>CM053401.1:16272343-16355988 GCA_028644305.1 Xerus rutilus
ACTATCCCTAGTTTCTCTAGTGTTTTGAACATGAAAGGGTGCTGTATTTTGTCAAATGCTTTCTCTGTGTCAATTGATAGAATCATGTGATTCTTATCTTTAAGTCTATTGATGTGATGGATTACGTGTATTGATTTCCGTATGTTGAACCAACCTTGCATCCCTGGAATGAACCCCACTTGATCATGGTGCACTATTTTTTTAATATGCTTTTGTATGTGATTTGCCAAAATTTTATTGAGAATTTTTGCATCTATATTCATCAGGGATATTGGTCAGAAATTTTCTTTTTTTGACATGTCTCTGTTTGGTTTTGGAATCAAGGAGATACTAGCCTCATAGTTTGGAAGGGTTCCTTCCCTTTCTATTTCATGGAATAATTTGAGGAGTATTGGAGTTAGTTCTTCTTTGTAGGTCTTGTAGGACTCGGCTGAGAATCCATCTGGTCCAGGCCTTTTCTTGGTTGAAAGGCTCTTGATGGCCTCTTCTATTTCCTTGCATGTAATTGATCTGTTTAAGTCATGAATGTCCTCCTGGTTCAGTTTGGGTAGGTCATATGTCTCTAGGAATTTGTTGGTGTCCTCAGGGTTTTCTATTTTACTGGAATATAAGTTTTCAAAATAGTTTCTGATTATCCTCTGTATTTCAGCAGGGTCAGTTGTGATATTTCCTTTTTCATCACAAATTTTGGTAATTTGGGTTTTCTCTTTCTTTTGGTTAGGGTGGTTAAGGGTTTGTCAATTTTGTTTATTTTTTCAAAGAACAAGCTTTTTATTTTATCAATTTTTTGAATAGTTTCTTGTGTTTCAATTTCATTGATTTCAGCTCTGATTCTAATTATTTCCTGTATTCTACTTCTTTTGGTGTTACTTTGTTCTTCTTTTTCTAGGACTTTGAGTTGTAGTGTCAAGTCATTGATTTGTTGACTTTTACATCTTTGAATATATGAGCTTAATGCAATGAACTTTCCTCTTAGCACTGCCTTCCTAGTGTCCCAGAGATTTTGGTATGTTATATCAGAATTCTCATTTACCTCCAAGAATTTTTTTATCTCTTCCCTGATGTCTTCTGTTACCCATGCATTGTTCAATAGCAAATTATTGTGTCTCCAGGTGTTGTAGTGGCTTGTTTTTTTTAAACTATCATTAATTTCTAGTTTCAGTCCATTATGGTTGGATAGAATGCAGGGTAGTATCTGTATTTTTTCGTATTTACTAAGACTTGCTTTGTGGCATAGCATATGATCTATTTTGGAGAATGATCCATGAGCTGCTGAGAAAAATGTGTATTTGCTTGTTGAAAGATGGAATATTCTATATATATCCGTTAAGTCTAGACCATTGATTGTTCTATTAAGTCTTGTAGATTCTTTGTTTAGTTTTTGTTTGGAAGATCTATTCAGTGGTGAGAGAGTTGTGTTAAAGTCACCCAATACTATTGTGTTGGGGTCTACTTGGTTCTTGAATTTGAGAAGGGTTTGTTTGATGAACATGGCTGCCCCTTTTTTTGGGTTATACATATTTAAGATTGTTATGTCTTGTTGATATATGATTCCCTTGAGCAGTATGAAATGACTTTCTTTATCCCTTTTCACTAACTTTGGTTTGAAGTCTACTTTATCTGAAATGAGGATGGAAACTCTTGCTTGTTTACATAGTCCATGTGAGTGATAAATTTTTTCCATCCTTTCACCTTCAGTCTGTGAGTATCTCTTTCTATGAGATGAGTCTCTTGGAGTCGGCATATTCTTGGTTTTTTTTTTATCCAAACTGCCAGTCTGTATCTTTTAATTGCTGAGTTTAGGCCATTGACATTCAATGTTATCATGGAGACATGGTTTGCATTCCAGACATTTTGGTTTATCTTCAGTTTTTAACTTGACTAGGTTTCTCCTTTGATTGGCCTTTTGTGTAGCTCCTCCGCCTGCAGGTTTTCATTATTGTTTTTTATTTCCTCCTCATGGAATATTTTACCAAGAATGTTCTGTAGTGCTGGCTTTCTTGCTGTGAATTCTTTTAATTTTTGTTTATCTTGGAAGATTTTTATTTCATCATCAAACCTAAAACTTAATTTTGCTGGATATAAGATTTGTGGTTGGCATCCGCTGTCTTTTAGCACTTGGTATATGCTTTGCCATGATCTTCTGGCTCTCAGGGTCTGGGATGAGAAGTCTGCAGTGATCCTAATTGGCTTCCCCCTATATGTAATCTG
Organism: Xerus rutilus; assembly: GCA_028644305.1. Taxonomy (NCBI): domain Eukaryota; kingdom Metazoa; phylum Chordata; class Mammalia; order Rodentia; family Sciuridae; genus Xerus; species Xerus rutilus. Next base: position 16,274,555 of record CM053401.1, read on the forward strand.
ATTCCTTTCTCTTGTGGCTTTTAAGATTCTCTCCTTATTCTGAATGTTAGGCATTTTCATTATGATGTGCTTTGGTGTAGGTCTGTTGTGATTTTGTACATTTGGTGTCCTGTAAGCCTCTTGAATTTGATTATCCAGTTCATTCTTCATATTTGGAAAGTTTCCTGATATTATTTCATTGAATATATTGCTCATTCTTTTGGTTTGGAATTCCATGCCTTTCTCTATCCCAATAATTCTCAAGTTTGGTCTTTTAATGTTATCCCATAGTTCTTGGATATTCTGTTCATGGCTTCTTACCGTTTTCACTATGTGGTCAACTCTATTCTCAAGGTTAAATATTTTGTCTTCAGTATCTGAGGTTCTGTCTTCCAAGTGGTCTAATCTGTTGGTGATGCTTTCTATTGAGTTTTTAATTTGGTTTATTGTTTCTTTCCTTTAAAGGATTTCTGTTTGGTTTCTTCAGGATTTCTATCTCCTTATTGAAGTGATCTTTCACTTCCTGTATTTGCCTATGTATCTCTTTATCGAAGTGATCTTTTACTTCCTGTATTTGCCTATGTATCTCTTTATCGAAATGATCTTTTGCTGACTGAGCTTGCTCTCTTATATCATTCTTTAAGTCACAGAACATTTTAATTATGTACATCCTGAACTCCTGTTCTGTCATTTCTTCTGCTGTACTGACCATGGATTCTAATAGTGTAGTTTCTTGGTTTGTTTCAGGCACTTTCTTCTCTTGTTTTTTCATTATGTTTGTGTGTCTTTCCTTCTATCTCTGCTGATCCAAGGTTTTACAGTTTTTACTCCTATTATATTTTCCCTGCAGTGTTTCAATACCTCTCCTTTGAAGGGGGGACCAATATTGATTGATTTCAATACAAACAATATATAGTTTCAAACCAAGTAGCTCCTAAAAGCTCCCAAATACATTTACAGTTTAGTCACAATATACAACAATTATGAGTTCCTTTAACATCTATTATGTGAACAATAAGTTTGCACAAGCGTCTATAGTTTCTGCTGGTGGGCTAGGAAAACTTGAGTGTGAAGTGTAGGATAGAATGTTGGGGTAGTAGGAAGTGAGGATATGGTTATTAGATCTTATAAAGCATGAAAAAGGAATCTAAGAGAAGTTGTCTATTACTAGAAAGAGCAACAGAGAGTTGGGGAAGACCAGTAAGGAGGAAGAAAAGAGAGTACAGCTAGTGAGGAGACATGGGAGTAAGAAAAATAAAACCTATGCAAGTAGGAGTTACAAGACTGTATAATACCACTCTAGTGTACAGTTCAGAAATCCCAATCTACTATATCTTACTGTATAACAGATACTTGGTTTCACAACTATTGGGGATTAGAGGGTAGGAAAAGAGTGAGAGAGAAAAGAGGAAAGGAGAAAGAAAGAAAGGAGAGAAGAAAAGAGCAGAGAAATAAGACAAAAACAAGAGGAATCTAGGAGAAAAAGATAAAGGATAAAATAAAATATAAGAATAAAAAAAGAAAAAAAAAGAAAAAAAAAGTCTCAATATAAATAAACAGGTATGCTTCCGTTCACCTCCAGTAGGTAGCGTTGTCTGTTGCTCACTGGACTTTCCCCACTGGGTGGAGGATGTCCTGGGTGTGGGTCCCACCAGGAAGTGGACTGCTTCAGCAGCAGTGTGAATGTCTGGGCCGCTGGTGCAGACACTGTTTTACGGTGTGCTCTGCTGATTTCTAAGTTTGTCCCGAGATGCTATCTGTAGTTCCCTGATGCAGGAAATTCTGCCATGTTAGATCAAGATCTACAAAGAACAGTAGCCGGGGGTCCTGCGGGGAGACATTTGCCCACAGGAGCAACTGCTAGGCGTCCTGTGTGGCTGGGTGGGCGCTGGAGCCAGGAACTCCGTGTAGAAGCAGGCCCCACTCGTCCGGGCGAATCCCAGGCTCAAGACCTGGGCTGGGGCCCCGTGCTGTGTTGCGCTGTGTTCCGCTGTTCAGTGCTGAAGTCACGCCGTCCGTAGCAATCGCTGCTGCCTGGTGGCCCTGCGTTCACACATGCGGGTGAAGATGAGCCTCAGGATGATGACAAGAAGCTAGTTGGGAGAGAGAATCTCCACCACTTAAAACTCCAGTCCCGGAGAGACTAGCACGGAGGAGGAGAATGTCTAGGCTGCCATCTTGGAATCCGGACTCCAAGGTAGTCTCTTAATAGTTTGAAAAGTAGTGTTAGATTAATATGCAGAAATTAGATCAAGGCAATTATGGCCAGGTTGAGTTTTGTGGTTTAAAATCTTTATGTAAATTTTAATTACATAGGGAAGAATATAATTTCAACTTTTAGAACTATGATTAGTATATTACTTAAACTTCTTTAAAGGGCTTAAATCTTATCTGAGCCATATGATTTGTTTTCAAATGTCAAATTACTAAAAATGAATATGCTATACATAAATATGTATGGTCAACCAGTGTAACATTTTCCATAGCTCCCGCAAAGAGCCAAAAACTTCTAAAATACACATTTGCCTCTTCTACTGGTCCCCTGATTACCAAGTAGATGATCATTCTCTCTCATTGACATTGTGGGGGTTGTTAAAAGAGCAATAGGGGCTGGGTATAGAGCTCAGTTGGTAGAGTGCTTGCCTCACATGTACAAGGCCCTGGGTTCAATCCCCAGCACCACACACACACACACACACACACACACATACAAAAACAAAACAAACAAAAACACCCCACAAGTGGCCTTATTAAAGACTATTTAGGATGCCTTCTGGATTCCTCTGTGTATCCCTCTTTCCTTTGTGCTCCCTTTCTGCTTTGGATATTATCTGCCCTATGGACTCTATTTTATTTATTTATTTTGGTACTGGGGATTGAACTCAAGGGCACTCCACCGCTGAGCCACATCCCCAGCCCTATTTTGTGTTTTTTATGTAGAGACAGGGTCTCACTGAGTTGCTTAGCACCTCGCCTTTGCTGAGGCTGGCTTTGAACTAACGATTCTCCTGTCTCAGCCTCCCTAAGTGCTGGGATTACAGGCTTGTGCCACCGTGCCCGGCTCAAGGGACTATTTTAATGGCATGTTGATCTTCTCTATACTGCTTAAGTGAGGTTCTCAGAAGCTGAGGTTATGTTTATTCTCATTGCCTAGGTGTATACCTGGCAATCAGGGGGTAACTAATTCCTGGTGTACGCTGTCTAGTACAATGGTACAATAGGTATGTTAGATAACATTTTCCAATCCTTGGAGCCAGGTATTAATGATTTGGTTCTTTTTTTCATAACAGAATAAGCTCACGGAATGTACATCTATAATGGAGAAAAGAGCTCAGCAGTTACATGTTGCCCTTTGAAAGGCTGGGTTGCCCTATCTTGACATTGTTTAGTTAGGGAGTCCTGTAAATCTTGATTCTGTCCTCTGTAGATTGCTTATGAGAGTTACCGATTAAAGGGTTTTTTCAGCCCACAGTTGTCTTGATTCCCAGATATTGACAACATGAGCTTAACCATCTTGAGACCCTGCCAATGATGTTGACATTGTTGTTTTGGGAAAACAACTACTTCTGTATAGGACTGAACTTCCTGAATGAGAAGAATACCATTCACCGTATGTTTCTCCAATAGGTTTGGGCTGGCCAGTCAGGATGGAGTATACCTGAGTTGTCAAGCGCATGGGATCAGGCAGACTGAGTTCTGAGTCCAACTTCCTCATCTCACACGTACCTGGTGTGTGCCCATTGGGTAGTCACTGGTAGTCATCTATAATGATTGTGTAAATCAATGAGCATAATACTTAAGATTGCACGGTGCTGCAAAGATTCAATGAGCTGTAATTACTCAATATCTATTGCACACCTGCCCTGTGGATGCAACAGAATAAGAAGGCAATGTCTTTCTCACTGGGGAGCATATATCTTAATGACCCTGCACAGTTAATACACTTAAGGGCTAAGGATGATGCTAAACCCAAAAGTTAGGTGTTATTGCTGTTATTAAGCAAATGATTAAATCAGTGTTCCCCAACCATGTACTACAGATCACTTTCCTATCATACTTCCCCTTAGACAATTATTAGTAAACTGCGCTTCTAGAGTTTTGTAGTATTGTTCTGGAAGGAATGAGGCAAGAGACCAAGCATCCCAAATTTCAGGCCTACAAGGATTTGAAGTGCCAGGAAACACAGGGAAAATCAAACCCTCTCTTTCAACTTTTCCTTGGCTATGCGTTCTTCATTTGGCTTGTGCTTCCCTATCAGCAGGCCCTCACCAACCACCACTGGCGAAGGCACAGGGAGTTTATGGTAAGTAGCTGAGTGGGTCCTGACCACAAATTGGAGGACCCATGTGGGCAAAGGTGTAGTGTTACACTTTCCTGGACCATGACCTTTCTCATTTGGCAAAGAGTTACAGCTTGCAGTTCTGAGGATGATGGGAAGCAATACTTAACTTCATAACCTTGATTCATATCCTTTCTCTTAATGGCTCTAACAGGACAACTGAAATTTATATTGCCTGATTGAAAAGAGGCTTTATTTGACCCAGACACAAAGTTAGCCTTCCAATAATTCCCTAATCTCTGAGCCATAAAAAATTAAATGCCTGGAGTTTGTACCTTACAAGATAAAATAAATGAGATAACTTTTTACTGGTAAACAATCAATAGCCTATTAAAATAAAACTCTAGAATAAAATTCTCTGATTTTTGTGGAAGAACAATGTTTTATTTTGGTGCATTAGGATTTTTCATGAGCTCTAGGATAATTGTAGAATAGATTTTGAAAACAGCATATTAGAATAAAGTAATGCAATGTGCAATAACTCAACTTGAAAAATAAGCTAATTGCAACAGGCTTGGTATATTAGACCTTTTTTCATGATTTTTGAAATTTAGAAAAATTCCTGATATTTATGTTTGTCATTTGAACATTTTAAGGGGATTATTAATATTCAGAAACACATACTCATTTCCTTTGAAGGGAAATAATTTAGTGGCTGTACAGTAAGCATTGGCTTTGTATCTCAACAAACTGAGTTGAAATCTGGGCCTTTCCACTGACTTGCTATGTGATTTTAGATTAAATTATATAATATTGATTTTTTTTCTCTTAAAAATAGTAATGATGATACCTGATGCTCTAGTATTATCATATGATATTCCACAAGATCGTGGAGAATAGGGAAATTAGGTTGCACAGTTTTTATCTTCAGAACTTTAAGAAAATTAGAAAATACTATATCCCCCAACCCCAGAAGTAGTGATATAATTAGTCTTCAGTGCAAGTCTTGGGTACAGTGCATTTTAAAAAATGCAAATAGACATTTGTTCAAGCTGTGTTTATACACTGGAGGAAAGTGTATAGGATAGATCCTTATCCTATGTGGAGTGGACGCCATAGAAGATACAGATGATATGATAATGAACTTAATTGAATATGAGTTTTGTAGTCAGATCTAGAATATCTTACAACTCTGTATCTTTGGATAGTAATTTTCCTTCAACCTCAGTTTCCCTATGCATAAACACTAAAATTAATGCTACATCTCTTAGCATCATGATTTAATACTACCACAGAATAGGTGCCCCTAAATAGTATTGTTTGAAATAATTTAATAACTATTATTAGTTTTAGTTTTACCTGGAAAAGATATTATGACTCTGATTGTTTGAGTCTATAACTCTCTAATTGCCCAGTTGTAGCATTTAATTTTAAAAGTGGATAACCTAGTTTTTGAAGATGAAGAAAAATCACATTTCTATCTCATCAGTGTTGAGACGGGTAGGTAAAGCCACTGTCCCATGCCAGTTCACTACTAGTCCTACTGCACCTGTCCCTAGAGAATATATCTGTCAGCCATAAAATGTTAGGTATTTAGAATTGCTGTGTCCTTCAGTGTATAAACTCAGCTCAAACAACATTTTATGATTTTTTTCTTTTTAATTTCAATCTTTCATGTTTTAGCATTCATTTCAACTTATATCTTGGTATATATAAGGATGTGACCAAAAAATCAGAGCACGGAGGAAAAACAATTCAACAGATTTGTTTATCCAGATCGATTTCAATTCACGTTTTCCTTCTTTTCAGCCTAATACTTATAAGCCTAGAACTCCCTCATAGGCTCTGGCTTTTTAATTAAAATCACTATCACATGGCCTAGAGGAAAGTCTACTTTTCCATGTTTTTCTCCTTTTACATAGAGTTCAAGAACATTAAGATTACAGCTTTTGGCCTACGACTTTAACCTTCTATGAGCAGAGGGTGATTTTCACCATATCAAATCTGGTATTTATCATTTTTGGCAGTCTCTGATTGCAAATGAAATTTCCCGGAATATTATGAAAGAAAGACGTTGGCATACAGAACATTGCTGATTTATAGTACAAGACCTTGCTTTTAAAATAATTTTATGGGACAATTTGGCTTATCCTTACTTTTTCTTGATTTCATACCTTAATGTAGCTAAAATAGACACTTTAATTTGACCAATCAATTAAAAATTAGGGACATGTCTATCCCATATGAGGGCATAATTAAGGGTATATTTTGGCTTCTTTGACTTTGGCCCAAATCAGATCACACTTACAAATGCTAAAAAAAAATTCTACTTTGTCATCAAAATATAGGACATAATCCATAAAGTCTTTCCCAATGTTATGTGTGTAACTCAGAACTGTGACTCATCTTCAATTGAGCTATGAAATAAACTCTACTCCTTCCTCAGAAGAAGTCAGATTCTGCTGACCTTAACTTCATAACAGTAGACACTGAGATACACAAGGTAGGAGCTGGCCTATCATTTCATAAAAATATATATATATAAATAATAACCTCCTAAACTCTATTACTTTAGAGATCAACATTTCATTTGTTCTCCTAGATGAAAACTTTCCTTTGAGAATTATTCTCTCCCAAATGTTACAGTTTAGGCATGAGGTGTCCACCAAAGCTTAAGTGTAAGACAATGCAAGGAGGTGTAGAGGTGAAATGATTGGGACATGAGACCCTTAACCTAATCAGGTAAGTAGGGCGTGGCTGCAGAAGGTGATGTGCCTTCATTGGTGTGGGTCAGGGGTTTATATTTTATTCCTGCTGAGAAGAGTGCTCTCTACTTCCTGATTGCCATGATCTGAGCTGCTTTCCTCTACCAGACCCTTATGTCATGCTGCTCTGCTTCCTTTTGGACCCAAGGCAATGGAGCCAGCCATCTATAGACTGAGACTTATGAAACTGTGAACCCCCGATTAAACTTTTTCTCTTCTGATTATTCTTGTCAGGTCTTTTAGTTGTATCAATGAAAAAGCTGACTAAAACATCAACCATTTTTATTATGTGACTTTACGATCCTGATCAACCTCAGTAAATCTAGAATAAACTCTACATTCTCTGCGGTATGATCCTAAACCATTAATTCAATTGCACCTTTTCACACACATAATTTTCCCACTTATATCAGGTCAGGATATTTGCAATTTCCTAAATGGACTTCATGTATTCATATCCTATACATTTGCGTACACAGTAGGATAATAAGAAATGTACATAGTAATCTTTGCCTCTAGTTTCTGGCACATAGATCCTAAAACCCTTATAATTTCTTGAGCAATGGGAATGCTAGGAGGATCTTTTTTTTTTTGGTACTGGAGGTTGAACTCAGGGGCACTCAACCACTGAGCCACCTCCCCAGCCCTATTTTGTGTTTGATGTAGAGACAGGGTCTCACTGAGTTGCTTAGCGCCTCACTGTTGCTGAGGCTGGCTTTGAACTCGCGATTCTCCTGTCTCAGCCTCCCTAAGTGCTGGGATTACAGGCTTGCACCACCGCACCCGGTTTAGAAGGATCTTTAGTTCTAAGATTTGATCTCTGTTCTGATTTCAGAAACTTAGCTACTAATATTCTTGTAGTCAGAAATGCTAGCACAATCTTTCATTTTACTACTTGGTCTTTAACCTTGGTTCCTGACATAGAGCTCCTAAGTCCTTTGGAATTTCCGGAATGAAAGGAATGTTTTTTGTTCTAATGAAGCAATTCTTGGTGGGTTCCTAGACAGCATCTGGATGTGGGTTGGTTAATAGGGGAACCAACCATATTATTGGAGGGTTGGAATTTTGAACACCCCCTCTTCAACCTGAGAAGACACTTAGGTTGATTAGCAATGACCACCAGTGGAATTAATCATGCCTAGGTAAAGAGGCATGGTCAAACCCCAGAAGGACAAAGTTTGGATGAACTTTTGTAGAGCTGAACATGTGAAGGTTCCTGGAGGATGGCATGTCTGGACAGGGCTTAGCAGCTCTGCATTTCTTCTTCCCTATCTCTGGCTATGCTGTTCTCCTGTATTCTTTAGTATATCTTTTATTAATAAACCAGTAAACATACTTAACATGTTTTCCTGAGTGCTGTCAGCCATTTGAGCAAATTAACTGAACCCAAGGTGGGGCTCATGGGCATTCTGATTGATAGCCAATGGGTCAAAAGCACAAGTCACAGCCTTTGCTTATTGTTGGAGCCCTGAATAGGGGCACACTTTTGGGACTGAGCCCTGCCTCTTCACCGTCTGATGCTGGGGAATGTCAGAACTGAATTGAATTAATGGACACCCTGTTAGAGTTTTCTGGAGAAACTGCAGAACTGATTTGATTGCTGGTGGAGAAATCCTCATACATTTTGGTGACCAGAGGTGAAGACTTTAGTATTGAACCAGGTGTGAGAGTAAAAAAAATGCTTTTTATTTCCTATCTCAGCATACACCATGCTCTTTGGAAGGATGCTTCTTCTCTCTAACTCAGAAACTCAGTCTGAACATCAGATCTTCCATGAAGCCTCTTATGACCCAAAACTGCTGTAATTCTTCTTGTCATTTTAGTTATTCTTTACTCATATGCCTTTTCACATGTCTACTTTGTTTCTCAAAAACTATTGCAGATCTAACAATGCTTTTGCTGCTTAATCCACTAAAACAGAAGAACTTTCATTTTCACAAGTATTTATTGAACACTTTGTGTCAGTGCTTTTCCAGATATTTAAGACACACCAGACAATAAAGTTTGCCTTCTTGCAAAGAGAAAGAAATTGCTGATGTTTTAAAAATAGTTTTCTGAATCTTAGAAGAATGATAGGATTAGCTGAGTTCTAGTAAATAAGTAAATATCATGGCACCCAACGAAGTACTCAGCTCGGTATTGAAACACTTGCTGGTTTGGCTTATTTAGAACTTTCTAAGGGGAAGAGGAAAAATAATACTAACAGTTATTGAACAGTTGTACAATATGCATATAGTTATTTTCATTTAATGTTTCCAATAAATCTTGAAAAGATTCTTAACTGCTTACAGATTCTTTTTAGTATAGCAAAAAAGATAAATGTACCAGATGGCCAGGAAAGTCTCTATCTGTCAGTATTAGAGTATTACTTATTTGCAGATGGATGACATCTATGTCTCCTGAAGCCAGCTCTAGCTCTCAGGAATACCTGGTATGATAAATGATAATCTTTTTCATCAGTTGATCCCAACTGTTTCCAACAATAATTTCCAATACCAATGGGGATGCTTCCAACTGAAGTCAGTTCCCACATTAACTACTCAGACTCCAAAGGTTAAGAGTTCAGTCCTGTAAGATCATCCCCATTTCAGGCATTAGATACAAATTGGCTCCTCAAGCACTTTCATCTTACTGACAATAAATTTGTGGGTTTCCACAACCTTCCTCAGGTTTCTCAATTTACTAGAATGACATTCAGAATTTGGGAAAGTACTATGCATACAATCACAATTTTATTATGAAGGCTAGAACTCAGGGACTGCCAAGTGGAGAGATACACAGGATGAGGTACCGGACAGGGCAGTGCAGAGCTTGCAGGGCCTCTCCTACTAAACCATCCACACTTCCACACTTTGATACATTGATCAAATGTATCAAATGCTTCCTTTACAATATTGGAAGCTTTCCATATGTCTTTGTTGAAGAGTTTTTTTTTTTTTCAAAGTGATATTATATATGCATGATTGGTTAAATTATTGTAAATCATTGACCATTGCTGACTGATTTCAGATTCTTGCCTCTCTTCCTCTTCCGAGGTCAAGGGAGGGTCCGAATGTTCCAACCTTCAAATAAGATGGTTGGTTCCTCTGGCAACCAGATCCTATCCTAAAGCTATGTAGGGACCTGCCAGGAGTCACCTCATTAACATAAACCCAAGTATGGTCAAATGGGGCTTATGATGAGTAACAGTAGTAAAACAGATACTCATGTCACTCAACAACTTCCAAGATATTAAGAACTCTATGCCAAAAAACAGGGAAAAAGGCCAAATATAAGCCAATGCATAACCAGGGTATGGTTTATTTGGTCTTCATTGGGGACTTATCATATACACTTTATGAAGAATCTCCAGGGACACTGATTTGCAGGCAAGGTTAAAAACCATTCTTAGCCGGGTGCAGTGGCTCAAGCCTGTAATCCCAGCACTTTGGGAGGCTGAGACAGGAGAATCTCGAGTTCAAAGCCAGCCTCAGCAACAGCGAGGTGCTAAGCAACTCAGTGAGACCCTGTCTCTACATAAAACACAAAATAGGGCTGGGGATGTGGCTCAGTGGTCTAGTGCTCCTGAGTCAATCCTCGGTACCAAAAACAAAACAAAACAAAACAAAACAAAACAAAACAAAAAAACATTCTTTACTTATGCAAGGAACTGAGGTTGAGGTGGTAGATGTTAAATGTTTGAAAGAAAATTTATAAATGTTGGCTGAACCATGGTCCAAGCACTATGCTGGATGTTGAGGAAAAAACAGGGAGCAACCAGGCATGTCGCTACCCATATGGAGTTTATAGTGCTGTAGGAAAGACAGAAATCACATACATAGGCCAAGTAGGATGGAACCAAGAAGGTCAGGTTCAGAGTGTTATGCAAGTGTGGAGCAATGGATGCTGGTAGAGTGAGGAGATGAGGGTAGGCCCCAGAAGCCTTCCTAGAGCAAAACCACTGATGGAAATCCTAAAAGAATAACAAAAAGGCAGTTTATTGACAAAAGGCCAGGGAATTATTTTTCCTGGCTGTTGATGCTCAAAATGAGGATCATCATGCAGCAGTGGCATCATCATCACCTAGGAGCTGCTAGCAGTACAGAGTACCAGGCCACACCCCAGAATTCCTGAGTCAGCATAGCATGTTACTCATAACACTGGTGAATCCTGTGTACAACTAAGTTTGAGCAATACAGCTTTTGTCAATCCCCCCAGAAGGAACCCCTTGTGAATTTCTGGATGAAATCTCTGAGGCACTGACAGAACTAATTGTACAAATATTCCTAAAATTCTATAACTTACTCTAGGAACTTCCAACTGAAATTATTTTTGCTTAAACTTGTAAGATTCATATTCTATTGTTTCCAAAAAATTACTTTAACTAATGTAGTTTCTATTCTTCAAATGATAGGAAAAAATGACCAAAACCTAAATTATAGATCACATTTTCAATTCAGCACTTTATAATATATTTCCAGCATTTCATACATGATCTGAAATACTATTCCTTCTCTTCATAATTTAACACAAATGTAGTTTAAGCCAATTAGCTTTGAATGATGGTAGGAATTTGGTACTTTTGGCTATATTAAGATTTCCATCACTTTTCCATTGTATATATTTAGTTTATGAGGACTGTGCTAATTATCTATGGTTACATGACAGAATACTCCAAATATATGAGCTTCAGACAACAATGAATGCTTACTATCTCATAGCTTTGGTGGGCTGGGTTGTGTTTACATTTTGATTTAATTGTGTATTATATTTATACATAATACAAAGTATTCTGTTGTTATTTATTTTTTTCTGTCTTTATTTTATTTTGAATCCAGGCGTACTCTACCACTGAGCTACATCACTAGTCCTTTTTAATTTTGAGACAGAGTTTTGTCAAGTTGCCCAGGTGGGCCTCAAACTTGTGATCCTCCTGCCTCAGCCTCCTGAGTGGCTATTTTAGGTATGTGCTACCACATCTGGCTTAAGTGGGTTGCTTTTGCCCAGCATATCTCATTTGATCACCACCAAGGTAGTGAGAAAGGAAATTCAGTCATTCAAAGGCTTGCCTGGGGATGGAGAGTCTAATTCCAAGGCTCACATTTTGACTGAAAAGTTTGTGCTTACAGAGACCTTTTACTCACCTCATGGCCTTCTCTATAGGTTTACTTGAATGATCTTGTGCCATAGGGTTGTATTTCCCCAGGAAAAGCAATCCTTGAGATCAAGCAGAAATTACAATATTTTATGAACTAGCCTTCAAAAATCACACTCTACTACTTCTGCAGTATCCTACTGATTACAATCCAGCCCTGTTCAAAGAGGGCAAGGTTACCCATAGGAGTTTGAACACCACGAGGGAGGAGTGAATACAGCCTCATCTTGGAGGCTGCCTAATACAAGGTCCATATTGCATATGATATCACTTTCCAGCTTCCAACTTTTGTTTTAAAAAATAAGAACCAAATACAGTGACATATCAAACATCCTCTATGGGATCAAGATGGGGACCTCCTTGAAACAGACCTGTGGCAATCCTGTATAATGGACACTTCACATGTGTATAATAACAATGCTAAAATGTAACACTGAACCATTATATAATAACAGCATGATGCTTAATGTTATATTAATAACAATATAATATCTAAGCATTATATACCACTTAATTAGTGTCATGCACTGTTCCAATAGCTTTCTATGTATTAATGAAACATCCTTACCACAAACCTAAGGAGTAAGAATTTTGTCAAATGGGAATTTGACAGATGAGTAACCAACTTACAGAGATTAAGCAGTATTGTTAGTCTCTCCTAACTGCCTATATTAGGACTTCTGATTACTACAACTAAATAGTAGATTGAAGGGAGGGTGATAAGAGCATGGACTGCTTGGGGACTGGGAGCCACTGCTAATTGCTCTGTAATCCAGTGTTGAAAGCCAAAAAAAAAAAAAAAAAAAAAGAAAGAAAAAGAAAAATACAGCTGTCGTTTTCAGGATATTTAAAATACGACCAATAAATGAGGAAAAATGTGGAAATATTTTTGTTTCATTTCACTTTCCAAGGTGTTCAACCAATTATACTTATTGTTAGATTAGTTTGTTACATGAACATTAGTTGAACATCTATGTGCTAGGTTCTGCAGAAGGAGCTGCAACACAATATTGAATAGGGCAAAGAAAAATCCCTGTACACAGAGAGTTTAAATGTTAATGGGGAAGAGAGACATCAAACAGGATAAATTAATAGAATATATAGTAGACTGGATGTTGGTAAGAGCTAAGGATAAAGAATTAAGCAAAGATAAAGGGGGACAAGGAGGGAATAGACTATGCAAGGGTGATCTTAATGATCAGGTGACTACTGAGTAAAAACCTGATGGAAGTACAGATCTGGAAGAACAGTATTCTGGGTACAGGGACCAAAGTGCACCCAAAGGCTCAGAGGCATGCACTTGTATAGCCACTTTGAAGAACAAGAAGAACAGCAATGGAATTGGAGCAGAGTACATAAGGAGGGAGGACTAGAAAACTGGTGTAGAGTCAAGACATGGAGGTGTGAGCATAGGTCATTTAAGCATCTGGGGGTTTCAGAAGGCACTTATTGGGATCATGTTGCTGTTGTGCTGAGAAAAGTTTGAAAGAAAACAAGGTCAGAAGCAGTAAGCCCAGCTGGCGGCTCATGTAGCAATCCAGGTAAGAGTTGTTACGCTCAGTCCAGGTTGGCAGCAGTGAGGTGGGAAAAGAGTGAAGAACATGGAACATTCATTTGAAGATACTGTTTCCTTTAATCGAGACAGTAATGCTTAAGGGATAGGAGGGACCCAGGGTGAGAGCTCTGAATGAAAGGACCCCAATAGTAGAACCCATACTCACCTAAGATCGGAAAGGACACAAGCCCCGGTATCCACAAAAACACTTTACAATATAAGGGATTTTGATGACCCATAGAGTTACTGACACAAGGTTGAGAAGTGCAAAGATTTTTAAAAAGAAGACAGTACTATGAAGGTTTAGAAGAATGTTTTTAAAAAAAATGCTGACTCCATGTTTATCAGAGAAAAGCTTGGCAAGTTCTCCCAGCAGAAAAGAAAGACAAGAAAGAAGCAAAGAAAAAGAAAAGCTCAAACAATTTATGAAACGAAGTAAATTTACTTCTAGAAGTTTCAGCTATCTTTTTATAGATATGTAAGCAAATGTTGATTCCAAATTATATTGGATTTATCAGTATTTTCTCTTTCCAATGTAAACACAAGGATCAATACAATGGATATTAATAGCATAGATCCTAGGGTAGTCAAAGAGTGAATGTACTTCTCTCAAATCTTCAGCAGGGTCAAAATGAAGCATTTTACTAATGGGGAGTATTAGACTCTTTGAAAATGACTGCTCATTCCATAAACACTGGGTGCCTATTGCAAACTAAATGCAGATGGATGATTCCCAAAACTTTTGTCGACACTTGTGTTTTTCCACATAGGAAATTGATAAGTCTCAAATGGGATGGCATGATACAATTTAGTGTTCCATACCTGGAAAATTTGATGGAGATAACTTAATCCCTCCTTGTTGACCTCTACCCACTTGACAGATGGAATAAATGGGGAACATGCAATTTACCTAATGTCATATGATTAATTAGTTTCAACGTTGGGATTGGAAAGCAGAGAACTTTTTCACTATTTATGTCTTTATCTCATTCTAATATAATGATGGTCACTTTACAATTTATTGTTATGTTCTTTTTTTTCCCACTTTATCATTGAAAATATATGTGTTTCCTATTTGAATTCACACTGGCATCTCTCCACGGTTGTGTGAGAACAGGTGTAAAGGCAATGTGTGAACTTCCCATTTCCCTCTCCTGCTGCGGAAGTGCAAATCCACAACCTGGGATTCCAAGGAAGAAGTTCACAGAGCCACATGAGAGGAGTCTGTTTCATCACATCCACATCAGCATCCTCAGTCTCCCACAGGGCCTGGCACACACAAGACACTCAATGTACTTTCACTAAATGAATGAGTAGATTATTAGTTGCTTAATGTCAGTGAAACCAAGAAACTCAGCGAAGGGTAGGTCACCTGGACTAGCGTGGAACTGAACTCACAGTGCCTCCTGGTTACAGGTCTGCTTTGCCTAGGATGAGGGTGGGGGCTTTTTATGTTATATATACCTTTCATAATTAAAAAAAAATCACAATGTAGGCTTTTAAAGTCAAGTAAAGGAAGAGATAAAGCGCTCGTGAAGGGATTCTCCCTCAGGTCAGAGGAGAGGTAAGTGACATGAATACCAATAAGAAGAGATATTGTAAGTCACATAGGAAGAAAGTGAAACACAAGTTCCTAATTTTCCTAAAATTACCTAGTCTCCCATCACTTAGGTTAAAGGTGCTTTTCTAGGGACATGTTTTCTAAAATTCTGGTTCTTATGAAATTCCACCTAAACCATATTTCTAATCTTTAAATTAGAAGATTAAGTCATCCATTTCAAGGGGAAAAGGAAGTATTATAAATGTGGCCCCTTAATACAGTGGCAGGACATGTATAGAAAGTTCATTTTCTACCATCAATTCTATCTTTTACTAAAACTTTTGTTTTTCCAAATAGAATTCAGCCAATCGTAAATTGTTAGACTTGGAAATCAGTTTGCTATGCGAGAGTATTCACATTGAGGATTGTCACAAAGGGTGCCACTCACTCCCTAACTGCTGGACTCCTGGGGGCATATTGCCCGAGTGCAGCTGCCCACTAGAATTTCAGCAATCATGAACTTCCTTCTGTGCAAACATAGACAGGTGATAATTTACTGCCAACCAAGTGGCTATAATGGAGTCATTTTTAAAGATGAAATTTTTAAAAGTCAAAGTCATATTTTATGTGCTACACAGTGGTAACTCATTCTCTTTCAGAAGAAAATGGCTGCAATCATGAAGGAAAGGACACATACTTCTTGATTCTCTTCCTTGAGCATGCAGATGCCTACACAAATACATAAGGAAATAGACTCAGAGGTTAACTGCATGCCTCACTGCATACCCCTTCTTCTCCAGGATCCAGCACTAGTGTGAGATGAGGAGACACTCAAGTCTGGGAGCAATATTTAAGGGGGAGACACAAAAACTCCACAAGCAACATACAAATCCGTAGTGCTACCTATAATGCCACATGTGCACCTGAGGTAGAAAAGAAACAGCAGTGATACCCTTCCTCTTTGTACTTAAAATGTTGATATGTTCATCGTCAAGGATTTTTTTTTTTTGCATTGCTTTTGATTTTTAAAAATAATGTATTAAAATATTTGTTTTTTTAATTTTTTTATTCTAGGGCATCTAGGTGGTTGATTTTTTTTTTTTTTTGATTATTGAGTCCTGGAAGTCCCTTAAGTTTTGTTCTGGTAGCTTGTGCCTCCCTAGTCTCACTCACTTTATCTGAGCATGTGCCTGCCCTGATGACTGTGCTTATCTCAAAGACATCAAATAAATACTCAAGATCTCAAGGATTTCATTCTATGATGTTGGTTTCTCAAGAAACATTAGGAATGTTCAGCCTGGAGACAACTCCAAAAGCCTGGCTACCTGGGATTTAGAAGGACAATAGAAATTAAGAAGAAACTGAGTATGCTTTGAAATCTGTCACTATGAAAATCAGAGCTAAGTAAGGAACTCAAGATCAGAAAATAAATCCATGCTCTGAATTGGAGTCTTTATAAAACATCCACAAAGGAATACACCCAAACAGACTGTGTGATGGAAAATGTGCTATAATCAGCCACGCCTATTTTCACTGGGACCTGTTAGCATGATCTTCCTCACTGTGAGTCAGATTCAAGTGTTCTTCTTTGAAAAACTCACTTTTAATCCCTTGAACTGTTATTTAACAAGACTGATCCTTTTTCATTCTTCTAAATTTTGAAGACATAAAAAATTGGCATCCAATTGAAGCATTTTTTTTTCCTTTTGGGCATTTTTTGCTCAGGAGAGAATTATTAATTTCCTACTAAATGTTGTTAAGAACTTGAACCGTATTGAAATAAGAGCAAAGTTTCTGGTAGCCATCACCATGTTTCATCCTCAGATTGGTTTCTTAAGGCTGAAAATGTACTAATCTTCTCACCCTGGCTAGTTATCAGTAGTTTCTGAAGGAGTTCAAATAATATGAAAGTCTGCAATCAACACTTCAGGAATTTGTCTCTTTAGGTGAGGCCCAGGGGTCTTTTTCTTTCTTTTCTTTCCTTTTTTTTTTTTTTAGCTGTAGATGGACACAATGCCTTTTATTTTATTTATTAATTTTATTTAGTTATTTTTATGCAGTGTGGAGGATCAAACCCTGTGCCTCATACATGTTAGGCAAATGCTCTACCATTGAGTTACAACCCCAGCCCAAGGCCCAGGGGTCTTTGTTGTTTAAAAGCTCCCCAGGAGATTTAAGTGCTCAGGTGAGAGTCAGGCTAGAAAAACTTAATATTAAAATATTTTATTAATTTTCATAAAGCAGTCTTCTCTGTATTTAAGATTCTTCTGAAGAATGCAATAATTATATTATTGCTAAAAAGTGATTATATGCTGAGGCTGGCTTTGAACTCGCGATTCTCCTGTCTCATCCTCCCTAAGTGCTGGGATTACAAGCGTGAGCCACTGCGTGATTATATGGAATTCACTATTTTCCTGGATTGCTCATGGAATAGAAAAATTAAGCAAATATAATGGTATCCCAAAACAATATGTGACAGATATTCTAGAAAGCAGAGAAATCTCAGTGAATTTTCTAGATTTTAACTCAGGGATAAACATTTATCTTATAAAGTGCTATAACCAAAGATAATTATAATACTTTATATCAAAAATTATGTACCTATGTTAGTTCCTCTGAGACTTATGAAAATTCTAAAATGAAGGAAATAAATGTACCAACGTGCTTATTTTAGTGACCCATCCATGCCAAACATAGAAGACATTCTACTGCTAATGTTATAATTTAGTAAGAGCTACCATAATCATGTCAGCTTCTATGAAATATTCTATGAAGCATTTTATCAGCTTAAGAAAAAAGTATTAATTCAAACCAGGAGAGTTAAAAAAATACTAGAGGCCCAGCCAGGTTTACATGATCTAATATTTTTATTGGGGTTTCAATTTGATTAAAAGATAAGAACTCCTTCTAATTATTACTTTAGGATAAACATTCATTGACTTAATGAAATTTTACTGTACCTGATTAGCAGTTGACTTTAGACACAAAAGCCAAGGCCTACAACAAGGGAGAAAAGCATGTGTGGTCTTGTCGGCTGTTTATTTGGGCAAAATCAGAAGCACTTTCAAGTCTGGCTGGATTCCCTATTTTTAAACTGTTTTCCATTTATAAGCACATAATGGCCACAAGGAAATACCTTCAGGTTTTCTATGCTACTCTAAATTAGTGCTTTCAGGAGAGGATTACTTAGAATTGAAATGCATGTCTTTAATTGAGAGTAATTTTAGTTCTAATACCCTTATGCTTATGAGCAAGGGTTCTGTGCCAAACAGGCTGGGATGACTAGATTGAGAGATGAATAAGATTTCATACTTATTCTCACGTGTCTTTTTAGTAAGTTTCAATGAGAGGGCAGCCCTGTAATAGAGCCAATCTATTTCAGATCTGGGGTGTCAATCTACTGTAGCTTGGATTCTTAAACCAATAAACCACAGCTCCTCTTATATGTAATAGCATTGAATTGATCCATGATACCCAAAATAGAAAACCATAATTCTCAAGCATTGACAGACTTTAAATATTTCAGTGCTACCTATAACAACCTATCTGTGGTAGTGGTTTTGTTTTGAGTTCATAAGAGTTAAATAAGTTAATAATCCTTAGTCTATAGAATTTAGGACAAGGAGTATTACTGCCATGCTTCCTGAATACATTGATTGAATTAACCCCGCTTGTGTCATTTGTCAAATAGCTTCAGGAGTTTTATGTACAGGAATTAACTGTAGCAGGACACAGTTATATATTCAGAACTGATTTTTTTTTTGAAAACCATCTTTCTTTCTGAATTTGCTACACTCTGTTAAGCAAATTACTGCTCATTTGCGCCCTTTGCCTCGTAATCGAATTTCACTGTAAATGCAGGCTATCCTTGACCATTCCCCTTGAGCTAGAAAGACACACATTGTCGACTCAATCTACGAAAGTATCAGTAAAGGGAGCAAAACGGAGACATAAATGTGAGAAGTTTTCCAGAAGCCCTCAATGCTATAGTTGTCCAGCCTGTCATGTTGGATTCATTTAGACAGAAACGGCTTTCACAGAATGCCCACCAGACTTGTTCCCACAGGCTGTTTTGCCATCTGTAGTATTAAAGAATATCCATTATGGGTGTCTTGGGGCTACTTTTTTAGAATTGATTACAAAGTGTTCATGATGCACCACTGAAAGTAGAATTATTAACTTAAATTTTCCAAAACAGAAAATCCAACCAGTTGCTTTACTAAATAAGAAACAAATAATAACCTATGTTTTCAATTTCATATCTGAACCGAAAACACACACAGAGAGACAAACACGCATTCACATTTGCTTGAGAGAGTTCTCTGCTAATAAAATTTTGTTTAACTGAATGATGGTCACAGAAAATTGATACGTAATGGAATCTACATGAGAGACCCCTTTTCCAGATTTATTTATTCAAAAAGGCACATCTCAAAACCCACAAGCATCTAGCTCATAACAAGGGGATCATGAGGTCTTGTTTTCCTTAAGTAAGGCATTCAGATGCAGTTTACATGGACAGCAGAATACATATTCTATAAAGCTGTGCTATTGGACACATTGACTTTCCCCAATTTAAGAAATAGATATTGAAGTCATTTCCTTAAAATTGTAATAAACTTTTAAAATATTCTGATCATGCTATTTAAGACAATTTTTATGAATTGAGTTTTTTTTTTAAAATAGCCCATACAAATTTGAGGATATCAAATATAGTTATGTAGCTGGCATTTGATATTAGAGGTTTAGTTACTCACAAGTGCAAATAAATTTTCTAAGTGGCCTCCAAAGTGATTGCTTTGGTAATTTACTTTCTTTTTTTATGTCGCATTTTTGGACTCCTCCTAAAGCACAGTTGCAAAAACAGTCTCAGCCTCAAAGGACAAATTATTTTCCAATATGTTATCAAGAGGAAATGATATAACTATTATGCAAATTAGATGCATAATTGTTGCCCTGTATTAATCATGAAAGCTTGATTTCGAATTGATCCCTGAGATCATTCAATCATTGAGTGAATTGCTCACCCCAAGAAACCATAATATGCATGGCCTAAGTCAGATCACAACATATACATTCAATATACTTTTGTGTTCCATTGAACTAAGGCAGAAGATCCAGTGACTCTGAGTAAAATGTTGGCAGGTCCTTCTATTTTTGGGTATTCTTACATATTGAAAATTTCTTTTTTTCTGAGGTGGGCATCCATTGTCTTTCTGGTTTGATGTCAGTTATCCTTTCTTAATAGAAACTATTTTTTCTTTTCTCTTGTCCGTAGGCGTGGTGCAGCCATGAGCCAGAGAGCTCTTCACTCCCACTGCAGAGGCTGCAGCAGGCTGTTCACCAGGTGCTTCCTCTCTCTGCTCAGAGACAGGCACATGCCACGTCCATTGGACTGTGTCTCAGGACTTTTTTTTTTCCAGCAATACGCAACTTATTTATTTATCATAATTGAAATAGCTGAGATGCTCTGTACAATGCTAAATGTGAACTGGCATCCTTACCTTTCTCTTTATCTTTTTTTTAAAAAATTAGTTTATTTAATTGCATTTCAAGTCATAGTACATATATAGAGCTCAGTTTTTCCATTCCTCTGGTTGCAAACCAGATAAAGTCACACCAATTGTGTCTTCATACATGCACCAAGGGTAGTGATGACGATCTCAGTCTCAGGACTTTAAATTGTGTGAAGTGAGATAACAAGGATGAAACAATAAAGCAGATAATTCAAGGTTTTTTAAGTCACTGTAGAGCTGTCGTGCTAATCAGATAGTTCCTGCAGTTGCCACTGGACCCCACGCTTCCTTGAATCCAGTCTCTTGATATCTTTCTAGTGCATTCTTTTTCTTCAGTCAACTACTCTGTCCCCATTGCCTGCAAGCAGAGACCTCTCTCATATAATTTCCCAGTAGTTTCCTCCTTGGTACCTTAAGTTTACTGTTTTGAATCTGTCTGTATTCACAGATCCAGAATTCAAATATAAATCCTGCTGACTATTTAACTCCCTTTTGGTCAAACAAATAAGCTTCCTACAACTAGTACTTAGATTGTTTGAATTGTAGACTTTCAACACACATTCTTGATCCCATTTCCTCTTTTGAGAGTTGACTCACATGAAACTGGGAATTAAAATAAATAACACAAGCCCAACACACCCATTTTTGGGGTGAGAGCTGAGTTGGTCAAAGCCCCATTACCTTCTTGACCATGTGACTATGTTTAATTAATTTCCAAACTAAATTTAAGATTAATTAGTTTACTATTGCATTTTGTCTAATGAATTATAGCCATTAATTTTGTATTAACCTATTATGATTTTAATAAAATATGGCATCATTCCTTCTAAATCTTCGTTAGATTCAATGATAAAAGTGTTGAGTAGACCAGATTCCTGTAGCAGATTATTAATGTTCTGCATGTGGTTCACAGTGACTTGTTGATGAAAGGTTTTTTAAAACTCCAAATTATCTAACATACTTAATCACTTAAACATATTGAAATAATCAAATTTCAAATCAGCCCTAATTTATATGTATTTCCTCAATATGATACAAAATATTTCTATTAGGCCAAAAATAATAATTAATGGGTGAAATATGTCATAGTAACACATATGATGTGCTTCAAAATTTCAGCAACAAGATATACTCTTGTTATATGCAATGCAATCTGCAAGTTTCTATTCTCTTCTATAGGATTCCTTTTCTTTTAAAAAAGTAGTCATGCGGGGCTGGGATTGTAGCTCAGTGTTAGAGCGCTTGCCTTGCATGCATGAGACACTGGGTTCAATCCTCAGCACCACATAAAAATAAATAAATAAAGATATTGTGTAAATCTACAACTAAAAAAATATTTTTAAAAAAAAGTAGTCATGCAAGGTCAGTAATTTCTATCAATATTACTTTCTTGATTATGATATTGCAGTATAGTTATATAAGATGTTACCACTGGGAAAACTTGAAGGACATAAGAGATATCTTTGTATTATTTTGTAAAGCTGCATTTGAATCTACAGTTATCTCAAAGTTTTAAACAATAAAAGTCAGTTATGGCCCAAATTAATTCCAAGGTTCACTAATGATTCATTGCAGAAATTTATAGGAGATTACAATAAAATATCAACAACACTAATGAATAAAGCAAGGGCGGCTGGCATCCATCACTTCTCAATATTATTGTGAAAGTTCTAGCTATTATAATATGATAAGAAAAAAGGAAGTAATAGTGTAAAGAAAATAAAACTGGAGTAATTTCTAGATTGTAGCATTATGTATGTGGACGTGTTAAATGTATAATTGGAAGTGACCCACAGAGGAGAAAATCTCAACAACTAAAAAGTAAAATTAGTTAATCTTATTATAAGTAAAATAAGACATTGGTTTTCACTCATAAATTAATGTATTTTAAGAACATTTATAAACCTAATTTTTCTGTGACTGTGACAGCTATTATAGGCTGCTGTGGTAAGCAGAAATTGCTAGAAATCTTTTTAGAAAACAATAGAAAAACTTCAAATTTATATAAATTTATTTCATAATATTTGTTCTAGTAAATATTTGCTTTGGATTCCATTCTAAATACATAAAGCACTCTGGTAAGAATTTATGAAGTAAGTGGTTCACTATAGCTGAGGCTTTTATAATAATAGGAAATTTTTTAAAAGTTTAGGTCTGAATGTCTAGAACAGGGATTGTGTTCAAATACATTTATGGAAGGATTCTTTACAGCCTTAATAACATTTTGATAATATTATTTAATAATAGCAAAAGTACTAGAATGTAATATTAAATGAACAGAAGGAAATTCACTAAAATGTTAATAGTTGTTATTTCTGAGCAAAGGCACATAAAAAAATTTCCTATTACATTTTTCACCAAAAGAATTTACACTCTCTGAGGTAGTTGGTTTTCTGGTGTAGTTACATTCTGAAGTGGTTTTTAAATAGCTGTTTGATAAATACGTATTAGTCAGTGAGGGATGCCTTGACAAATTCTTTTCTTTTTTTAAGTTCTGGAGGCTGAAAATCTGAGATCGAGGTTCCAGCAAGCTTGGTCCATTTTGAGGGATCTCTCTGGCTTGTAGACAACAGCTTTATCTCTTTGCTTTCACCTCATCTCTTCTCCATGTATGCCTGCATCTGTATCCTACTCTTCCCTTCTTAAAAAGACAACAGTTAAATTAGACTGGGGCTCATCCTAATGACTTCATTTAACCTTAATTACCTCTTTAAAGACTCCATCTCTAGATACAGTCACATTCTGAGATACTGGGGTCATTATATGAATTTAGAGGAAGATCATTCAGTCTGTGACAGTGCTCTGGACAGATCAAATGGTGCTATGTACTCTCAAGCCATCGTAGAGAGAGTGCACACACATTACAGTTTATTACAGCAGTTCCCACTTATTTGCAGAGGATATGATCCCAGCCCCACAATGGATGCCTGAAAGAGTAGATAGTAATGAACCCTGTGTACATTGTGATTTTCTAGATGCCCTGCCACTTTACCACATAGTACTAGAATTCATGTGTCCTGCCATGTCTTATGCCCCACTGCCTTGAAGGAATTGTGACTCTTGTGGTTTGAAACCATTACTAAGTAAAATAAAGCTTACATTAACACAAGCACTGAGATACCAGGCCAGTCTATCTGACAACGTAGAGGTCATGAGTGGCTAGCAGGTAGGTTGAGTATACGACACAGATGGGGGATAAAGCAATGCCTGACATCTCAGGTGGGGCAGAACAGAACACCATAAGATTTTGTCACACTACTTAGAGCAACACACAGTTTCAAATTTAGAAATCATTTCCTAAACTTTCCATTTCATATTTTCAGAGCACAGTTGATTGAAACCACATAAAGCTTAACCATGAATGAGGGAACTACTCCATAATATATACAAGAATTGAAATAAAAAATGTTAAAATAATATAAATAAGTCAGTATCAACTGAAATTCTTATACATAATTCCTCAAACTCTGTGATCAGCTAGTATGTTCCCTGGGATATGTACCAGCTACTCTAGAGACCTCTGAGCCACATCAAAGGTTTAGTGTTAAGTACAACTTCTTCCTTCTGGTGGCACTCCACATAGAAGTACCCAAGTTCCTTCATCTTGGTTCATTTAGTCCCACCAATCAATGCAGTGTTCAACTGTATTGTTATATATAAAGCAGTACATGATATTACTGTCATGTTAGGTCTCTCCTTTATAACTGTACAGTGAACTAAAGTGGACAGACACATTTCAGGAAGATTATGGGAAGAAATTCTCTCAACCTTTTTCTAGTAATTCATAATTAGTGGAACAATTTACACAGTTCTCTTTATAGAAGGTATCAATCAACTCTATTTTAAGGTACATATCACACTCAAAAAATTTTACTTTCTGATTTATGTAACTATGCCTATTTGTCCTGATTTCTTAATGTTCTTAAAGGAAGGAAAATAGGCTGACTATAATCATTAAACTTATGAACACATAGGGCTCCCCTTTGGATGTTTTGTTTTATTACTTGATATATTTATTTATTTTTTGGCATGTGAAGTTTTATGATATTTTTCCCATTGTAGATTTCTGGTTGTTTTTCCAATATGAAACACTACCAATAATATGACCACATTTATTTTTCAGAAGGATATCTGTGTTGTCCCAGATGGTGAGTCACCTATGGATGTCATACAGCAATTCAGATGAATCAATCCGTAGTAGCAGCATATGTTCCCTTAGAAGGGGAAACATTTGCACAACTTCGGTTGTGCAGAACACTCCTTAAACCCAGACATTCCCAGGGCTGAGTGAACGTTTCTAATTTGAGCCCTCACCTGAGCAACACATCACCACTCACACTCTCCTATAAATGGATATTTTTAAATGGTAGCTGATGGAACAGTCCAGAAGCCAGAATGGAAAAGACAGTGACGTATTTGTCAAAACAAACAAGGTGGCCACAAATATCCCATTAGCCTCCAGCTTTAGGTATTGACAATCCTATAAAAGGCAGTTCTACCTCACATCACCATGACTAATTTAATTTGTTAAGTCATGGTGGCAGAAGGTTGCAGGTGAAATAAAAGTAGTTCTTTGGAATAACATTTCACTGCTGTGTACTCACATAATTTAGTATTCATTTCCAACTCAATTTACTAAGGCAACACACATACAAAAATTAATGCTATGCATATACTTTATGGTCACCATTAAATAAGTGCCTTTGACAAATATGTCATACTTGCCTTTTTAGCATCAACACTGACAGTTTTAAAGTGATGAAGGTGATATAACAGGGAAGAACATGTTCCTACTCATGCTGACATCAGTGAAATTATACAAACAAAGACTTTGTGAGTTTTGCTGACCAATATCTTATGGAGATTTTCCATAAAGTTGATAAAAGTGTAGTTTTTAAGATAGACATATTTTTTTTTCCCTACAAATCACAGAGACACACCCAAGTTAACACAAGCAACAGGAATTATGGCAAGGCCATAAGCTCATGCAAGCTAGGAGAGGCTTCAGAAATCCAGGAGGCTCACCATCTATACTAAATAAAACCAGATAGAATTTTTACTTTGTAACTTTGCCATTGAATTGACTCAATCATTTGTGGACTCCATATTGTCCGTTTCCAGTTGTCAAATTCAGTTTGTTCTTCCAGTGTATTTTGCAAACAAAATAAGATCGATTCAGCTCATATTTTACAGACTACTGGCATACTCATTGTCTCATGGACTAAAAAGTAGTTTGCACAAAGCAGAGAGCTTTAAATGAGGTGTGAGGTAAAAGGTAAATATGGGCTTCCTAGAGCAGAGATGCTGATATAGCACACCCAGTTTCCTGATTCAAATGTCTTGTTGGTTGATCCTAACCAAAGATTCACCTCTACTCCTATCAAAGGACTTGGGTCCTTAATTCTTGAGGAGGAAGATGCAAATATCTCATTCCTACCCTTTTCCTGGTGAGTCCAATTCATCTGCCTTTAATCCTAAATTGATTCTAGATATACATCTTTCTAGCTGTTGTTTTGAACATACATCATTGATGCTCTTGTCCTTGTCAACATTTCTTCTAAACATCCTCTTGAAGCAGCCAGTTTTGGCTTGGGTGCTTTGACTAGGTCACCTAGCTGCAGACGTTCAGAGCTCAACAACCTGGAGAAGTGGCTCCCAGCAGGGAAGAAAGGCAGTATTGTGTCATAGGAGATATTTGATACTGTCCAAAGACACACTGGGCTACCCCAAGTGAGTCTGCTGGTGACTACAGAGGAGAGGCTAGGCATGCTGCCAAACAGAGTGCACAGGACACTCCCAAAACTAAGGGCTATCTGATCTAAAATATCAGTAGTGTCAAAGTGAGAAGCCATGGTTTGGAGGTGTTCGGAGACTCCTATCCCAGAAGGCTAATGTATATGGTTTAATTTTGAACAGCCCAGTCTCCAAGTCAGACCCCCTACTGTGAACATCCAGCTCTCAGGATTGGGTGTCCAAGCAGAGGGCAGCCTGTGACATATTCCTTGCCAGTATGTACAGATGCTGGCACACATACATGCACAGATCCTGGTGGAACTGCAAAGAATGTCTCTTGCCCTTTATTCTTGCAAAGGTGAGTGTGAAAAGCAGAATAACTCAGCTGTATTTCTCTCCAAACATTCTCCCTTAGTGCACTTGGAAGCTTAAAGCCTGAATTCAAAGGAGACTCTTTGTACCCAGTCAGAACCTTACAAGACCAAAGCCCTCCACAATCGTGCACTACTTAAGTGAATTTGGGGATATCTACTTTAATTGACAACCACCAGCGCTTGGAATTCAAATGAAGTGTGTCATGAATCCAGGGCAAGAGCTAACATTATTATTTTTCCCTGGGTGTTTGCTATGTGCCAGACCCTGTGTTAGCTGAGAATGAATGGTAAAATTTAACCATGCTCTTTTACTGATTATGGTGTGTTTTATAAAATCTGTGTCTCCCTGTGAATGTAACTTTCTTTTATGCCAATGGTAGCACACAATGCTGGGAGCACTATTTGTTTTTACTAGGTATTTTCTGAACTTGTCAATTTTTCTCAACTCTACTCTTCCCCAATGTGAATAAAGAATGCATTAATACTCCCACACTCCCATCAATAACAACTAAGTGGCAATTTTTAAAGTATATATGTATTGGGTGGGAGTAGAGAGAAGAGAGAGATGTGAGAATCTGACACATTCTTCCAAGTATGTCTGAGTCTCTGGATGCTCACTGGAAGTGGATGCTTTGTTCTTTCTTATTCTAGGGAAGCCATTCTTGCTTTCTGAAACACCTTGAACTTTGTTTCTATTGCAAGACCTAGTACATGCTTTTCTTACAAGTTTTCCCAAAGCCAGAATTACCATATCAAAATAATGGTCAATCTTTATCTTTATTAGGTATTGTTTTAATCAACTTTTTCACTGCTTTGACTAAAAGATCCAACCAGAACAACAGTAGAGGAGGAAAAGTTTATTTGGGGGCTCATAGTTTCAGATGTCTCAGTCCATGGACAGCAGGCTCTATTCCTTGGCACATGAATTGAGGTTGAACATCAATTTCATATCATAGTGGTAGAGTGTGGCAGAGCAAAGCAGTTCATATAATGATCAGGAAGCAGAGAGAGACTCCACTCTCCAGATACAAAATATATACCCCATAACTACAACTCCAATGAACCACTTCCTCCAGCCACACCCCACCTGCCTCCAGTCACCACCCAGTTAATCCCATCAGGGACTGATTTATTGATTAGGTTAAGATTATAACCCAATCAATTCTCTTCCAAACCTTCTTGCCTTGTCTCATGTGTGAGGTTTTGGGGGACACCACATCTAAACCAAAGCAGGTATTATACATTAATGAAATTTCTCTGTATCTAAGTCCTTGAATCCTACAGAGTTGCCACTATTTAATTAAATGCAGAATAAACAACTAAGGCACAGAGTGGTCATGTTCAGATTAGAACCTGGCAGATTGAATCCAGAGCCTGAGCTATTCCAACAACTTTACTTACGCAAAGTTTTAAGTTCTGTTTTGATCTTCCTTTAAGAATCTCATCATGTTTAAGTTTCAAGGATATGCTCTTCAGTTTATGGAATTGTTTCCCACTTTGGAAATTCATTGTGCACTTCCTGAAGATTTCTTTGGTAGTGTTGCGTATGTGAATGTCATGAATGATAGATAGTACAACCATTGAAATTAAACTCTCACAAGCAGGCCAATTTTATTTTTATTCATCTATCCTTTCCTTTCAAGTCTGTCTTCCATTGTCCTGACTATCAGCAGATACTGAAATATATGCATCTAATTAGTATTTACATCTGAAATGAAATACAGAAGAGCAAAAAGCTTCAACCCTATTCTAAATGAGATTTTTAAATATGCTCTATTTTCTAACACTCATAACCTGAGCACCATCCAATTTCATCACCCATATTTTATCATCAGGAACAATAGGTCCAGCAAACCCAAATGAATTGAGGAGGGGAAAGTAGAATCTTGGTGGCCAGGCCATTACACAAGGAACTGTTCCCTAGGTGGTTCAATTTGTATCACTCACTCCTGCTTCTCACTTTGTTTCCTCTGATAAATTTTTCTCTTAATCATAGTCATAGCCATAATTGAAAGGAGACACTTTGGGAGAATTTTCTCAGGAAATTAATTAGAGGGAATACCTCTTTGTCACCTCCTCTGCCTCATATCCCCACTCCTATAGAGCATTTGATTTATTTTTTCAATATCACATTTTATGATTTCAAACAATTTTTTTGACATTTATTCCTGGGTTCCCTGTTTCTGAAGATGATTGTAATAGCTTGGCATCACTACAATGAAATAACTAACACAGGCTTCTTATGAATAAGATTTATTTAGCTCACAGTTTTGAAGGTACCAAGTCCAAATGGAATAGCATAGGCTGTATGGTGAGGGCTGCCCCTTGGCTACTTCATTTCATGTCATGGGCAGCAATGGTAGGAGTGTGCGGAAGCAAGGAAGTGATAATATCTCAGAGGCAGAGAGGATGAGAGGGGCCAGGCTTGGTCCTTTTACAGTGCTCCTCTTGTGAGAATTCAAGGGATTGCATGAAAGGTGTTTCTTGCCCACTGTGATCTCAGATCCTCCCACTAGGCCCTTCCTCCCAAAGGTTTCACCATCTGTCAATAGGGTCATCCTCGGGCTCAAGTTTTAACACAGGGTGGACACAATTGGTCCATATCCAACTCACAGCAATGTTGTATATGTGTTCACTCTCATGTTTATGAAAATTAATATGCCTTTCAAAAGAACATATTTTTAGGTATGTGTTTGATACTATATAACAGTATTTGGTTTCAAATAAATCTAAACATGGTTGCCAAACATTAATGAAAATGAAATACAAGCCCATGAAACACAAGTATGATGTTTTGGCATAGCACCCAGCATAGTCTTGTTCTTTTGATATTTTCATATGGTTTCTTCTGGAAGTAAGTTTGCAGTTCTAAGCAACAAAACTTTTTATGTTGCACAATAAAAAGCCCTTTATACATGTTAATGACAAGGTGGACTGGAAGAAGATAGGATGCTTATATAATTTATAATTTATCTAACTCAATAATAGAGAGCAATGATGACCTAACCAATATGGCATTTGGTAACAAACAGAAACATTGAAACATAATCAAATGATTCTGGGATGTAACAACTGATTAGCACAGATTTTAGGTCAAATATGGGACTCAGGGTCCAAATGTTGGATGTCATATGCAAATTTTATAGCTCACTCTTCCTGAATAAGAAATCTTGTGCATGACTTAAATGTCATAAACATTTTACAAGTCTTTCCTAGCAGCAGATTTCCTGTACTGGGAGTTAAAGGGCAAATGTAAACCTGAGAACATGTTCTACATATGTATGACAGATATAAAAACACACTGAGTGACCTTTGCTAACACATCATGCTGACCACTTTCATCCTGAAGATAAACTGCCAGACTGCAGCCAATTTTTGAGTGGGTCACTGGTATTTAAAAATCTTGGACTCTGAAAATACAGCAGTCTCCTTCTGTATAATAATATTGACAAGCATTTCATGTTCTTTGATTTATATCAACTTTTTATCACTCACAATTTTCTCTCTTTTCTTAATTCCCAGCCCAGAAATGTAATTGACAAGTAATTTATCCAGATAGAATACACTGCTCTCTAATTGGGTTCTAATGGATTACATTAATGTGGTTATTTTACAAGTTGATTATGGCCTATGGGTAATAACTACAGGAGCCAAGAGCTTGCCATAAGCTCCTCCCTTTCAAAACATCTCTTGAAGAATTTGCCGAAATTCTGTATTAGCTGACTATAGGATTAGGAAATGGGGACGAGGGAGGATACAAGTGAGCAGGAGTGTTTGAGGACAGATTAAAGAGGAAACTGAGTGATAGATGGACAGTAGGTTGTGTTTGCTTCTTAGTTTTTCCAAGGGCCGGATGTAGGTATAATTATCAAATGATTGCACTCTCATTTTTCTCTACATTTTTGTATGATACACGAATAGAAACTTCCCAAGAGGTTTATTTACTCACAAAGGAAAAGACTGACTCTATAAGCCATGAACATAATGGAAACAAAAATTTAACCCTTGTGAAAGAAACCCAAATATTTTTCTTTAAATTCAGATTACAGTCTAGACGCTTTAATAGCAGCATTTGTTTTATCTACTCAGGAGAATTAAAATTTGAAGTGAACAAATCTTGGTACACAAATTCCAACCTACTTGAAATGCCATATTTTGTGTGTTCTTGTACTCATTCTGATGGAAACAGAATTTGGATTCAAATTGAAATTAAAGAAGCAATAAAAAATGCATACATAGCCTGTAGATATGAAGCATGGCCTCACATATAAGTTATTTCAAATATCCGGAAATGATGTTTAATTTGAATGGCTCATATTTCCAGTGATCTTGTTGCAATCCACTAATTCCAATCAGCATGGTCAGCACACACAGAGAAGCCTTAAAACACTTCCCACTGGTTATATATCCAGAAATCTCTACCATATTTTTTTTTTCTCTGCTTCAGAATGAAAGCCTAAAGAATGTGAATCTTAAACATGCCAGATCTTGAGAATTAAGCTCTTACATATCTGGATACTCAAATTATTTATTTTTGTAAGAAACATTTTACAAAGCTCCTTTTTAATGTGAGCCAGTAGTGCAGCTTATGTACACTGAGAAGATATAAGCTCAAGCGATGAATTGCCCCAGCACACTAAATGAATTAAGATCATCAGACATGCCCTGAGACCACTGTGGAATCTAATATATAACATCAGGAGAGTTTATTTTTCCATGTATCCTTCTTCCAATTACTGTATATGCTAGCCCGGCCACTTCATGTAACATTATGTAAAGAATTCTCTATTAAAGTCATAGCAATAAACCCCAGTGCTTCTGGCCCACTTTGCATGAGATAAACACCCCACATGTGTTATTCATTTTAAGTGCATTTCATCTTTGTTTGCTGTCATTCAGGCCAGATAACCAATAGAACAGCAGGGAGACTAATGCGATACAGAAAATATTATTAGTATTATTATTTTATCTGGATTTTGAATCCAGCTTGCAAGAATGTTTTTCATGTCTGGAAGAGAAAGAGACTGTAATTCTATCACTGGACAATCTTTTAATGGCAAACATCAAGGAAATGTAATGCATCTGCTTTGATAACTTTGTTGAGGGGTTTTAGAAACTACTCTGAAAATTAGCTATTATCCACTTGGGGGAAAAATGTGATTTTACAAGAGAAAGGAATTTTCCCAGTGAATATGGCTACTTGTTTAAGGACAAACATACATTTTAGAAATTATATTCTCCCAAATGGATGTTTAAGTGAAATATTAGGTGTGTGACTATTTCAAAATCCTAAAGTTTATTGTTTCTGTGCTAAGTCAAATTTGTATTCCTTTCTCTGTACCTAACCATGGATTTATTTTATTTTATTTTTTTTATTTTTGGTACGGGGGATTGAACTCAGGGGCACTCGACCACTGAGCCACATCCCCAGCCCTATTTTGCATTTTATGTAGAGACAGGGTCTCACTGAGTTGCTTAGCGCCTCGCCATTGCTGAGGCTGGCTTTGAACACGCGATTCTCCTGTCTCAGCCTCCCTAAGTGCTGGGATTACAGGCTTGAGCTACCGCGCCCGACTACCATGGATTTTTTTTAATACTTCATTAATATGATACTTATTTGACATATACTGTCTTGGCCTGTTGATTGACATTTTTTGAATAATATTTTGCTTTGTCAACTAGATTAGACACCTGTAAATGAGTGGTTGTTGTTACTTATTTCTATGAAACTTAATCTATTAATGAAAGACAGAATATCCCAAACTAGATAAATCATTGTATGCTAATTTTTACTTTGGATCATCCAGCTCTTTTTCTGTTATCTTCTTGATTATTAGTGCCTACATCAGAGTATCCCCTGGGCTTGGCACATACTAAGCACTTAATAAATGTTTGATAAATTGAAATATTGTTCAGTTTTAACTCATTTAGTAGTATTTAAAGAACCATAAAAGTCTTAGTCATTTTTAATTTATATCTAACTGGTAACTTAATTAAATGTTCAAGATTGGTCTAATCTGAGCTATCATAACATTTGTTTCTCAAGGTAGCTCTGAATTCATTACTGCATTTAAACAGTAGTCTTCACCAACTATTATTTATGTGAAAAAAAAAGGGAATGAAAAATATCAGTGTTGAGTTATTGAAATACAAAATTTGGACACAATAAAACTGCCCCCAATATCACACAAGATTTCTTCAAAAAGACATTTAAATCTGAATTGAATGGTTATGTAGAGAAATTATGAATCCTCAGTTGCTTGCTCTTTGCATGATTGATTATTCTTCAATTCTACCTAATTATGTATACATATCTTTCTTGAGCTCCTGGAAATGGTGTATACGTGAACTGACAATAAACAGGCAATAAAACATGAAAAATTAAAATAAATTGCCACAATATCCCTGAGTATATAATTGGAAAAAGTAAGTCTATTGCTAGTGTTAAATTCAACTGGATATTACACATTCTTATCTGATGAGACCTCAAGCTTCTATATCCGAAAGAGGAAAACTTCTTTCTTTGGACATATACATAGGGAATCAATAATGAGTTACAATCTGTGATAATATTGCTAAAAGTAATTGTCTACAGTGAAGTTAGAACTCTTGTCTTTAAATATATCCCAGACTTAAAAAGATATTTATAAAGCAAATGCTGTTGATGTTTTATGTCTTCACCTTCATATTGAATAGTGTTGCTCTTATGTACTGACACCCCTCACTCAGATTCTGGGAGCAGACTCTTCAAGTTATACCACAAAATGATATTTTATGAGTTTAACATAATGTGTGCAGTGAGCCTTAGGTGAACTGGGACTGAGCTAAGTTCATTATTTTTTCACTACTGTACTGTAAAATGCATTTTAGTTCCTATCCAGGTTATTTATGTCTCAAAATTAGGTGTAATCTTTTCAAAGAAGTAAGGGGAGATACTGGGGATAAAGGACCAGATGTAATGTTTTCAGTTTTCCATTTGTGAACTGTGTTCTTGGAGCCCAGGGAACTCAGCAACCCAATTAAGATGGTATCGATCTGTTCTTGTCATCGCAGTGTAGACAGACAGACTGGAGGTTTGCAATTTACACATTTATGTGATTTCTCTTGGTTTTGGGTTGTTTTTAAATGCATCAAGAGTTTCATAAAGGTATAAAATTGACACTGAGGTCCTCCAGGTTTTGTGAAGGAAAAGTAAAGGAAATGGGAACTTCTCACAGGGTCCTGAGCACCAAAGTGAGGTCAAGATAAGATAGTCTGGAGGCCCAGGAATAGGCCCACAGGCAGAGTAGGGCGGCTGTCCCTTCCAGGACCCTGTGTGCATCTTCTTGCTGGTGGAAATACCAGTTTCCTTGGTTCTTGTTCTCAGTACCTGCCTTTGTAACTCCTCCTAATAAATCCAAAGGATGTGCTCCATGATCCCACAGATGAGAGAATGGAGAAGCAGGGGAGTTGAATACATTGTTTCACATAGACTCAGCTGACTTTCAAATCCAGCTCTGGGTCTGAAGCTGGTTCCAGGTTCACTGGTCCCA
This sequence comes from Xerus rutilus, assembly GCA_028644305.1. NCBI lineage: Eukaryota > Metazoa > Chordata > Mammalia > Rodentia > Sciuridae > Xerus > Xerus rutilus. The sequence continues at coordinate 16,308,962 of CM053401.1, forward strand.
TGAACAGCATTGGATTTAGCCTTTATCTCTGGGATCTCAAGCCATTTTATTCCATTATTAGATAAACCACTGTCACCAGCACAGCCTTGGTCTGCACCTGTCTGATAGATGCTATGGTTTGGTTGTGATTTGTCTTCCAAAGATTCATGAGCTGGAAAGTGCAATGGTATTAAAGGTCCTCAAAACCTTTGGGAGGTGGGGTTTTTCAGCTGTGGGAGCACCACCCTCTGGAGAGGTACTGTTGGTCTTGTGGCGTGGGTTGGGTTTCACAGGACTTGAGTACTTGCTATGAGACTGGGCTATTAGGAAACACTGTCATGCTATTCATTTGACTTTTTCTGCACATACCACTCGGCATTTTTGCACATGCTTCTGGCATGTAATGGCATCTGCATGCTATGATGGAGCATGAAGCCCTTGCCAGATGTGACCATAGGAACTTAGAACTTTCAATTTCAAAACTGTGAGCTGAAACAAACCTTTTTTCCTTATAAAGTTTGCAGCCTCATGTATTTTTGTCATAGCAGCACCAAACAGACTATGACAATAGCTCTTCTCTCAAAAGCTCACTTTTAATACTTTTAACTACACTTGGCTATACACAACTGTCTAGCAGGCTCTGTGAGTCCTCCTCAACCCACACCTTCTCCTGCCTTTGTAATGGTCATCCAAGTCAGGTTCCTTCTCCTTTCAGTACCCTAGAGAAGGAAATTAATTATAACATGAGTTATTGAGCTGCATACTAAGGTTTGAAAATCATATCAATAAGAGTTTGAATCTTGACTTTGAACTCAGAAGCTTGGAGTTCTTGAATTGTTGATTTAACCTCTTTAAGCCTTAGTTCTTTCATCTTTGAAATAGGAATAATATTTATGTCATACTGTCCAATTCCTTTCTTTGGACTCCCAGTTTTCTAGTTGCAGCAAAACTTGGGCATTGCCATTTTAAATAAGTCCTATATTCCTTTATACTGCTAACATAGCTATGTGAGAAATTGCTTCTCTATTCACTTTTAAGTAAGGAAGTGGTGGGGAATTCAGACTGTAAGTAATAGGAAAAATCTGGGATTGTTTGAACCATTGGTTGTCATCCCAAGGTGTTGGAAAAGTGCATACAAGGAGTTGAGACCACAGGGGACAGAGATGGTATTTATTCTGTTGTGCTTGGTCTAAGGACCATTTCCACCAACAATGATGCATGCTCAGTCACCTGTAGGCTGAGCTGGATGTGTGTGGGGTCTGTGCTGAAACAAATCACTTAAGATTCTTTAGCAGTTCATTCAAAAGGCACACCAAGAGACAAGATTTGATCCCACACTGAAAGAATTTTTTTTGAGGGATGATTTTGGGGTAATGCTTTCAATTCAGTTAAGCACCATGCCAACCATATGCATGCCAGTTTCTACATTGTCTTGGTAGAAGGATGGAGTCCAGCTATCAAATACCTGCAAATTATATCTTTCTTAGAGACAGACCCTGTGACTAGCAGAATAAACATTTAAAAAAAATCATTTTTGTCATTCATAGCAAATCTTTTTCTCTGAGGCTTTGCCTGTCAAACCAACCCCTGGAAAGCTGCCCAATCAATCATCAACACCGCCCTTATCAATACCTTTATTCTCGCAATGAAGACTCCCTTTGAAGACTCTAAAGACTCAAATTCAAATGCAATCATAAATTGTTAAAGAAGTAAGTCCATGTGAATATAAATAGCTATCTAAAAGACAAGATGCAACAACACCTATTATTTTCCAGGCCATAAACAATTATTAAATCAGATTTTCAACAGTATCTTTAATTTGAGTGGGCTGGGCCAGAAGATGCAAGAGAAGACTAACAATTATCCAGAAAGAGTTAGAAGCGAAGGTTCTTAACTCCTTTTTACCTGTACATGATTCCTAAAATCTGATAGTACTAATTTCCTATTGGTACTGTGCCAAATCATCACAAACTTCATGACTTAACAACACATCAATTATCTTACTTTTCTGGAGGTCAGAAAGTCCGGTATCAGGGCATTGGCAAGACTGTATTTCTTCTGGGAGCTCTAGAGGAGAATCAGTTTAAAGCTTTTCTAGCTTCTAAAGCTTGCTCCAACTATTTGTTTGATGACCCCTCTTTCATCTCCAAAACTCATCTTCCAATTTCATCTTGTGCCATCCTCTCTTTTACTGTAATTTCTTGCCTTTCTTTTGTAAGGGTCTTTGGTATTTCATTGGGTCCACCTGGATACTCTTTAGATGAGCCTTAAATAACTTTAATCACAAGGTTTGCATTTATGAAGTTACTTTTACCACATAAACTAACATATTTGTGGTTTCCATGGAATAGGATATGGACATCTTTCAAGGACCCTTATTCAGCATACCATCATAGTCAATTGATACCTATTCATATTTACAATCACTCCTTATTTCCATTTACAAATATCAAGGATTCTTATGATGCAAGGAATCTGGTTTCAATGATACAAAAATGAGCAAGACTTTGTCCCTGCCCATAATAATAAGAAAATTAACCAATACTTTCAGACCTTTAAGTATTTGTTAAGCAATCTGGCTATTTGTTCTACCCTTCCTTTAAATTCCCAGTAAGCCTAAGAAGTAAGTTGTATCATTTATTCTATTGTATAGATGAGAAAATTGAGCCACTGAGAAGTTAAGTGATTTTCTAACTAATAGGAGATAAATTCAGGATCCGAACTTTATTTAGCAACATATGCCTAAGTGTGACATTTACCTACTTGCTTCCAGAGAGTCCCTGTTACAGTTTGATATCTACTTCTTGTTGGAATAAATCATTCAGACTTCAGCCTACTTTGGGAGCAGGGCCTGGCATACAGGTGGCAAGATTGCAAATCCTAACACTGACAATGATGACGATGGCAGTTTTTAGGATAATTGGAGGAACAAACTGGCTACCTTTATTAGGAGATGGTTTGATTAAGGAAAGGTTGAGTTCTAAGCTTCCTTACTCCTGAACACTGCAGGAATAGATGTAGAGGGATGAAACCAAGGGAAGTTTGCAAACACAGGTCCTGATGAGCAAGAAGGTGAGTAGCCAGTCCTCAGTTCCCATTATTGTCCAAAGTCTCTGCTTCTGCTCCCAGAGTGAGTGTGTTTGTCTTGTGGCTTCCCTAATTATCAACTAATTAAGGAAATGATGGATAACCAAGTGTCTCTCCGCAGTAGTATAATAAGATAGGTAGGCCAGTGCCCTAAGCACAAGGGTGTGAAGAATACACAGCAGGACATCTGCCATTAGCAACTTCATCTCAGTTCCCAACACAGCCAAACCAGTCAATCTCTTCAAACATCCCGTGACTAGATTTTGTCTAATTATGCTCCTTCTCAGATGTCCAAATCCAGGAAATTCTACATCATCTCACATTTAAGCCAAATACATGAAGTACACAAATTAACATCTGAGTAGCAGAATGTCTACAAATTCAAACTCAATTATGATAATTGAATTTCTATTAACCATCCTGGGAAGTATAGCTTTTGCAAACAAGGAGGGGAAGAATTTATCTGAGTTGCTGGCATGACAAATGGGCCTTTGCAGAGATTAATCCCAATATTTTGCATACTGTAATTCTTTACCTTCCTCCTCCTCTTCCTCCTCCTCCTCCTCCTCCTCCTTCTTCTTCTTCTTTTTAACCACCCTCATTCACATGCTGTTCCTCTACTGATTCAGTGATTTAAAAAAAAAATCCTATACTTCTTTCTTTCTTCTATATTAGTTTCTACTTGTGAGTCTTTTATAATACATGGTGTTTAAGCCTTTAAACAAAGATATTAAATAAAGCCTAAATCTTACCACTTGTAGACCAGATGATGCTGAAAATCACCTCATCTTATAAATTTTTAGCTCAAATACCAGCTGGAAAAGCACACACATACTCATCGTGTTCATTGTTAAAATATCTCAGAAACCCCTGAGACTTGTAACCTCTAGGAGATTTGGAGACATAACACATTTTCAAGCAAATTGGATATTAATTAATTCAATCCTTATTTAGTAAGTGGTTGTTTAAATAGGCAGTGTACTTTGGGAGGGGATACCTCTACTTTAGGAGTGAGGATGTGGACAAAGAATATTCAAAAAAATGACATACATTTAAAGAGAGATGAAATTTTGATGGCGGAGAGATGAGAGGAAATTGTCCTAGTCAGATAAACTATCAGGAGTAAAAAAATGGGAGGGGGAAGGTTGGTGCAGGAATCTCAAGGACTGTGAGTGCAAGGTCAGAGACTTGGGAACTTGGGTAGGTGATTTACTACTCTACTCAGGAAACTCTAAGCTGTAGGAGGAAAGAGAAAAGATTGGGAAGGATCTTCCTTACTAATCTTTGACTCCTTGCACGACAGAGATGTCATCAGCAGCATTAGGAAAGTCGGGGTGCTTATTTCTTCTCCACCAAATTACTACAAAGTTGGTGGATTAAAATAATGCAAGGTTATCATACAGTTCTGGAAGTCAGTTACTATCTAACCTGGGTAAAATTCCAGGTCTTCAGGGCTATTTCTTAGTGGAGACTCTGAGCAGAATATTTTCTTTTCCTTTTTGAAGCTTCTAGGGGCCACTGACTTTATGGGGCTCAAGGCTGGCTTTCTCTACCTTCAAAGCATACAAGGTCCATGTAGGGCCTTCTCACTCTGCCATTTCTCAGATTCTCCTTTTATCTTCGTTCTTCCTTTTCCCTGGATCTGTTTGATTATATCAGGCCCACCCAGATAATCCAAAATAATCTCGCTATTTTAAGATCAGCCCGTTAGCAACTTTAATTCTTTCTGCTGCATCCTTTTCCCTTTTGTAGCTACCTTAACATGTTCTTATTCAAGACATAAGAATGTGGGTACTGGGAGGGCGAGATTGGCTTCATCTTGCTTTATCAATTGGGGGAGTCACTGATTTAGGGAAATGTGATGAAATAGACTTTGAACATTCTGAGACTATATATAATATGTGGTGTACTTTCAGTGGGAGAAATCCACAAAAATTAATTGTAAAATCCTGTAGCAGTTTTAGTTGATCACCAATGCAATAAGAGCCGATTGCTTGCACAGGAAACACCACAGGCCTGGGACCAACAGTGGCCACATTCTGTCAGTTGTACTCACTGTATGAATTACATATTGGACTAAGTCATTTTCATAAATTATCTCATTAAGAATCTGTGAGAATTGATGGCTTATTTTTCTGAACAGACACAGAAATCAGGTTCAGAAATCAAGTTCAGTTAGTCACAAGCAGCAGAGAAAATTACTGATTCCCAGACACTTGAGCCTAAGCTTATTTCCTTTCCTCATTTGAAGGAAATTCAGCAAACTGGAATGATCAGCAAGAGGAATTATGCAAAAGAAGTGAATAGTCAAACCACTGATTTTTGTTTGGTTGGTTTATTTTTAAATAAAGTTAAAATTTTTTGAAATAATTAAAAAGTTATGCAACCGCTTGTAGGAATATTAACAAGATCTTTCATTTACTGCATCTCTGTTCTGTCAAGACAGGGACTATGGGACAGGCACTCTTCTAGAGCACTGGATGCATCCTGAATACCTAGACAGGCACTCTTCTAGAGCACTACCATGCATCCTGAATACCTAGAGAAGTTGCCCAGGCCACAGTTAGTATTCAATACATATGTATTGAATGGATGGTTATCAGTACTATATATATGACTCTCAAGTTTATATTTCTAGCATACACTTTGTCCTGAATTCCAAGCTGGTATACACATAACTGCCTCATGTGCATCTCCATGTTCCTCTTGGTTTTATAAGGAATCTCATTATAGCATGCCCAAGGCTGTCTCCTGACACTTTCTTTTCTCTCTCTTCCATCTCCTGCAGTGAGTCCTCTTCTGGCTTCCCTGTTTAAAACAGCATAGCCCTTTCCCTCGTTCCTTTGCTTTATTTTTCTCAGTTGTAATTATCACTATCTCAAAGACTATTATACAAATTTATTTATTTGTAATCACTAGCTCTCCTAAAATCACTTGCAGAAATTTCCTTTTTAAAAATTTTTAAAAATTGTTTTTATAGTTTACTACTGTCTCTACAGTTCCTGAAGAGTGCCTGCTTCATGCTACACAAATATATGTCTCACATCCCAATATATAAATGAATAAAGATGAGCTCTTTCAGTGAAAGAGACAGATGCCTGGAAACAGTGGTTTGCAGCCACGTATCTGTCCCAGAAGCATCTTTGCTGAAATAGGGCTATTTTAGGATCTTCTAATCTGTAGGCACTTTGGAAGTCCCTTCACTCATTATATAAAAATATTAAAATGTACCAATTAACCATATTAATCATACATTTTTGCTGTAAAATTTTGACTTTGGAATTAATTGGCTAAGAGTAGCTGCTTAACTTTGATTTTGACTTCTCATTAATTTGTTGCCCATTTTCTGGAAAACTTTAAAGAATGGGGGAGTCTAACCTGTTACCTTTTTAGATACAATGATAGGTTTATAGATACTAAACTTTTACCATGGATGAAATAATTTTATGTAAAATAGACACTTAATGAAACATTTATTAATGCCAAGCCAATGCTGTATAAGTTTTGTATTCTGGAGCCATTGAGGTTTTCATCAGATTTTTTGTTGTTATTTTTTTTTTTTTTTTCTGGCTTGTAGCAGTTATGGAGAAGGGGCCTATCTAGAACTGTGGGAACAGGGACATTCTTAAAACCTCTTGTGCTGGGAGAGATTAGCATGTCTGGTGTTTAGGAAAGTAAATTAAAGACAGTGTGCAGAGTCCCTAATCCCACCTACTATGATTAGACCTGTTTTTAATAGCAGTTAAGGGTAGCAACAGCCCTTGGGTATACTAAGAGGATGCTCTTTATTAGAGAACCTGCCATTAGGACTACAGCCAGCTGACAGTGGGCAGACACAAGTTCCTCTAGGATCTGCCCCAGCATTGGAGCTGAGGCCAGGCAGCTCTCAGACAATGAATGTGCACCTTGGCACTGCTATTCTGAATGTTTGTAAGGTAGGACCTTCCACAGAGATCTTTGTGCCAGAGCTCCCTTGAGGAAACCTGGGACATTCAGAAGTGTGCTTTAGTGAGGAGCTCCTCCTAACCAAGCTTCCCTCCTTCTTCTTTTCCACAAGTGTCAGATCCACAGTGATTGGAAAATCTTCTTACTATTCTTGTTCTCCTTCTTTATCTTTCTTTTTTTCTACTTTTTAAAATTAATTACTTTAAATGCATTTCAAGTCATAGTACATAAATGCATTTCAAGTCATAGTACATATATAGAGCTCAATTTTTCCATCTCTCTGATTGCAAACCAGATAGAGTCACACCATTTGTGTCTTCATACATGTACCTAGGATAGTGATGCCCATTTCATTCAACCATCTTTGCTACACCCATTCCCCCTTTCCTTCCCCCACCTCCCCCCTGCCCCATTCAAAGTTCCCCCATTTCTCCTATGTTCCCCATTCCCACCCCCCTTATGTATCAGCATCCAAGAGAGAACATTCAGCATTTGCTTTTTGGGATTGGCGTACTTCACTTAGTATACTGTTCTCCAAAAATCCATCCATTTACCTGCAAATGCCATAATTTTATTCTCTTTTTATTGCTGAATAATATTCCATTGTGTATATATACCACAATAGAATATTATCCCTCTTTATCTTTCAAAGACATTGTCCTCAGTAAATACCTGGTACTACTCTGTCTTTACATCTGCTTCTGTAGGACTTGGCAGTAAGAGAGGTGTGATTGAAAGTGGTTTGCCTGGCTTTAAAGTCACCATAAACTAGACCAACACTGCCTGTTCAGCCTGAGTTCTCAACATTTCCTGCATAACTTTCCTTAACAGGCAAGCAGATTCCAATGCAGGATGGTGAGGCCATCTGAAACCTGTGCTTTACATCCTATTTCTGTCCTCCATGACTCAATGTACTCAAATCCCAGCATCTTCAACTTAATCCCAAAACATTCATGAATTCTCCTTTTACTCTCTCAATGTGAATTTTAAAATCTCCAAACTGCTATTACATTTAGAAGGAAAAAAAATTCTCAAAATCCATCCTTAAAGTATTTCAATAGTTTTATCTATTTAATTTTAATATTCTCAAAGTCAATTAATAAATCTTTTATACTCCTTTGCACTCTCATCAGCTAATAGATTTCTGGATACCTAGTAGATTCTTAAGAAAATTTTTGGTTGATGGATTTGAACCTTTGTACCAACAATTGAAATGCTTGCCCATAAATGAAATAGGCTAACGTCTAATAGCAGCTACTATCAGATATAAAAGAAAAGTGCTGGACCTCAGAGTTCATAATGAATCAGTTGTGTTTCTAATTAAATTTCAGACTTGTTAGGAGATTGTACCGTGATTCAATGGTAATGAGAAGTCTGGACACTAAGAGGAAGTGTAATACAGAAGTGGCTTTATCATATAAATCACAGAAGATAAAAAAAGTCACATACAATGTTGACCAAAGCAATTTTATTAACTCTACTAATGCAAACCACTTTCAGGAGGAAGGGAGAAACAAAAATAATCTTTGTCTTATATTTTTTCAAAGTCACAATTTATTTAATGAGTTCAAAATGGGATCACTTTCAGGAAATAATCTTAACAAACATAAGCTTATCTCCTCTTGACAGCAACAATAAACTGAAAGTCAAGACAGCAAGGGTTGAGAAGAAAGAACAGTTGTGAGTTAGGTGTGTGTATCTATGGCTATGCAAGTATAAGAGTCACAGCCTGTGAACCAGACTTGACTTAGCTGAGGATGTTAGGGTATATGGCTCTCAAAGGAAACCAGGGCTCTTTTGTGAGAGAGGGCAAATGACTCAACAAGACAGCACTTATTGGACTCGTGGGAAAGAGAAGAGACAGTGTTTGAAAACCTGGCACCCGACAGTATGGGGGCCAGCTCCTTTCCCGGAGGCTGGCCAGGCAGGGGTCAAGAAACGTGGAGCCCTGAGTTCCCCCAAGCAAAGAGAGATCATGACACAGGAAGAACACAAACAAATTGCAGTTTATGTGTTTCTAGTTTTGCCTGATATTTCTTTGCTCCTTTACTTTTTGAATCAGAAAAGAAATGAATCAGTGGAAAATTCTTTATGAAAGAGAAAGTTCTGCCCACTCTTATAACTGTAATAGTGAGCTGATTCATTCAAATTCAGTATATAATCTCTTTACCATAATCTTCCTACATGGTGAAATCAAATCAGTAACCCTAAGAATAACTGACATTTCCTACCATTTGCATATTATATGATGACCATTTTTTTACTTCATATTTTTAAACCTTGTAAAGACAAGAATCTGTTTTCCTAAACAGGATGTATTACTTTATGAAGTATTTCTGCTAAAAAGAAGTGATTTGGGGAGAGGGGTTTACTTTTATGGATGACCTTATTTACATAAATGTGCACAAAAATTTCAACATCCAAATACCTTATTTTTATGTTCTCAAAAAGATAGCGTGAAATCTTGACTATGGTTTCTTGGTGAGCTCAATTCATAGCAAAGCACAACTGGTACTTGTTCAAGGCACTATCCTTTATCCATGTGGTATTCATGAATTCAGGAACTAGATTGAGGTTGGAACAAGAAAATGCAGAGCACATCTTCATAATCTCTACTATGACTGATGCTCTTCATTCAGGAATCATTGTCATGAATGATATGTATAAATCCAGATGACCAAAAGGAGGCGAATTAAAACTGCTGCGCAAGGCTTTATTGGAAATACAAGCTCTCGGGCTGAACTGTCCTGTCCACCAGAGTGTATATGGGAGAATGACGCACGTGTTCCGGGGTACAGAAAATTTTAAAAGGTCCGAGCAGGAAGGGGAGGGTTTAAGGCAGGAAGAGAAGGTTAGAGGATCCTGCTGAGGTCAAAGTCCTTCCTGGATGAGTCAGGAAAAGCCCGCTGATTGACAGGGGGCACCTCTACTGCTGACATCAGCGTCTGGCTGGCTGCTCCATTCTGCAGCTGCCCTGGCCACCCCTAACTGGACACGCTGAACTGACCTAACAATATGGAACATGTTGGTGAGGATGAGGGCCCTTCTACTTTTCTCCAATGGGGAATTCCAAAGTCAAATTCAGCAGATGAGTCCACATTCTCCTGCTTGTGGAACACATAAATGAAAGTGTTGTGATAGTTCATAAAAGATTTTCTTTTAGTAACTGTTCTACAAAAGTGGTTAAAGATGAATTAAGCAAAACTTCTTGCTCTGTCCTTTAAAAAAACTAGTTTTGCCTGTTGTTTCTTTGCTTTATTAGAATTTATGTGAGTTAAACTATGTAGACATATTGTTGATTTCATAAGTCCAGTGAACTTTTGATGTTTTATGCATCCTTAAATTTAGTGTCACATTAAATTTCTAAGAACTTAAAAACCTAAATTTGAATCAGTATCAGCAACTCTACTTAGCTTGAAGTAATCTTCTAGAACAGTCAGTTATGTATTTTAAAATGTGTCAGAAAATCATACCAGAGCACAATTTAAAAGCACACAAAACACTAATTTAATAATAAATATAATACAAGATAATGTGAATTATTTGTAATATATAAGATATATATCCTAGTTGATAATTGATAAATAATCCCATTTTACTGCTATAGTTGAAGAATACGTTGCATTATTTTTCACATGCTTAGACTTTAAAATAAAAAGCTATTGTGACTGATTAAATAGAATCTCTCAAAACATAAGACTTTTGGGGAAATTTTGTATATTATTTTTATCTTTAGTGCATTGTAGTTATGCATAATAGTGGAGTTCACATTGATTTATTCATGAATGCATATAACATAGTTTTGCCATCTCAACCCCCAGTACCACCTCCTTCCCTTGCCTCCCTCTCTCAGCTCCCTTAATCCCTTTCCTCTAATCTGTTGGTCTTCCTTCTATTTATGCATTTATTTTTAAATTGGTACATTGTAGTTATATATAAAATTGGAATGCTTTGTGATATATTCATACATGCAGATGTTATAATTTGGTCAATTCAGTTCTCTAGGTCTTTTCCCTTTGCCTCTCCTCCTCTCTCACCTTTTGGGAAATTTAACACAAAATGTTAAAATATTTTACTGAGCAAATGCCTCTAGTAGCAAAGAGGCGGCATGAATTTAAAAAGGGACCAAATAAGCAGGAATTAAGTTTTTTAGTATTTTCAGATCCTAAAGGTAGGACAGTTAGCTCCTGGGGTGCAGCTAGTACAGGTGGAAACCAGTAGGTAGTGCTCAACATGCTTCCCAGGGTCATCCTGTTCTGCTGTGGGCAAGGTACATAGCTCCCAAGGCCTGGACCAGAAAGTGCAGGGGGCTCCAAGCTGACTTGGATGGCACTTTCAATGTTCTGATGTATTCTGATAAAACAAGACATAATAACATTTCTGAGAATCACCTATTACTATTTTTGTGCCTTATGTCCCCCAAAGGTTAATCCACTCAGACTACTGTGTAAGATACTATAACCTCTCTCCAGTAGGTGAGATAAATCTTTTAATTCTTCCTAAATGATTTACCAACCTGGCTTTGATACTTCTAGATTAACATACATAACTAGCTAAACCATTATTTATAATAAAGCAACCCTTAAACATATGCCTCAGATGTGATCATAAAGTTTCCTCCTCCTTGTTCCAGGGGCAAGTCTGCAAAATGAAGTAAGACTCAGGGGAATGTGTCTGAGGAGAAGGAGGTGAGAAAGAAACGTCACATAGTGATTCTTAGTGCTTAAGGATAGATCAGTGAATGATTTTGATCACCCCCGGGAATCAGAATCACCCTGGGGTGCTTAAGAATGCCAAATCTGGGGTCCAGATGCAGTAATTCTGATTCAGAAGGTCAGGATGAAGTTTAGTAATCTGAATGTCTAACAAGGACTTTTGGTCATTCTGACGCTGGGGTCTCCACTTTAACTAAATGAAAGTTTTGATGCTTTACCTAACCCCAACTTCTTTTGAAAAATAACCTTTGAATGAGAGAAGCTAGAAAGTGATCGTCATGTTCTGGAAGCAGTAGGTAGCTGGCTCGTCCTCCCTTCCATGGGCACTAATTGACGTTTATCCTTAGCACAGTCACTTCCATAGCTTACACATTTAATGGTGGCACAACCCTGTGGTTAGAGCTTCATAAATGGAAATACACACAGCGGTGGCAGCCTTTTATTTATATACTCATTTCAAAGAGGAGTCAGAGCAGTTAACTCTGTGCAGTCTGTTTACTAAACAGAGTTTAAGCAATGGGCACAGACAGGGATGTTTTCAGCTTAATGTCTACCAGATGATTAAAAAATTTTCCCATTGGCCTCTGCTCGCAGCCTAGCCAGCAAAGTGGTAATACCTGGGAAATAATTATGCTAGGGCATGTGCTTAATTTATTCCAAACATTGCAAGATTTTCACATTAGCATTAATGGCTTGCTTGTAGTGGAACCCTGGAGGCCACATAAAATAATAGGAGGCTCGAAAGTTGTAGCTAAAAAGGAAGTGTTAAAAAAAAAATTCCTCATTCAGTTTGTAGTGTGTTCCACCAAAAGATTGTGGTTCAATGTTCACATTGTTCTCTCCAGACAGTACTAATTTGTTTCCAATTAAAAGAAAATGGATTGCAAATGACTTCACAGAGCAGCCTGGTCAAAGGAATAGGCCTAGTTTATAATGTTGCCTGAGGAACAGCTATTTTGCTGCAGGGCACAAATCTAGCCCTGGGTTGTATAGAGTAGCTATGTCTAAAGGGAAGAGTTAGAGTTACTTTTGGTGATTGAATTTATTCTGTTACTGAAGCTAGTTATTATCCTCTTTTTGGGGAGTTTGCAGAAGCTTATAAATCTCTGTGGTGGACAGACATTAATAAACTTGCATCTCAATTCATATAGAGTAGTTGTTAATGATTACCCTCACTTTTAATAGTGTAAAGCTTTCCACTCACTCTCTTATCATGAGAGAGTAAAATTGTTTCCTTATGATTCTTCATGTCTTTGATATGTAGATAATGAAATATGGAGCAGGCATTTGATGAAGTAAGGGAGAAAGGAAGTGTTCTCAGTGATATGATAAAAGTCACTGAAGACCTGTGACCTCTACCAACCCTTAGCAAGAAAAGGTTGGGACATGCTTTTCATTCTTAGTGTGTGTACAATGTCCAGAAAGTAACTGAAGTGTGGATGCTACCAGCTGGAAAGGGAAATGTGCTTGCATTAAAAGAAAATTCAGAAATATACAAGATCTTTGCTCTCTTTTATTCTCTTACCATCCTTTGCACAGTTAGGAAGACCTGGGACCTAGACAAGTGCAGAATTCCTATGCACATTCTCTACAGATAATCTGTATCTCTAAGAAATGAGTGGGTCAGTGTAGAATTAATGAGTCCTAAGCAATAAAAACTACTGATCAAAGTAATGTGTTTGGGATAAGAAGTGAATTGTTAAGTAAGAACAGGGTCAAATTCTGGAACACAATGAACTCAAGTAGCTGTCCCCCTGAGCTCTGGTTTGCTACCAATGAAGATTGTGCTTGCAGAAGAAAAGACAAATTCCAACTCCCACCTGTTTAAACAAAACAAAAGGGATTATTGCATCAGTAGAATTATTGGGGGATAAGGAGAACTTTCATGAACTAAGTTTCATGAATATGGACCTTCAGATTCCTCAAACTTTATTGATGGCTGAAACTAATACTTACTACACAACCATGCATATAATGTCTTTATTCTTTTAAAGACATTTCTCTGAAAATTAAATTGCATTAAAAAAAATTCTTCAAAGCTTCAAAGTATGGCAAAAGTTGCATGCCATATCATTTCAGTATTGTAAAGTGGAATGAACCCACCCAATCCCCTGTTTAGTATTGATTAAAGATCTCAATTTCGTGAACTTATATGTTAACATACAGATTTTTGTTCAGTAGAGATGCAAAGAATTTTTCTCTAGCAAAAACAAATGCATCCCAAAGTTTTAGTTTATTGCCCTATAGAACATAACCAGTTTTGTATCTACTCCAGCTATCATAACTTTATTCTTTATTAAATTAACTATGAACACCTGGCTCCACAAATATTCTTTAAATTTATTTTAATATTTTAATTATGATTGCCTCATTAGTTAAATAATTGAATATTGGCCGTGTGCAGTGATGCACGCTTGTAATCCCAGCACTTAGGGAGGCTGAGACAGGAGAATTGAAAGTTCAAAGCCACCCTCACCTCATCAGTGGCGAAGTGCTAAGTAGCTCAGTGAGACCCTGTCTCTAAATAAAACACAAAATAGGGCTGAGGATGTTACTCAGTGGTAGAGTACCTCTGAGTTCAATCCCAGTACCAAAAAAAAAGAAATGAATATAATCTCTGACAAAGGTTCATTTGATAATTGCTTGGGAGTCAGGAATTTACTTTTTGGGAAATTATACTTTTGCAATAACTAAAATGTATTTATTATGCAGTCATTGTGAAGCATAAACCAATTCTAATCTGTAAATGCTTTTTAGAAATTACTATCATACTATAATTTCCCTAAGTAGAGCCAGTTCTCTTTGGAAGAATGGATCCCTTGCTCTTGATTGACAGTCTCAGTTCCTAGTGCCTATGGTATTGTGAGTTTACTGTTGCTTTGCTCTCAAATGCTTATGACGTAACTCCCTCATTTTCTTCAGGTCTCTACTGAAATGCCATCTTTTTAAAGAAGTCTTCTTAACCATTGCCTCAGAAGTAAGATCTTCTGTTACTCAACCTCATTTGCTTTTCTTCATAGAACTATATCACTTTATTTATACCTATTTTTTTCTTATTTGTCTTCCTCTACTAGACTTTTTCAGAGCAGAGTACACATAGTGGGAAGGCAGAGAGAAGACCTTATCAGCAAATGAGGATACCACAGGTATGAGTTCAAAATAAAATGAACAGTGGTCATATGTTATATTGAACATTCAATATGTGCCAGGTTATATTCTAAGCATCATTATTTTATATGAATTAGGTGCATCTTCATGATTCATTAATAACATTGCCATAGCCAATGAGGTAAGTGTTGTAACTATCCATTTTATAACTTAAGGGTTAAGTAATTTGCTAAAATTTATACAGAAAAATGAGAAGTCTCAATGTAAAGTGGGGTGTATCCTTATAAGGAAAAGCAGAATTTAATATTCACCCTTACATTTCTTTCTTTGTTTTGTTTTTTGTTTTCTTGTTTTTCCCTTATGTGGTACTGGGGATTGAACCTAGTGTACTGTGCCATTAAGCTACATCCTTAGTGCTTTTATTTTTTATTTTGAGATAGAGTCTAATTGAATTGCCAGGTTGGTTTCGAACTGCCCATTCTTCTGCCTCAGCCACTCATATCACTGGAAATACAAGTGTGTGCCCCTGCACCTAGCTTTACCCTTATACTCTTACTAACTGGAATATAAGCACCACAAGGGCAGGATTTCTGGTCTTTCCTTTTTTGTTTTTATGCTATTATATCCTAAGGCTGAGGGAAGAATTTGTTGCATAGTAGTCAATAAATGAATGATTTATGAATGAACAATGTGTTGAGGTTTACTGTATTCTGACACTTCCTTGACCTTGGAGATTTGACAGGCAAAAAGACACCACCTCATAGAAGAAATCTTACACAGGAAAGTCAATAATAATTCTAAGGAACATTTACAACATTTGAAATATAAAACAAAAGTCACTCCTTATACTTACTTTTTATTTTCTACAAACTCAACTTGAGAATGTAAATATTCTTTCCTGATTCTGGAAATACTGTCAGCCATGTCAAAGAGAACAATTATTATTGTATTATTATTATTACTCCTACTACTCCTGGGAATTGAATGCAGGGTGCTCTACCACTGAGCTACATCCCCAGTCCTTTTTATTATTATTTTTTAAAATTTTGAAACAAAGTCTTGCTTAGTTGCTGAGAGAAATAGTGATTATCTCCAGCAAGCACACTAGCACTGGAGAACTAAGACTGCAGAGACCCCCAGGGTAGAGTCAGGCTCCCTGGTAGGTTTGAACTGCAGTGCTGGTATCAACTATTTCTGCCCATGTCTCCTCTGGCAACCCCAGGAGAAAGCCTGCCAGACCTAGTTGGCTAAGTGAGATAGCAATTTAAAATAAATATTATTGCTTTCTACATTTTCTCTGGTCTGAGCAGATCCATAACTGAATGGATTTATCCAATGATTTTATGTTGTAAAGGAAGTAGGTATTATAATTGCAGTTTTAAACATAGGAATAAAATGACTTCCCTAAGGCTGCTACTTGTGCAGCAAAAACCAAATCAAGATTAGGCTTCAGAATATTTCAGTTCAAAACTTGTTTTCTTTAGAGAAATTACCATGACAGTGTCTTAAACCCAGAAGACTACCAGCAGCCTGACCAAAAGCTAAGCATTCACGGACAGGTTATTTTAAAAACTTGTATAGGGAATACAATTTTCTGGGTTCTGGAAAGAAACATTTCTTACAACAGGTGGCCCTGGGAACAGAGAGCAAATAAAATTGAAATGAGAAAGTTGAGGGTATATTCAAAAGCAATTGTAAAATATGATGTTGCATCAGAAACATTTTAAAACATTCCATGTACAGCTGAGAATGAAATCATGAGGAGACGATCAAACAAATAATTTCATTCATTTGTTCATTTGTTCATTTTTTCATCCATCCATTCATTCATTCACTCACTGTATTAAGCTTTGCTCAATTTTTATCCCTGTTCCCCTGTAAGAAGTTTTGCAGAATAATTAGCACCTGGAATTCTAGGTTAAAGGGAAAAAAATAAATAAATAAACCACCCTCTCCCTCAGTTCTGTGATTGATCATCTGGTTTATTTTCTCTTCCTTTTTTATGGTGCCTCTTTACCCCTACAGTGCACAGTTGGAAATCGAAATGAAGCCAAATGAAAGGAGACAAACAACCCTAGTCTCCTTTGAATTCTTAAAGAAGAGGTAAAGTAATTTACAAATGCTGGCTTCAAGATAGTAGTGCTGTTTCTTCAGGTTTTTTTTTAAAAATCAATTTTAGTGCAATTTAATATTTTGAACTTTTATAAAAGCTTTTTTTTTGTCAAGAAAAGTATCATTTACTAGTTTGAGGAACAGCATTCAAACTGAGGTCAATACGGTATAAAAGCTTTCTACTGGGGAGAAGGAGAGATATCTCATCTCCCCTATATTTAACAGAACAGGAATTGGAGGGCCAGAAAAGCTCTTAGTTGAACTGCTTTCTTTATATCCCTTTACCTCCTTTGAGGAAGAAGAAATGCTGAAAAATCTGATCCTTCTCTTTTTACTATGCCATACAAATAAATTTCTCATTGTATGATGGAAAATAAATGAGGACTACTGGATAGGTTCTTCAGAATAGAAGAATAGATATTATGATGAAATTTGTTTTCTGATTTATCACCAGAACTTTAAGTGAATAAAGCTTAGCCTGAAGATTAGGATTAAATATTGTCAAAGAACTAGTTTGCTTTTCATAGGAAATAATGCAAACTAATATTGTATAGTTCCAGAACTTCCATGTGTTTAACTTTTCAGGAACAGAGCAAGACATTTTTCTCTACCCCCCTCCCCCAATTTTTTTCCACAGAAAATGCTAAAAATGGCTTGAATATGCTTTACATTGCTTGGCAAAACTCTTTGGGACTAAAGAAGTAGAAAGAGATCTTCCTTGGATTCTATGGCATGGCTGTTCAGTTTGGAGAAACTGAAGAAATGAACAAATGCATTCTGACATCTATATTCAGATAGGATTAAAGGATTAAAATAGAAGAAAAGGTAAGAAAGTCAAAGTTAAGAAACAAAAGAAGGGTTATGCGGTGTTAAACCAGCTATATGTAGAACAATGTGTGAATGTATAGTGGGTTGAACAGCAAAGCCCTCAAAATATGAGTTCATGCCTAATCCCTGGAACTCACAGGTAAAAGGTATAATTAAATTAATGATTTTGCTTACCTTGGATTATTTTGTCTGTCCCATCTATCTGTATTCTTAGGAGGAAATCACACATCTACAGTAGAATATGGCGGTTAGTTAATAACCATGTATTGTCTATTTCAAAATCATTGAGAGGGTACATTTTACGTTACCAAAAAAAAAGATAAGTATGTGAAGTAATATTTAGGTTAATTATGTTTTTTGTCAAATTATCCAAATTAAGAAAATGTAATGTTAATATCACCTACAGAGTTGAGATCAGAGCTTGAGAAGCAAGAAGAGCAAATGCATGGAGGATGGTGTTTCTCAGAGATGGTCAACTGTGGGAAGCAATCACCATCCAAAAAGTGGACTGACAAGGGGAAAGAATGTTGAGAGACTCAAAAAACTGAAACTGTGGAGGAAGAACTTCCTATAAGAGTCTGGTTCCTGGGCAAGTACAGTTATTCCCACAAATGCAGCAGCAAAGATGGAAGAAAGGGGAAGAGAAATGTGCCACTTCTCTCCCAAGCCTTTGGTCAGGCCTGCAGTTTATATCAGGTGCCTAGGATGCTGCAGAGCTAGGCACAGAAGGCAGAGAGGGCGAGTAACCATAGAGGATAACTGGGTCTTTTATGTGGAACTAGGTATGTAATAAACCCCTTGGAAAATTTTGCTGTAGCTCTTAAAGTAAATTCTCAAATTATGTATTAGCACTTTCATTGTTTAGTTGAAAATTAAAGATCAAAGGTGATTTGCCAACGTGACCTAATCTCATGGTGCCTCTTACTCTATCTGTTCATCTGCATCGGCCCCTTCACTCTTCTTCATCAGGAACGTCCCTCTCCTGGCACGAGAAGGGACCATCAACTCTGTCTGGTGCACCCTCTGCTCAGAGCTCCCTGTGGCCAACCTTTTCCTCAGGTGTCATCCTCTCAGCAGCCTTCCTGGACACTCTAGTTTACTTTCCTTCAGAGCCCTGAGCTCCCCTTTGCACCTTGCTGTGTTTTTACTTAGGTATTTTCTGTTACTCCGTTATAACTTAAATGCCACAAAAACCAGACTCACATAGTCAGAGCTTTTTAGTGTGTGGCATATAGTTAGGGACTCAATAAATATGTTTAAATGATGGACCATGGGACCTCAGTATCTGAACCCTTGTGTGCAAGGTTCTGAAGCCCCCTTGTCTCTCCATAATCAGAGTGTGGGAATCTGTGAAACTGGAATGAAAATGTAATGCATGATCCAGTAGAATATCAGTTGAAATTGTAGCAGCAACAATAGCAAAGAACCATATTAAATAGGGGACTCCTCTTCACCTTCAAGATAATGTAACAAGGAAAAGCAAGATCATTTGGATACAATTAAAACAGAAAAATAGACTAGGATCTTGTTTCATCAGCTCTTCCCATCATTCCCCGCGGGCTGTGCTTCCCCTCAGAGAGGAAAGCTGACGTGTGTTCCAGATTCTCCACATTCACATCCGGACTGGGCGGATGAGCAGAGGACTTATCCACACTATGCACCCAGATGGGGGCTTTGACACCAGTGGGAGTTGGTGCAAATTTCCCAGCCAGCTCCGAGATGCCTGGGAGCCGCTCCCTGGAGTGCTTCTCGAATACCAGTTTCACATAAAGAGAAGCAGCTTAGGGAATTTCAACCAAATGCTACTATAAATAACAGCATTGAGACAGGGGAGGCCTATGTAGTACTGTAGGGAATCTATATTTTCCCCTTTCTTCAGCTTCATATCTTGGGTATTTGTCATGTAAAATGTCACAGAGCACGTAATAGAACTAAAATCATTTTTTGAGGAAGAGCTTCTACATTAAAGGAGAGGGCACCTGATTTCCTTTTTTCTCTTTGAGTGTGCTCAGAATAGCGCTTAAAATGGTAGACATGGCCACATTGGAGTTGTAGACAAAGACAGTTCAGATTGCCACCTGTCTTCCTCAGTTTGGGCTGCTGCCATAGAATGCCTTAACAGTAAACATCTATTTCTCACAGTTCTAGAGAGTGAGAAATCACTCTTATAAGAAAATAGAAGAATACATATCACTCTTATAAGAATATATAAGGTTGAGATGCTAACCGATCCCCTATCTGCTGAGAACCCACCTCCTGGTTAACAGGGGACCATTTTCTCTCTGTGTTCTCTCTTGGTAGAAAGCAGAGAGAGGAAGAAAGTTTTCTGCTATCTTTTCTTATAAGAGCACTAATCCCATTTTACAGGCTTCACCCTTATGACCTCACCAAGACCTCAACTTCTGGTGCCATCACCATGAGGTTTAGGTTTCAGTATATGAACTTGAGAGGGGTGCATAAATAAGTAGTTCATAGCAACAGCAGACCAAACTTGGTCTGTGGAAGAAAGGGCAGACTTTAAAAGTTCAGTGGCAAACCTTTCAGTTTTCTGAGCTGTTTCTCAGTGATCCTGAATGATCTAATAATGATTTTACATTTACTCAGTAATAAGCACTTTTATTCCATGAGCCAGAGTGGGATGGAGGAAGGGTACTGCTCTATGATGTGAAGTCAGGAGCTAGAGTGCAGTGGGCACCCTGGAGGGAATGCTCTATTGGAACAGCTTCCCCACAAGGCATTGTATTTCCTTTTATTGCTGTGTTAGTTTTCTGTTACTGTAAAAAATACTGGAGACAATTAACTTATAAAGGGAAAAGGTTTATTTTAGCTCATGGTTTTGGAAGTTTTAGTCCAGGATATATTGACCCTATTTCTTGTGGCCTGTGAGTGAGGCCATGGTGGCAGTTCTTGTCAACACCTGCCACTTCATGGCCAGGATGCAAAAAAGAGAGGGAGAGGAAGGGTCAGGGGGTCCCAGGATCCCCTTCAAGGGCACACATCCAGAGACTGGAAGGCTTCCCATCAGCCTCCACCTCTTAAAGGTACTGATTTAGTCAGCTTTTTCACTGATGTGACTAAAAGGCCAATTGTAGAGGATCAGAACAATTGTAGAGGAGGAAAAATTTATTTGGGGGTCAGAGTTTCAGAGGTCTCAATTTATAGACAGCAGCCTCCATTCTTCAGGGCTTGAGGTGAGGCCAGATATCATGGTGGAAGAATATGGGAGAGAGAAGCAGCTCACGTGGTAATCAGAAAGCAGAGAGGGACTCTACTTGCCAGATAACAAAACATACTCCAAAGCCAAGCTCTCAATGCCTCACCTCCTCCAGCCATACGCTACCACCCTTAAGTATCACTCAGTTAATCCCATGGGGCGGGGGTGATTCATTGATTAAGTTAAGGCTCTGATCATCCAATCATTTCTCCTCTAACACTTCTTGCTTTGTCTCACATGTAAGTTTTTTGGGGACACCTAATACCTAAACTATAACAGGTACTATATAGCCTTCTAATAGTTCCACTCTGGGAAAAAAGCCTTTAGCACATTGGCCTTTGGGGCACATTCCAGATTCAATTTATAGAAATCACATTTCTGCTGAAATTTCTCTGATTATTTTCTACTAAAATTTTTTCCACCTTGGTCCCTCCTTGTGGTCTGGGGCAGTGCAGAGAAAATCACTTCACTTCCATCAGGTTGTTTCACCAGTGAGCACTCTGAAGTTTGTAGCAGGTTCTTACTGGATATGTTGGCAACCATATCCATGATTCTAATTTCTCAAGTGCAGTCAGCCTTCTGAAACTACAGGTTTCATCCGTGTTGATTCCACTAAACATGGATCAAAAATATTTGGAAAAAGCATGTCTGTATGAACATGCACAGAGTTCTTTTTCCTTGTAACTATTCCCTAAACAATACAGCAGCACAACTGTTTGCACAGCATTTACATTGTATTAAGTATTAGAAGTAATCTAGAGATGAGTCAAAAAATATGAGAGGATTGAATAGGTTATGTGCAAATAATATGCCATTTTGTATAACAGACTTGAGCATCTGTGAGTTCAGGGGTTCCTGAAACCAGTCTCCCTCAGATATAAAAAACAACTCTACAGCACTTGTAGACCCAGGAGTAGGTGTCCATGCTCAGCCTCAGAACTTATTTTTGCATCCAACTGTAATGATGTCTTTCTTCTGTGTATTTCGCCTTTCATGACTTAAGCATTTAGTTCTATTTTTAATGGTATAAAAATAAAATATTTATTAAGGCAGGTTAAAAAAGTAAGAAAAAGGTAATGCAAAATTATGTCTTTTGCAGGAAAAAAATAAAGCTCTATTCAAATAGTGAGAACAATTTATTTTTTTAAGAGGCAAAGAAATTCTGGCATCCTAATTAAATCATTGAACTGAGAAGGCAGCATTGTTCATAGGGGTGATTAGAAATGTGGACTCTGGACTCTGACTGCCTTATTTGAATCACAGGTTCTCTTACTGACTATTGAACATTTGGCCATTTACTTTACATTACTAAGTCCTGGTGTCTCCATGGGAATGCTTGGTAACCAATGGGGATGCTAATCATGGGTTTGCAGCATATTATTGGCAGGAAGTATCCAGGACTGCAGCACAATGCCTCACATGTAGTAAGTGTGAGGGATACTAGGCATGATTATTGACAATCATATGCTTGTATTATAATCCCTTCAAAGTCAGAACTTACCGTCATATTTCTGGAATTGCAAACTGTGATTTTGAGAATGGGCCTCATTTTTTTTAAATATAAAAGCACATGAAATGTTCAAAATTCTAAAGCTCACTCTGAACATCATTATGTTATTATTTCCCATCGAAAATGCAAACATGGTGAGAAGTCTCACATCATTTTAGGACAGGCTCTGACACAAACATTCGTCATATTTCCTGATGCCACAATGCCTGCATTCAGGCTGTGAAGCATGTAACTGCATTTAAACTGGGCAGATTCTATAAAGATAGGGCATAAAGGGAGATAATGTACATTTTTCATTCCCTATTCATTCTTAAATGCTACTAACATCAGTGTGAATTATGTGTTATATAAAGCAAAGAAAAATAGATCATTATTTTGGTATACTGTTCCATACAGTTTTGCATCCTGTAATACGAGATTTCTTCCTTTTTAATATCTTTTTCTAAGCCCACAGTAGGCACTTAATACATGATCATTAAATGAATGGATAGCTAATGCTGCACAGGTTCATATTCTAATTATCACTATTTTTTTCCTATCACTTCTATAAAGGTGACCATGAAACAAAACTACTTTTTCACATTTCCTATGTGTGATTTTTATTTCTGGCTTAATCTCTAGGACAATGCCCTTTTTGTAAACACACACACACACACACACACACACACACACTCACACACTATTTAATGTAAGGGAATTCTCCCATTAAGGGAGAAATGCAACCTTGGCACATGGAAATGATCAAAAACTCTGGTCCTAAAAAATAATTCTAAGTTGATATTACTAGCTTTGTACTACATCTATGGTATTAACTTCAGCATGAATCATATGTGGCTAGGATATAATGTTTAATATTGATTTTGATTTCATTTCTGTTTTGTTTTTTTCCCTTTTATCCCTCCAGGGGAGTCTTAGTTCCTGGCCTTGATCTTAAAAGTAAGATAGATATTAGGCATTATTATCTAGCAGAGGTGAAAAATCAATTTTATCTTCTGGCACTTCATTCCCATTCCCTGACATGGGTAGGTAGAAACACTGGAACAAATGTAAACTAACTTTTCCTGATTAAAGGGTGTAATGCTGCTCTGAGTATCTAAAAGCCTTTATTTTAACTGATATGTATTTTCAGATGATAAATATGTAATGAGTGTGAGAACTTCTTCATTGTGATAAAATTTCCATAAAATGATCTCTTCAAGATCCAGGTGACATATTTAAAAATTTTTTTATTTGAAAATAATTTCTGATTTTCAAAGAGTTGTAGATGGTATAGAATTTCCACATCCTCCTTGTCAAGCTTCCTCTAGTGCTCATATCTTTCAAAACCAAGGTACATAGCTGGGCATGGTGGTGCAAGCCTGTAATCCTAGCACTTAGGGAGGCTGAGACAGGAGAATCGGGAATTCAAAGCCGGCCTCAGCAACAGTGAGGCGCTAAGCAACTCAGTGAGACTGTGTCTCTACATAAATCACAAAATAGGGCTGGGGATGTGGCTCAGTGGTCGAGTGCCCCTGAGTTCAATCTCCAGTACCAAAAACAAAAACAAAACAAAAAAAACCCAAGATACACTTCTCAGAACTCAGAAATTAACATTCATATCATGCTCCTATCTACCCTACAGACCTTAAAAGTTTTCACAGCATTTTTATTAATATCTTCTGTTGTTCCAGAATTGGATCTGAGATACCTTGTTGCCTTAAGAATATATCTTATTTGAGGAATATATATTTGTTAGCATCGAGAATACCTAATTATAGAGAGCATTTTGATTATTTACACTTTTAAGAGTGGCCAGGAGAGCAACAATACCAGGTGAACTGAGGAATAGTCCCGTGGAATGGTTTCCAATTTTACTGTCAAGACACACAGGCACAACTCAATCAGTGGAGAGAGAGTGTAGGCAGAGAGCTACTGAAAATAAGATATTTAAGGTTGAAAATGTCTTATTTATTCATAAATTTAACTAAATGAAAGAATAGCCTAATAGTAACCCTACTCTCACTTACATTATGAAAGTTTTTGGTGTGAGAAAAAAAGTGTGTTCCAACTATGAGCTCAAAATCTCTCACAAATCTAAATGTACTCATTACTTGCTTTATTCCCCATTTTATTCATCTATGAAAGAGAGGAATAACCCCCCATTCCTTTTCTAATTAAATAGAAACCAAGTTCATCATCATAGGAATAGTGACTGTACCAGTGCCCAATCATAGGAAATAATTTGAAAATTATTTATTCAACTCTTTCAATCATCTTCTTCCTAAAGTGTTGATTGCCACTCATCCAGATTAAATCTAGGCTTTGGAGACCCCAGTAACATAGAAAGGTCTGTTCAAAAGGAAACCATGTTATAAAATTCTACCTTCTCTTTTATTTGCTTTTTGTGTTAGAGAACGTGTTATTTGCTGCCATTGGTTTTGGAACATATACCTTATCTCTATGGTACTTCTCCCAAATTTCCTTCTTCCTTCTTTCCTTCATTTGTAACAATTTACATATTTAGTATTTTTCAGGCATTAGATTAAGCATTGTGGAAAATATGATTAATAAGACATAGCTTTTCTCATTTTCCTCAGAGTTTTGTGGATATGATAAATTTGCAATCAATAAGAGGTCTTAAATAGCCATTTTAAATGTTATTTTTTTACACTGTAAGTTTCTTATTTTGCTTAATGAAGCAGAGGAGGGCTAAGGAGGTAATTTTTCCTTCTCTCTTTAGCTTCCTTCCTTTCTTCTTTCCTAGAGCCTAGAATGAAGCATAAAAATTTTTTAGAAGATCAAGATGAGTAATTATTAGAAGATCAAGCAGTGAGTACAAAGGGATGGTGATTCTGGGCAGATAGAGTTGTGGGTTAATATACAGGGGGAATTACCTGAGGATGTGTAATTCAAATGGTTTGGAAGGACTCCTGAATAAGAGTCTGAGTGAGAGAAGAGAAATAATGACATCAGAAATTATACTATCAGACTTACATCTCTAAAGTCTGTGTAATCTAAAGAAGAGATAATGGGACTTGAACTAAAAAAGTAGCACAGTGGCGATTGAGAAGAAGAGATGAGTTCCAGAAAAGAAGACAAATGGACATGACTGTGGATTGAGCAGAGGCAAAATGCTGAAAGAGATGCTGGACTTCTGCTATGGTAGACCTTGCTTGTGGGTAAGACAGGGACAGAGTGGAAGAGAAACACCTTAGGAACATGGAACATGGACGGGAATGAGAGGGAAGATGTTGTGTTCTTCCTGGATGGGTTGATAGCAGCAGTTATGTAAGATATCAGTTAAGGTAAGCCAAGAGAAGCCCAAGAGAGGGATGCAAATGAGAAAAAAATATTGGAACCTCAAAGCTGTGGTCTTACATGGGATCATAAAATCAGGAATAGATGAAAAAGGAGCAAACAGGACATAACAACATTTAATAAATGTGCAGAGAAGGAGGAGTCAGTCAAAAGAAAGAGAAGTAAAGATCAGGGTGTACGTCTAAATGTAAAAGCTAAGGTCTGATAGGAGCATGTGAGAAAACAAGATAGGGGAGAATCTTGAAATAATTCAGGGTGCTTAAAAGTATTCCATGTGACAGGCGAGTTAAGGAAGATGAGGAACAAAAACAGTAGAAGTTGAAATAAAAAAAATTAAAAAAAAAGAGTAGAAGTTGAGAAGTCAGCTTGTTGGTGACATTAATGAGTGTTTGAGTGAAATAGTGGGGGACATGGGACAGGAGTGAGTTTATAGAATGATGCTGAATTGTGAGAAAAGCAAGGGTTTGGTTTATTTGGTCCTTTACTTTTTTTTTTCCTTTATTTTTGATTTTGCTTTTGTTTTTGAATAAAAGATAGCCTTATTCTTCTCATGGTGCAGGGAGAACTTCCTGTGGAGAGAGAAAGGTTGAAGATGCAGGAAAGAAATTAATTGATGGAGGACATCCCCCTCCTCCTCCAAAAGTCTAAAGGTGCTGTAAATCTAGACCCAAAGTGATGGGTCTGGGAGCCTTCTCCTAGAAGGAGAGGAGAAACCTCATTCTTATCCTTGGTTGTCCAGTGGGTAGAAGTATAGGAGAGAACTTTGTAAGAAGTCCTTGGCAGGGCTGATGGGAGTCCTTGACTAATGAATCTGTTGTCTCTGTGTCTTCGGGGACATGTTTAGATGCTCAGCATCACACTGGGAAGTGTAGCCCAGTAGGTTGGGTGAGCATGATGGAAGTTCAAAATAGGTTAGAAAGAATGGGAAAGAGAAGCTTTGAAAAGAGACATTGAAGATTCAGCAGAATCTAGAGCTCATCTATTTTACATAAAGAAGTTGTAGTATCGATTGTTCAATATCTGCATATTCTATCTATTCTACATCTACAATTTCACTCACCAGGACTTAGCAAGAATAAATACATTTCAAAGATATGAATGTTGGGCAGATATCAGTGAAATCCAGTCCTTTGTGCTATTAAGGGTTTAAGTAGGGTTATGGACCACAGAATCTTGAAGGAATGGAAGATATATCAATTCTAGGAGAAGGTCAAATAGGTTGAAATAAAGTAAAAAGTCAATAAAGAGGACTATCAAGCCTGAATTAAATGGTGGGGTTGACTATGTAATTGAGAGTTAACCAATGCTGATTATTTTAACCTCATATTTTCACTTTCTCTGTCCAGTAACCTTGCCAAGTTGTGAAGATTTAAACCACAGTACAGGACTGTGAGTGAGGGTGTACACAAGAAAATGGGCTTTACTCTCTTCTGACAAAAAAGGCAACATTAATGATAAAAAGTCTTCCTATTATTACTCTACAGAAACAGTGTGTAGGAATGAGGTCAACTAGAGGGACCTGCTGAAAATGAGCATGCTACTATTTATTGTCTCTCTGGATGAAAATCCAATTTCATCTTCTATCAAAGATCAAGCTACTGCTATTTTATGGTAAACACAGAAGCTGCCTTGCAGAAAATTACTATTTTAACAGGTGCAGTCTTACATTCAACAGTGATTTTAAAATTGGCTTCATGACTAGTATTGTGCTCATATCACCCATATAAATAATCTCCTTGGATATATTCTTACAGATAAACATCATTAAAGGATATGCTTACATTATGTTTAATCACAGAGTATTCATTGAAAACATCTCTGCCTAAATGAACTTTAACCACTTAATATAGTTTGTTTATTTTTATTGCTGATCAAGACAGCACATAGTAAAATAATTTATTTTATATAAAGGAGGGAAAAGAACTACAACAGTACTTTAGGAAATGTTAATATTATGACTACTATGATATAAAAAAAAGCTCTTCATTCATGCAAAAAATGAAAAAAATAAAAACATCTTCTAGGTTGAAGACTTTGTGCTAGGTAATGTGCATCTCCTCTTTAGTACCAAAGAATAACTCTTCTGTAATAAATCTTTAAATAGTAGCTCTAACAGCAGGAGCAATTGTTCATTCACCATAAGATCACATTTGCTAGAATATGTGCACTGAAGAGCCAGCACTTTGACTAGTTCATCCCTCCTTCCTCACATGTTCAGATAGAAGCCAAATAGAGCCCAGCACATCATGAACATCCAAGCAATATTTTTTGGATGCAGGAATGAATGGGTTGAGTGTCTATATTACACAAGGAAGATTTAGGTACTCTCAATGTTTATTTGCTAATGAAGGAACACAGAGCACCACACATACTTAAGAACAAGATTAGTACCTAAAGTAGGCCAATTTACCCTGGTCCTTAAACATCAGAGGGTCATGTATGGAGAGAAAGAAATGTCATTTCTTCATTTTCTCTAACCTCTGAATGAAAATTTTCATTTTCTGCCATTATGAATGTAGGAAACAAGCCATCATAGTATTAGTACTGTGCCCTTGTAATCAATAAAAATCATAAAGCAAAAACTACATTGCAGTTGTTGCCCATATTTCAAAATCCTATAGTGCTCATTATTAATTTGAAATTATGGTAGTCATTAGAATCACTACTAAGTATCGTTTCCATAATGGTTACAATAATGAACTGGTATTGCTATAAAAAATTTAGCTCTTTTGATAACTGAGTTACTTTTATAATTGGTTTTCTTTCTAATTCTCTGTCATTTATTTTATGCTTTTAAAAAATTTGTTCCAACAAATAATATGACATAGATGGTATGCCACAATAGCCAAAAAACAATTCTTCCTGTTCTTGTGGATGCATTCCTTTGCAATTCACCTTGTCACTTCTCTCAACTAGGAACAGTGTTTTAATCCCCTGTGGGTCTGGTCTGTCCTTGGGGGTGCTTTGATAAGTAAAATCCTACAGTTATAATGTGATTCTGGACCTTGGCCTGTGAAATCCCATAGCCGACCCATACCGGTTTATTAGACATTAATGCACAACTAAAATAGGCTGGGCTGTTATCTCAGTTCACTGTGCCCATGGTCCTAAAAATGAAGAACATGTGCCCTCAGCAGATGCTACTTGCTTGGCAACTTGGCGTTATGCTTATTTCATTAAGTCTGAAGGGGTAGTTAGTTGGGTAGCTCTGGGTCTCATACATTTCCTTTTAAAATTGGTATTAATCATTTTCCAGAATGATAAGCTCTAAGTAGGGTAGTAAGATAAAAGTCATATTTTAAGTAACATCTCGATGTCTGGTAAGGGACATTGAGGAACAGTAAGAGTTAAGGATCATATGAAACAAGGCAAGGAAATATTAGAAAAAGAAAAAAAGAAGAAATATTTTCAAATTAGGAAAATTTGAGACTTTTTTTTAAAAAAGAGAGATCAACTTAGATGAAAATGAAAATAATCACTGAATTAAGGGAATTAAAGGTCACTGGCAACCTTAAGGGGAGTTTTGGTGAAATTTTGGAGTAGAATATATACTATAGGTCATTGATGAACAAAAGAGATATAAGAGCAAGGAGATATCAAATGTGTACAACTGTTTCTAGAAATTTGACTACAAATGACAATTATAAATGATATTTATTGAACATTTGTGAGAGCTCAGAGTATACTTGGTGTGTCATGTGTATGGAATCATTGAATCCCTAAAATATTCCTGTGAAATAGTAACTGTTTTTTCTTTTACAGGTGAGAAAACTGAGACACAGGGTTAGAAATTTAGTAAATGGTGCAATCAAGATTTGAGCCCATTGGTTCCAGAGCTCAGTCTTTAGACCAACCCTATCTTGGCTGCATTGTGAAGGTGGAGGTACAGAAGTAGAAGAGAAGATTGAAGGTTGAAGGAATTGGGTCAGGATTTTCAGTGTCTTAAGAAGAGAGGGATTTGCACCTGTTATTGGGCATGCAGAAGAAGTAATTGTAATTTTATTACAGGTATGTTATGTAAGTTTCCTGAAAGGTGAGGAGGAGTGAAAACTGGCTGCTCCCAGGAAGAGCTGACCTTGGACAAGAGGAGGGAACCTTCACTGAAAAGCAGAAGAAGGGAGGATGAGAGCAGATCTAGGCAGATTGGGACATTTTAGTACAGAAGACAAAGTAGTCACTGTCTCAATAGACTATATATTCCGTAGTTTACAAGATCATCTACTTACAGATGGAGGATGGATGAAATAATGTTTAAAGAGTCTGAATAGGAAGTGTCTGTTCAGTTCCTTAGCCCATTTATTGATTGGATTCTTTAGGATTTTTTTGATGTTAAGTTTTTTGAGATCTTTATATATCCTGGAGATCAGTGAACTATCTGAGGTGTGTGTTGTAAAGATTTTCTCCCACTCTGTAGACTCTCTCTTCACATTATTCATTGTTTCCTTTGCTGTGAAGAAGGTTTTTAGTTTGAATCCATCTCATTTATTGATTCTTGATTTTACTTCTTGCACTTTAGGAGTCTTGTTAAGTCAGGACCTAATCTGACATGATGAAGATGTAGGCCTACTTTTTCTACTATTAGGCGCAGTGTATCTGGTTAAATTCCTAGGTTCTTGATCCACTTTGAGTTGAGTTTTGTGCATGCTGAGAGATAGAGCTTTAATTTCATTTTGCTGCATATGGATTTCCAGTTTTCCCAGCACCATTTGTTGAAGAGGCTATCTTTCCTCCAATGTACATGTTTGGCACCTTTGTCTAGTATAAAATAACTGTATTTATCTGTGTTTGTCTCTGTGTCTTCTACTCTGTACCATTGATCTGCATGTTTGTTTGGTGCCAGTACCATGCCATTTTTATTACTATAGCTTTTTAGTATAGTTTAAGGTCTGGTATTGTGATGCCTCCTGCTTCACTCTTCTTGCTAAGGATTGCTTTGGCTATTCTGGGTCTCTCAGTTTTCCAAATTAATTTCATAATTGCTCTTTCTCTTCCTATGAGGGAATGTTGTTGGGATTTTAATAGGAATTACATTAAATATGTACAATCCTTTTGGTAGTATGGCCATTTTGACAATATTAATTCTTCCTAGCCAAGAAAATGAGGAATCTTTCCATCTTCCAAGGTCTTCTTCAATTTCTGTCTTTAGTGTTCTGTAGTTTTCATTGTAGAAATCTTTCCCATTTTTTGTTAAATTGATTCTCAATTATTTTATTTTTTGAGGCTATTGTAAATGAAATAGTTTTCCTAATTTTTCTTTCAGAGGATTCATCATCAATATGTAGAAATGTATTTGATTTATGAGTATTAATTTTATATCCTGTTACCTTGTTGAATTCAATTGATCAACAAATATATGAAAATAGAGATGTTCATCATCTCTAGTAATTAGAAAAATGCAAATCAAAACTACTCTAAAGTTTCATCTCATTCCAGTCAGAATGGCAGTTATCAAGGATATAAGCAGCAATAAGTGTTGGTGAGGATGTGAGGGAAAAGGCATGCTCATACATAGCTGGTGGGACTGCAAATTGGTGCAACCACTCTGGAAAGCAGTATGGAGATTCCTTAGAAAACTTGGAATGGGACCACCATTTGACCAAGCTATTCCACTCCTCAGTCTATACCAAAAGGACTTAAAATCAGCATGCTACTATGACACAACCACATCAATGTTTACAGCAGCTCAATTCACAATAGCTAAAGTGTGGAACCAACCTAGATGCCCTTCAATAGATGAATGGGTAAAGAAACTTTGGTATAGATACATAATGGAATATTATTCAACATTAAAAGGGAAAATATGAAATTTGCAGGTAAGTGGATGGAGTTGGAGAATATGCTAAGTGAAATATTCCAATCCTCCAAATCCAAAGGCCAAATATTCTCTTATAAGTGGATGCTGATCCATAATGGGAGTGGGAGCAGGATCAAAATGAAGGAATTTTGGATTGGGTAGAGGTGAGTGAAGGGAGGGGAGGGGGCATGGAGGTAGGAAAAATGGTGGAATAAGATGGACATCATTACCCTGGGTACATGTATGATTGCATGAATGATGTGACTCTATATTATGTACAGCCAGAGAAATGAAAAATTGTGTTCCATTGTGTACAATGAATCCAAATACATTCTGCTTTCACATATAGCTAATTAGAACAAATTAAAAAAAAAGATTCTCAATAAAGTTTGAGGTCATTGTGGAGTGAGAGAGAGAGAGATAGCAGATCAAGATGATAGAATTGCTAAGCAGTCTGGAGATATGTTGAGGTTGAGACGCTGGTTTAATAGAAGTGTCAAAATGTTGTATGTGAGGTTCACTCTGACTCTACTCCATAGTTTAGGATTAGCCTGAAGAAGTGAAAGTATAATCCATCCTGGATGGAAATTTCTCCAAGAATATGTAATGAGTAGTGGACAAGATTTAGATTTAGGTAGTTGGTAAAAGAAGGATGGGATGAAGGTAGGTGTGCAGAGAGATGTCTTGATATTGCTGATGGATGAAGGAATGTAGAAAAGTCAGAAGATGGAGAGTCTAACACTATGCTCAATTAAATGAAGCACCTACAGGAAGGTTGGCATTGTTTAGGTGAAGTCGTTTCAAATTGTGGTGAGTCTCAATGGGCAACGTGGGAGGAGGAGGATGCCATGGGAGAGGAGGTGAGTACCAGGGTGTTGATGTGTTGCTCATGTTAAGTCTATAGCCAGAGGTGGAGCAGAGAAGAAGACAGTAGGCCAGGCAATACAGATGTGAATAAAGAGCCCAAAGGTAAGTATAATGAAGAGGAGTAGAGAAAACATCTATTAAAGACTGAGAGTTGTCCCATAAGGAGGAGTAAGGGTGAGGAGCTACACCAGGAAGAGTGGAGTCCACCTGCTTCATGTCAATCTAGAATACCTAAAATATGGGAGAAGGGTCAGACTGTGCTGGAAAAACTGCAGGACAGGCAGAGTAGACTTATAGTCAGTTTAAATTGGAGGTTGGAGATATATAGTTGTCTGATTAGGGGTCGATATTCCAATGTCCTGATGAAATGATATGGAAGAAAAATGAGGTAGAAGAGAATGCATCAGAGTAAGGATGCTCAGTGCATCATGAGTGATGGAATGGGCTTAGAGTTTGGTCAGTGACTGTGATCAAGAGTCCAGTCTCTAGGAATATTGATTAGTTACACAGAATTTAGATGTTACCTGATGGAAACCTGATGATTGTATGGTAGGGCTGAGATCTTCTTTTCCTTTTGCTCTGAAAGAGAGCCTAGCAGCTGTATTAAGCATGAGTGGTGCTCACAGTGTTTTTGGGCAGCAGGAAGTGGGCAATCTCAGGTCATCTTAGGGTAAAGCTAAGACCTAGTGTTGTAGGTCAGGATCTCCCTGGAGATGATGGTCCATGTCTTGTCAGTGTTCCCAGCAGCCTACGTTGCCAAGAGCTGTGAAAAAAAATATGCTAGCATAAGCATCCTTCCACTTCTCTACTTGTGTATGTCTATCATTAATTTTCTTAGGATATATTCCTAGAAAATAAATTTCATATTGAAGGAAATGGATAATTTTTAGAGTTTTGGGTATGTATTTCAAGTTTCTAATTATGACGTTTCTACCACTATCTACGTACAGTAAGACAGCTCTTTCCCACTCTTCTCGCATGTTGTTTTAAAAAGTTTAAGATGATTGCCAAAGTAATAAGGCATCCTATTGTTCTTTTATTTTTCACTTTTTACTAGAAGTCTGAGCAAGAATTTTTGTATTGATTTTGTGTATTAATTGTTTATGTGTTTTGCCAATCATCCTCTTGAGATTTTTGGTAATATTTTTCCAAGTCTTCTTTATATAGACATTAGCACTGTGCCTCCTATAGAAAATATGCATCTAATTTATTGTTTGCCTATGTTTTTCTTTATTATGTTTTTGAATCATCAATATTTTGCATTTTAACGTGAAGAATTATTACCTACTCTCTCCAATTCATCCTCAGGCTCTGTTTAGTCTATACAGGTAGAAACTGGTTTTGCTCTAGAATTCAATCACCAATATGTAATTGACAGTGCATCTACATACTATTTATAACATTATGGCATCTGAAATGGAGTAGGAGTCCCCTTTCTCAGCAACCTGTTTTAGGTACATCTTTGAATATTCAATGCTATGGCCGGCATCTGGCTTGAGATCATTGTTTTTTGCTGTGAATGTAACAGGTGTTTGGCAAAACATAGGCAGTAACTGACCTCTTCAGGAGCCTTCTCAGTGTTGAGGAAAGAGTGGGAATCAGGAAAGCTTGAGTCCCTCACTCATTCAACGAGAAGTTTTAGTGTTAATGGGACAGGAAGAAAACGCAGCTCTTGAGGATCTTCCTTTATGACCAGGAGCTAAGAGGCAGTCGGTAGCTGGAGAAGGATGTATGAATAAAGACAAGTCTAGATTTGGCCCCTTCCAGACTCTCAAACCCGCACTGTCTTATGCTAGTCATGCGTCCACCCCAAGTTATTTTGAAAAATGTGGATTAGTAAAATCTGCTGACTAAAATATATGTCATTCTATACTTGATTATTGCTTAACTTAACTATTTTGAACATATGTTTTACTATAGTTCAGATATTTAATGCCAAGCATTTTTAAGTTCTTCTATAATCTGTTCTTTTTAAGTCACCGAAGATAATTTTAAAATGATATTAATGATACACTTACAAGATATTTTTGTGTTTGGTTAAAAAGAAGTTTTGTTTTTTTTCCTAAAACCACCGTCTTAAAAATTGGAAAGTATGGCATGATATTCATTATAAATGATGCCAAGAGTGCTAGTTTAAGTTGGGTCTCTATCTTTTGGAACACAGTATAACTGGAAGAATGTACCAACCACCAGCATGACAACACGACAAATTCTATTTCCTCATTTACCTGAAGACAACTGGATGTGCAGTAAAGACTTGCTTAATGATTGCAGGTGGATTTTATGAAGTGCACTTGGGCCCTTCATCTCTTTGTGATTTCAGTTCTCTGACTTGGTCTTATACTATCAGGTCACTTAGCTTTGCTATTGGCTCAGGGTTTGTAAATCTTTTCCAGATGATCATCTTGCTACACTAAAAACCACTTCAGCAACCTGCTGTTTCCTCAACTGAACTTTACAGGCAGTGTTGAATATTTTTCCTTGGAGTTCACATTTTGACTGGAGTATCAGATGAATGAGGAAAACCGATGCAGACCTTCTGGGAGTACAGCTCAGTGGTAGAGTGATTGCCTGCCATATACAAGGTCTTGAGTTCAATCTCCAACAATGCAAAAGAAAAGATGGATACTGAGATAATTACTAGGTGGATGAATATTCAAAGTTCAGAGGAACAACATAAGAAAAGGAGCTTAATGTAATGTGCTGACGTTGAGCTGTGTGCTCTTAGGATGTGTGTTGTGCCTTTGTGTTTTGTCTATGGGACAACCAGGGAACCTGAGGATCCTTTATATAGGCATATTTTCAGAGCTCTACACAGGAGACATCTGCAGAAGAGGAAAAATTCCTTTCTCTCGCCTATCACCAGGTTCACGTCTGATAGATCAGTGAGACAGAAGTACACCATTTTACTTAATGTATGCTTTACATGATTGGGATGCTTCAGAAAGCTGTACATTTTATACTGTGGATTAATGAAGAGTAGGCATCTGTTGGGGAGTATAATTAGACAAAAAGAAGTAAAGTCTAATGACAAGACATGCAAGGGAACTCACTGAAGTCTGTTCAAAATGGTCTCTTGAGTTCCTGATTTTTTTTTATAATCTTTAAGATGGAAAAAAATTCTACAGTCACTTGATAGTATCTTAATAGTATCCATGAGACAGTCAAATAGGGTTTCTTGAGTAGGTATTAGTGAAAAGCATATTTCAAAACTGTACATGATGTTCAGGAAGAGGAATAACTGTGTGTGCATGCATGCATGTGTGTGTGTTGTGTAAGTAGAAGGGGTAGGATGTGAATTGAACAGAAAGCAGATGGGCTGCTGAAGATCTATGAATCAGTCTTCTGATCAGTTTGAAAGCCTAGGAGACTCAGACAGGTTCAGCGACCTGGTTTGTTCATTGACTGAGCCGAGAGATTGATTCTTTGCAACAAGCAGTGCAGCTTGAACTTTAACTATGAGTAGTAAGTCCTCTTGCCTCATCTTCACCAGAACAGAAGGAGGAAATTAAGTCATTGATAAGTTTAATCAAATAATTTGCATTCCTTTGGTGTGAAAGATATTGCAGAAACTCGATGTTGATAGGGCAATGGGTAAAATAGAGATGTGCTTCAGCAACACTTTGTTGGAGTGGAATTGAAAGGATATAATGCGGTTAGAATTTATTTTTCATTTTCAAAAAAAGATTGCTTTCAGTGAGAGAGTCAATAGCGTTCATGAATGAAGTTTTATACATGTTAGAGTTCTCCAAATCTAAAATAAAATATATGCTTCCCAAGAACATCATGTGCAACTACTCTTTAGTAATCCTATTCTTTTCTAGTAAATGTTCATTCCCAAAGTACATCATACAAAATGAGACAATAATGTGCAGCCACATGCACATTATTAATTTATTTGTTTTGTGGGATAAGATTCCCTTTATTAGGACTTGATGAATTAACAATAAGAGAATCTGAGTTCCACAGTTCTGTGATAAATCCAGCACACATCTTGTATTCATGAAAAATAAATGGCACTTTTCTCCATGTGCTGATCTTCAACTCTTACAGGAATTGTGAATTTTGAAAGAACCCCTGTGTCAGAGTTACAGACTAGAGTTTAACAGACTAAGACATATGTTAATGTCTTTACACTAAACTATTTACCTTTTAAAGAAAAAAAGAAATAATTGCTAATTTAACTTTTACCATGGTAAATCCATGAGAAGTAAATTTTCTAAAGAGCTGAGACAAGCTCTTTTTAAGCAGGAATTAACCAGTTAAAAAGAGAATTTAACCAATTACAATCTTATGTGCCAGAACAGGTACCAGGCATGTTTATAATTATTATCTTATTTAGAGCCTACCACCACCTATCACTAGGTATATATTATCATGTGGATGTAATAAATAAGGAAATTTAGCTCAGAAACCCACGGTTATGCAACTATTCAACTCTAAGTCTTTGCAAGAAATGTTAATTATTTTGATGGTATCATTTAACTACACATTTTACACTTCAATTTTGTTAAAAGAGATAGTAAGCATAATGTAACTTGTTTTTTGATGACTCAACCCACCATTTCAAAAAGTCACTAGGTTGTTTCTAATATAGTGATGACTGAAGAGGAAAGGGTTATGTTATGTGTAGCTGCTCTTACACAAAAACACCCCCGCTTATTTCATTTGGGGATTCTAACAGCTGATTTTAATGGGTTCTCTTTCTTCCTTCTCTATCAGATCATTAGCTGTCATTTTGTTTTGCTCTCAAAACATTGGCCACTAGCAATAAAAGTTATCCTGCATAAAAATTCTACTTCTAATCTTCCTTATACTGGGAAACTAAATAAATAGATGCACTGCATTATACATCAGAACTG
This sequence comes from Xerus rutilus, assembly GCA_028644305.1. Taxonomy (NCBI): domain Eukaryota; kingdom Metazoa; phylum Chordata; class Mammalia; order Rodentia; family Sciuridae; genus Xerus; species Xerus rutilus. The sequence continues at coordinate 16,346,280 of CM053401.1, forward strand.
GGGTACCGAGATACTGATTGAAAGCCAAAGGACACGTTCCTCCTTTGCCACAACTGCATGGAGGCTCTGCATTGCTTTGCACAGATCTGTTTCCTACATAAATTTTACCAAATGTGACTTCTGGAAGAGAGTTTTATAGTGTGGCTCAATTCTCATCTGTTGCATTTGGCTTTCTTTCTCTCTCTCTCTCTCTCTCTCTCTCTCTCTTCCTCCTTTCTCTACCCTGTCTGGTTACCCCTTTGCATGTTGCACACGCATATCAGTAAGTATCCCAGCGTGCTCTGTCTGTGATCCCAGTTGGTGGGCTCATTGTTTTTTGGTTTTCTTTTTTTGTCTTTATATTTGCCATATAAACTAGATCTCAATGAACATAAAATTCTATTGAATTTTCAGCACCTATGTTTTCATCTCTGTGCCTCTGTGAAAACATGCTTGAAAACAAAGATGCTAACTATATCTTCCAGAAAAAAATGATGATAGATGCTTTCTTTTTGATTTCTACATTAGCTAGCAGTTTACAAGTATCACCTCATTTAATCCACATAATAAGAGGGAAGGTGGATGCTGTTATTGTCACTTTAGAGGTGAGGGGGTAGATTCAAAGAAATTAAGTTTTCAGAATTTTTTATAGGTCGTAGGGAATAAAATTGAAATTCTTATGTCGAATTGCTGAACGATAAATCTGTAATTGTTCTATTGTTCCAAACTATACGCACACACATATTTAGTACATAGATATGCACACATATATTGAAATATTATGTATGTTTTATATACATATATTTTGTACTTATTTAAATGATTCTTGAAAGTGTTGTGTTTGTGGGTATCTACCAACCCAAAGAGAGATATTGTGAAGGTTAGTATCCAGACCAACATAATTAGTACTGCAGTAAAGTGAGTCACATGAATTTTTGGTCTCTAAGTGCACATAGAAGTTATATTTGCATAATACTGAAGTGTATTAAGTGTACAATAACATTATCTCTAAAAAATCAATGTGTATACCTTGACTTAAAAATACTTTGTTGCTCAAAATTAGAATGATCATCTGATCCTTTGGTGAGATACAGTATTTTTGCTAGTGGAGAGTCTTTCTTCAATATTGACAACTGCTGAATGATCATGGTGGTGGCTGCTAAAGGTTGGGTGACTGTGGTAATTTCCTAAAATAAGACAATAATGAAGTTTGCCATATCAATGGACTCTTCTTTCATGAAAGATTCCTCTTTTGGATGTAATGATGTTTGATAGCATTTTACTTTAGAGTATAATTTCCTTCAATGTTAGAGTCAGTTCTCTCAACCTCAGCGACTGCTTCATCAACTAACTTTATGTAATATCTCCAGTCCTTTGTAGTCATTTCAACAATATTTACTGCATCTTCACCAGGAGTAGATTCTACCTAAAGAAAACACATTCCTTGCTTACGCTAAAAAGCAACTTTTCATACATTACTTTTATTAGAGTAATTCAGTATCATCTTCCACATCGAATTTTATTTCTCATGCTCTTTACATCATATCTACATTTCTTCCTTTCACTGAAGTCTTGAACCCTTCAAAGTCATCCATGGGACTGGGCATCTACTTCTTCCAAACTATTAATGTTGATATGTTGAACTTCTGCCATGAATCGCAAATGTTTTTTTTTTTTTTTTTAGTTGTAGATGGATACAATGTCTTTATTTTATTGCTTTGTATGTGGTGCTGAGGATCGAACCCAGGGCCTCACGCATGCGAGGCAAGCGCTCTACCGCTGAGCTACAATCCCAGCCCCAATCGCAAATGTTTTTAATGGCATCTACAATGAAGAATCCCTTCAAGAAATTTTTCAATTTACTTTGGAATCATTATCTATAACATAGATAGGAATCATTGTCTATAACATAAAAATCATTATCTATAACATCAATAACCTTAACAATGTGCTTACTAAATAACAGGACTTACAAATCAAAACTATTCCTTTATCCATAGACTGTAGAATGGATGTTTTGCTATGACGCATGAAAACAATATGAATCTCATTGTACATCTCCATCAGAGCTTTTTGGTGATTAGGTACATTGCCAATAAACAGACATATTTTGGAAGGAAGAATTTTTTGTGTGAACAATGGGTCTTAATAACTTAAAATTTTTAGGAAACTCTATTGTGAACAGATATTCTGTGATCTATGCACAGAAAGAGTAGATTTAGTATAACCATTAAGTGCCTTAGGGTGTCTGCAGTGATAAGTGAGAATGAGTTTCAACCTACAGTCACCAATTTCATGAGGTCCTATCAAGAAATTTGAAGCTTTGAAGCAGGTTTTGGCTTCCCGTCTTTAGCTATGGCATAAACTTCCAGTATAAGACTATTTCTCTGACCTTGAAAATCTGTTGTATAGTGCCATAACCTTCATCAATGATCTTAGCTGCTTCTTCTGGGCATCTTATTGTAGCTTCCATGCCAGCATCTGATACTTCATCCTGATCCCTTAAGTTATGGAGATGGCTTCTTTTCCTTAAATCTCATGAACGAACCTCTGCCAGCTTCAGACTTTTCTTCTGAAGCTCCCTCACAGAACTAAAAAGAGTTGGAACCTTTGCTTTAGTCTGTTTTTTGTTACTGCGATGGCAATATCCAATAAGAACAACTCAGAGAGGGAGAAGTTTATTTTGGCTCATAGTTTCAGAAGTTTACTCTGTGGTTGGCTGACTCCATTGTTCTGGGCCTGAGTGAGGCAGAACTTTATGTTAGAAGGACATGGCAGAGGAAAGCTGCTTAGGTAATGTCAGTCAGGAAGCAGAGAGCTCAATTGAAGTGCCAGGGACAAAACGTAAACCCCAAAGACATGCCCTCAGTGACCTACTTCTTCCATACCTTACCTAACTCCAGTTATGACCCAGCATGGTAGATATTTTAATTGTTGATCCACCAAACAGATTAATCTACTTACTGGGTTACAAATCTCATAATCTAATCATTTCACCTTTGAACATTCCTGCATTGTTTCACACATGAGTTTTCAGTAATATCTCATATCCAAACCATGGAAGCTTTTTTTTTCTGGATTAGGCTTTGGTTTAAAGGAATATTGTGGCTGGTTTCATCTTTTATCCAAATGACTAAAACTTTCTGGATATCAGGAAAAAGGCTAGTTTGCTTTCTCATTCTCATATATTCATTGGAGTGACACTTCCAGCTTCCTTTGAGAACTTCTCTTTTGCAATCATAGCTTGGTTAACTGTTCTGTGTTAGAGGCCTGTTTTTTAGAGTATAATCTATTGCTGCCAATATGCGCTCTTCACTAATTTAATCATTTCTATCACTCGATTTAAAGTGAGAGTTATGTGATTATTCCCCCTTACTTGGACATTCAGAGGCCACTGTGAAGTAATTTGATTTGCCTAATTTCAATATTGCTGTGTTTCAGTGAACAGAAAAGCTGAGGGGAAGGAAATAACTGGGGGATGCTTGGACAGTGGAGCAGTCAGGACACACATTTATTGATTAGTTCGCCTTCTTTTTTTTTTTTTTTGATACTGGAGATTGAACTCAGGGGCACTCAACCACTGAACCACATCCCCAGCCCTATTTTGTGTTTTATGTAGAGACAGGGTCTTTAGTGCCTCGCTGTTGCTGAGGCTGGCTTTGAACTCGCAATTCTCCTGTCTCAGCCCCCCTAAGTGGGGAGGCTTAAGTTTGTCTTCTGATGTAGTAATAGTTCATGTAATCCCAAAACAGTTACAATATGAAGGTCAAAAATCACTGATCACAAAATCACCTCAACAGATAGCATAATAATTAAAATATTTGACATACTGTTAAAATTACCAAAATACTGTACATGACATGAATTGAACATACTCTGTTGGAAAAATGGAGTTGATAGATATTCTCAGTGCAGGGTTGCCACAAACTTTCTGTTAAAAAAATGTAGTATCTATGAAGCAAAACAAAAGGTGAAATGCATATGTACATGAATTTGTATATTTATACCCAGATAGAAATAATAGGTAGATAGATGATAGATAGATAAATAGGTAAGTTAACAGTTAAAACCCCACTTATAATCTTAAGGACAGGTCTGGAGATCTAATTTCTCTTATGGTTTTCTTTTGGACATGTGTCATGAAAGGGTAATGAATCCCTCTGAAGCATACCTACTCTGAAAAGAGCAAGTCATTCTAGTTCAAAATGATGTCCTGGAGTTGATCCATAAAGAATAATTGACTGATGAGTTGAGAGAAAAATGAGGAAAATAATGACATTTCATATTGGATTTTGACTTTAGAAAATGAATTCTCTTTTATAAGATAGCATTTCTTTTTTCCTTAGTCCCACACTGAATTTAACACCCTACCCCTTTTCATTCTCCTCTAATTAGAGAGACGAAAAAGTTTAGTGGTTTTCAGGTGTTAGGTATGGTGGGAACCCAGTGAGTGTGATCATAGAGGGGTAGTACAAAGGATTCTGAGTGACGGCATAGTGGCTGCACAAATCTGTACATGTCATAACATTGAATATAGGTACACACACATAAAAACGAGAACATGCATAACTGAAAAAATTAGAACAAACTTTGGTCTATCTCAAAGCTAATTTCTTGTTTTTTATGCTGCATTACAATATTGGTAAGTTTTCTATTACCATAACAAAATGTCTGAGGCAAGCTAACTTTGTAAAGAAAATAAGATTTATTTAGTTTGTAGTTTTGGAGGTGAAAAGTACAAGATTGGATAGCCCCATTGGTTTGTCCTTTGGCAAAGGTCTGTGGTAAATGGCGTCACAAGAGTGGGAATACAAGTAGGAGGAAGAGATTACAATCAAAACAGGAAGCCAGAGCACAATTCAAAGGTAGGTCTCACTCTTTTAAAAATGATCTATGAATCACCTCTTAGGCTCCACCTCTTACAGATCCCATTACCTCTTAACATGGCCAAACAGGACCAACGTTTCAACATATGAGTCCTCAGGGACCCACTATATCTAAACTATAGCAACTGTATCTAGGCACATTATGTGGAGACTGGATTAAGGGTATATAAGACTTCCATGTGCATTTTTTTTGCAATATGTAATAAACATGTTTATGAATATAAACAGACAAATTCTATTATCAAAGAAATTATGAAAAAGAATTTATGAAAGTTAACAGAACCCATGCAGGTGAGACTGGTTCCTAGGTCTTCCACCTCTAAATCTAAAGCTATTTTTATAAAGGTATAGGTTGTAGTAATGGACCTCTGATAACCCTGCACCATGCAGCTGTCTTCATCACAGCTTTTCAAATGGCCATATTCTACTAAAATGTATTTAATCTGAATTAGCAGTAAATCAGCAGTGTATTGTTTGGTTCAATAAAAAGAAACTTTGCACTTCTGGTCAGAGGACATGGGTGAAAATCCTTGCCATGCTATTACTCTAATGGGACCTTAATGTCTTCATCTGTTAAAATGCTTTTGAAGTTTCTACCATACAGGTCTATTCTGAAGAGTACAAGAGCTAACATCCTCAAAAACTCTTATCAAATAAATGGCATTAGCAGATATGAACAAAAATTAAGCTTCCTTTTTATAGCACTTGCCATCCTCATCTATAATATAAGTGAGCCAGAAATTCAGAAATACATAAGAAAATTTCCCCAAGTTCCTGGTCACCAAGAAATGAAAATACAAAAAACTTTATAGAGATTATTCAAGAGATCCTAAAGAACTTTACTCCTAATCTACTTGTATATCCATACATTCAACAAATACCAATTGAATGCCCACTCCCTGCTTAGCGATGGGAAATACAATGATAAGACAGTGTCCTCCTAGACTTCTGGTGCTTTCACAAGTGTCATTATATGCTAATCACATACTCAAGGATTGGGATTGATCTTTGAATAAGACTTGGTACATGGTCCACATGTAAGGTTCAACTTAGCAGTTGCAGTAGTGCAGGATAAGTTAAAAGACTCCTAAGTGCAGAGAATGGGAGCTCAGCAGTAAGTTTCAAGGGCACACATGGAAGGAACAGCTAATTAGACATGAACAGTGGGAGATACTGTTCATGATACAGTGGGTTTACTTAAAAGGTGACATTGAGATTGTGATATTAAAGATGGATGAATGAGGAAGACAGGAAAGAGGAGACAGACATAAAGTTAGAAGAGGGTGAAGTGAGTCATGGTACATACAACAAGGGAAGGTCACGTTCAAAATCTGTTAGCAACAGCACATTCAAGCACACCAGAGGGAGAACTTCAGTGAAATGGAATCGCAGAATGGGTGAAGTGTCAAGGACAAAATCCGGAAAAAAGGAGCTGGGCCTGCATCAGGAGGGGCCCTGTAAGCAACAAGAAGAATTTTAAGTTTGATACCGAAGATGAAGGGAAAGCACTGAGTAGCATTAAAAAGCTGGGAAATAAAATCAGATTTGTGTTTGTTTCTCTTATTGCATACCCAAATCCACATAATACTTTTATGTGCATTTCAATCTTTAAGCATGGGAGAATAGGACCTTAAAAGTCAGAAAAAAATTACAGGAAATTTAAACCAAAAATGTAAATGAGTGACATACTATAATAGGACATAATATAATAAGTGACAGCTTATACAAAAGTTGAGGCATCTGTACATTTTCATTTTTTTTCTGTATTAAATATATCTATGATCATTTAATTATCCTACATTGTGTGATCATGAGGGTTGGAACTAATACATTGTTTTTTTCTGTGACCAAGCACATGGAAAAAAACAGCATACAGGCTTGTTGGCCTTTAGGGAAAGGTTGAATTATATCAGAGTACAATGTTAATGGATATAATTTGTCTGTAGAATTTAAATTATATTCAGAACATTCCAATTTAAAATGAATAGCACATAATTTTAGAAAATCAGCAAATGTGTATATATGTACATGTATACATATATATTGTGTATATATATATATACATATATATATATATATAAACATTCACACACATGTATACATATTTTTTGTCCACAGGTAGGTAAACTTTAACTTAACAAGAAATTTGGATGCTCTGAATTTTATATCTAATAATTCCATAGAGCTAAAAGTTTTATAATTATCATTATTTTACGATAATATTTTTAAAAAGTATATTCTCCTGATTTCTTCTTTCCATTAGGCTTGGAAACTTATGAACTAGGTCTATTGTCAATTCTAAGAAATCATGTAGTGTGTTAAAATTTTTTTTATAATTTTCATTTAAAACCCAACCTCAATTGTGTCTTATGCTAAAAAGTCTCAGACCATGATGGTGATTTTTGATATTAATACTCATGCATTGAAATCATCCATCTCTAAGAAGACATGTTATTGCTGTTCAGGGTATTACAGTAAAATGAAACAGGAAGTGAATAATTCTGTATTTCCCTTAAATGCAAGAGAAATAAGTGTAATCAATTAAAGTGTGTCCCATTGGAAATTCTTCCACAGCCACAAACCCCTGTAGGGAAATTAGTCTACGTTAGCCTCATTTAAACACACTAGAATCTAGCTCTTAAAAGAGAATGTGGAAACAACAATTAAAACATCAATGTGTCTTATTGCACAAAGTATCAAAATTAAATATCTGGCCTATTCTTTGTCAAAATAATGAGTCCTTCAACTTAATCATTTATATTAATTTAAAAAAAACTATATATGTATTTTTTTCCTCTATACATAAGTGATTCTAGGTCTTGCTTATGATTCTGGTGAGATTGCTGGTTATTTGTTTGTGTTGAATTCTAAGATGCAGGTTTCTGTCTTAATTTTACAGAAACGTGGACAAACTAAGCAGTATGATTTGTCCTTTCCAGTGAAATGATTACCACAATCATTGCTTTTTGACACTATGACATCTTTTTAAAGATCAGAGCTGGACAACTTGTGAAGGATACTGTTCCCTGACTTCCTAGTCCCTGAAAGGTTGATCACACTGCTTTTGTGCATCTGGAGTGTTACTTACAAGTGCTACATGCGTACATCGTTAATATGTTATGAGCATGCACCATTATCGGAATCATTATCACTTTTTTATTTTATGCTCCTTTGCACTTTTTAATGAACTTTAACTTCTGAAACACCATTATATGCAAAATACCATGATAATATCATTTTATGTTTGCACTGAGGAAATAGACGATGAGTTTAACAGATATACACTAACTCACAGTTGGGAGAAAGATCAAATTCATGAATTCAGCAAACAAAACAAAATAAACTTAGACAAATACGACAATGGTTGAAGTGAAAGGCAATTTCATGTGGTAAAACTACATCAATGAAAGCCACTTAAATAAGCACTTCATGCTGTTCTTCATGATACTTTGCTTTTCATTTTTCCTCATACTATATAATGATATTTTTTAGAGTTAATTTCTTTCAAAATAAAATTTCTAATCTTTAATGCTTTCATTTTGCACAAAATAGTAAGTGAAAAATCATTCAACATTTTCTTTGGTATTATATTGATAAAATAAAGATACATTTAAATTCTATTATTCTGGTGGAAAAACAATTAATTTGAGGAAATCTAATATTTTATAAAGAAAATAGTTCAGTGAAAACTAAAGAGAATCTTTCATTTTCTAAAATATGGCATCACTCAGTTATATTTTTATTATTTATCACGAATAAGGATATCTTTAATGGTCTGAGTTGTGACTATCCCCAAGTGCCTTCATCAATGTGACTAACCCATGGTTAACTAGTACTATGAAAACTACTCCCTGATGGTTGACTATTGGTTCTATTTTATATTTTTGTATGAGAACAAACAAACTTACAAAATACTTGCTTTCATGTCACTTAAATAGCTGAATTCCTCCAATGATGTTTTTCAGCTTTTAGAGATGTACACAAATAGATAATCATTCTATTATTTTTTGAAGACATAAAAAATTCCAAAGTAGAGCCAAGAATTAGAAAACTTCAACTCTAGTTCCAAGTACTTTTTAAGATGTATGTAATACTACCTGTATAGCAAAGGTGACTTGAATAATTGTTAGAAATTCAACTTTCTGCAAAATAAAATTAATTTGGACATAAGAAGACTACTTAGTAATAAAGTTATCATCACTATGATTGCTATAATCTGTCATATGCTAATTAAAAGCCAAAGAGGGTGAAAAACACTATAGCTTTCACATGCTTTATGTCAAATGCTAGAGGAGGATACTCTGATACTGAGTCTGATAGAAATTGTTGAACGGCTTGTCTCACTTCTAGTAGGACAGAAACAGTGTCCTTATTCATGAGAGCAACTATGAAATTCTTAAATATTTTTAACCCCTTCAACCTATCTAGTTACATTAATTTCTTAATATGGTTTCCAAGTGTTTTCACTCATAAGTCCATATTTAAAACCTTTCGGTGGCTGGATGTAGCTCAATGGTAGAGTACTTGCCATGCATGTGTGAGGCCTCAGGTTCTATTCCCAGTACAAAAAGTTAAAAAAATAAAAAGTGTTGAGGAGATGAGAAAGAAAAGAACAAAACAAAAGAAAAAACTTTTTATCCCTTTTTATACTCTAAATAGTACACCTCCATAAACTAAAATGTATGTACCAGGCTCCCAAGATCAGAATAACATGAGGGCTTTAAATCGTTGAACTATAAACAGTTCAAAGCATAGTATTTTCCACATTTGTTGAGCAATCGTTTATCCTTCTTACCACTAGGAGTGTCTCGGGGGCTGCCTTCTTCTTTAGGTGCAGATTCCTT
>CM053401.1:16356488-16390713 GCA_028644305.1 Xerus rutilus
CCCTGCTTTCTCCACTGTACTGTTTTGAGGTTAAAATGTGATCCTGCATGAGGTGGGACATCAAAGTGTGGAAAGTGCTAGCAACAAAGTGTAGAAAGAGCAACATTCAAAGTTGAAGAGACCTTTAAAGTCACAAAGTTGTATCTTCTCAGATTATAGGTGAACATCAGAGATTTATGATTTGCCCCAGGCAAATCATCAGAGATTTATGATTTGCCCCAGGCAGCTTGAAATTTAGTGACTAAGATTCATCTTTTCTGAGACCTGGTCCAGATATGTTTCAGTTTATTTATTTTTTTAGTTGTAGATGGACATAATAACTTTATTTATTTTTTATGTGGTCCTGAGGATTGAACCCACTGCCTCTTTGGTGCTAGGCAAGTGCTCTACCACAGGGCAACAACCCCAGCCCACGTTTCAGGTTATGTACATCAATTCTTAATTCATAGTATTATTAATACTGTTATTAATATCTTAATGATAAAATGCATAAAATGTCATTTAAGAATACTATTAACTACATTTTTCTTTGTGAAATCTTGTTGTTTTGTTTTGCTTTTTCCTTTTGGACATCCAATATCCTACTTCTTCTCCTTTGGTTCTCGTCTCCTTACTTTATCAAATACCACCAATCGCATCTATGAGAATCCTACTAGAATTAGTTCTCAGATTTTCAACTGAATCACTTTACACTCTCATGGTTTCAAATGTCTCCTCCGAATGGATGACCACAAAATTTATACATTCAGTGTTTTAAAGTTTAAGTGTTGATACAACATACAGATGTTCCATTCTGTATGTGTAACAAAATCTTAACAGCTTTGGATAGCAGCCACTTTGGGATGGAGAAGACAATGAGTAATGCCTTGAAACATCCTGAAGAAATATGACTTTCAATGTCGAATTCCAAATATAGCCAAATGACTAAACAAATAGTGACTAACTAAAATTCATGGTATATTCAGACATGGAAAGAGTAAAAATAATTAAATTTCAGTGCATCTTCTTTTAAAAAGTGTTGAGAGAAAGAGTTCTGGCAAAATAAAAATAAGTGAATAAACGAAGATACAGGGATGACAAAAGAGAGAGATTGGAGACAGCAGTAAATCAAATGCCAGGAAGCAAGCTGTGCTCAGCCAAAAGAGCTTCAGTATAATTCGGACTAGAAGAACAGAGGCTCCAGAGAAAAGAAATGTCCTTGAGAGAGTATCTGAAGTAGCTGATTGATGGGAAATATTAGATAGAATTCTTGCAATTAGTGGAATATATGATAAAATAAAAATGAGAAATCAAAGGAGAAAGATGATAACTATTAACTCCTGAAAATCTAAATCAAATTCTGATCACAACTTTTATTTTTTCTAGCATGATCAACCAAAATATAATTGTGATTTATTATTGAATTAGCAATAGAAGTACATTTATAACCATGGTATTGCAAATAGTGTGTTCTACTTCAACCAAATGCTATGATAGAATTTCGCTGGGAGGAGGGATTGGAGAACATAGTTGGAACTGGAATTCTGAGTGTAAGAAAGCAGATTGTACATATGGGAGAGGATTACTCAAGATGAGGCCCCAGAGATGCTAAATTCAAGATCACAAAACGACCCACAAGGCATATTAAAAACTGGGTATTGTTTTGAAGACAGTGAGTTACAAGTGGAGGAGGATTTTCAATGGAACCAAAAGATCCTTGGAAGAATATTGAGCAAGAGTCTTCAAAGTGGGACATATGCACTGGGATGTGGGAAGAAGACATTAAAGCTTCAATTTATATCAGTTCATTTTTATTCCTTTTCAAATGTCTGCTGGCAAATGTTTTATAATAATTACTTAATTTTATGGTACACCTTTAACTTTAATATAACTGCCTGAGTGTATATGCCTTTTTTTTTTTCAATCAATGGGATGGGTGTTCAAAAAAGATTTGGAAACTACTGATGTTGAGATTGGTTTGACTGAAACGTAAGAATAAGAAAGCAGCAGCCAGGCAGGTACAGATTCATTCCCTCAGATGAAGGAGGCAGGAGCCATGGGATGGAGAAGAGGGCTAGACAGGGTTTACATTCAGCAGGTATACTATCTCCTCGGCAGACGTGAACAACTTATTTGTGACATGCTGTCTTAGTCCATTTAGGCTGCTGTAATACATAGAGTAGGTGGTATAGTTCTGAAGGCTGGAAAGATCAAGGTCAATTTTGTGTATATTGATGGCTTACATGTTAGTTTGCTTTCCATTTCTATAACAGATACCTGAGATAAACAACTTATAAAGAGAAAAAAGTTTATGTGGCTCATGGTTTCAGAGGTGCTAGTCCACCACTGATTGGCCCTATTGCTTTGGACTTGTAGTGTGGAAGCACAGGGTGCAGCAAAGCCATTTATCTCATGATCAGAAAGCAAAAGAGAGAAAGAGAAGGGGGCTGAGGTCCCATAGTCTCCTTCCAGGGCATATCCCCATTGTCATGAAGGTCTTCCACTAGGCCATCCTCTTACAGATTCCATCACTTTTCAACAGTGTCAACATGGAGACCAAGCCTTAACATGTGGGTCTTTTGGAGGACAGTCCAGATCCGAACTATGGCAGCCTCCTTCTTTACAATGGCCTTCCTTTTACTGTAATTTCACATACTGGAAAAATGTAGAAATTTTCTGGGGTCTCTTTTATAAGATCCCTAATTCCTTTCATGAAAGCATCATGTTCATGTCCCAATCACCTTCCCAAAGACCCATCTCTTTAAACTATCACCTTGGAGTCTGGGATTTCAATATAAGAATTTGCAGAGGGGATAATATTTATTCCATTGTATTCTATTGCTGGCTGTGGCCACATTCATTTTTGTCACACACAAAATACATTTGTTTCATCCCAATGGCCCCCTAAGTCTGAACTTGCTCCAGCATCAAAATCTAAAGTCAATAGCCTCATTTAAATATTATCTAAATCAGAAAATTATGAGTAATCCTCAAGGTATAATTTATCCTAATGCAAATTCCCCTCTAGCTATGAGTTCGTGAAATCGAGTTCATGTGCTTCCAAAATGCAATGTTGAGAGGGACAAAGAGACATTTCCATTCCACTGGATGCACATACCAGTGGTTTACCACTCTTTATTGCTTTGTATTCTCCCTTGATATTGTCATACCACAGTTTTCTAACAATTTGTCCATGAAAAACATGAGTGTGGGTTTTTAGTTGTAGCAATTAGAAAATCATGGCCTTTGAAATGGTCTCATATCACCTGAGCAATGAGACAAATCATTAGTTTGACTATAATTTTCATTGAAAGATCTTTTAAGCATCTCCCTCATAATTTTTTTCTTTCAATTCTGAGGAAAAATATAAAACTTTGATGTAAAAAATGTGCTTCAATAAGCTTAATTTTATAATCAGACATACAAAGTAGTCAACAAGTTCTGATTGATTTTATAAAGGATGCACCTTGAAATGCTTGATCCTCATCCATTTGGCTTTCATTATAATGATCTTGTGTGTGTGTGTGTGTGTGTGTGTGTGTGTGTGTGTGTGTGTGTGTCTATAAGGTGAACTCCCTCAGGGCCAGGGCCGATGGGTAATTGCTTGGCCCCAAATCATGCCTAATGATTTTACTGAAGGAAATACAATTCCAAAAATTGAATGCCCTTGACAGAAGCTATTATCTATGCTGACATTAGGCATGCAGGTGTTCTGATCCCAAGTTTGGAAAACTGATCAACTGTCAGTTAATTGATTTTGTGAAGATCTAAAGGTTGAGCTGGTGGTAAGGTGATCAGCATGCCTTGCACCAAGGCAAGCTGTGTTCCCCAATGAAGTTTTCAGCCTTTTTCTGAGATTTTCCCACAGTATTTTATATAATGGTATCTAAAGAGACCAACAAATAAATATATTTTGTTAATTTTAGACATAAACAATAAAAACATAGCTGGTCTATATTACTTATTACTCCCCTTGAAAGTATAGATGTTTTAATAACTTTGTCATCTTTCTTAAAAAAAAGAAAAGAAAAAAATGAGAGAAGAAACCATTGCATTAAAAGAAGCAACTATTGTAACCTACAAAAAGACTACTTTAGAGGTAAAATTAAATTTCATTTGCATTTTAAAAATAGCTAAGTCTCTAACAAGTATACTGTATATGTTCAGACTCTTCTCTGGACATTTGGAAGAGAATTGAACATCAATAAAATTAATATATCCAAATGGAGCTTTTAATATCCAAAGCCCATTATCACTTTGGAGCAAAGAAGGGATCTTTCCAGATAAAATGGCCTCATAATGCATACCCAAAGCATAGGAAAGGAAAGTAATGCAATACTTAAGCATTTTAAAATTACTAAGAAATCTCAAACTTTTGTGGCTGCATAATATGGATGCCTAAATGGAAATGACCACTAATCTGAAAATTTACAAGATCTTTCCTGTAAGATTTTGTATAGGCTTAGAATAGAATTCAATGATGTCAATGAGTTCGTAGAAGGCAAAACTGTTGCTGTTTAAATGAAACATTCTTAGTTTTTCTTTTTCTTTTCTTTTCTTTTTTTCATCTGATGTGAGAAGTTAAATGACAGAAACTAGAACACTCTATGCCCCCAATCTCATTTTGTCAGACAGGAATATCTTCTGTAAGCAAAAAGAGAACATTGGCTACTTTGCATGTTGCAAATACTGTGCCTCAAGGCTGGTACATTGAGCACTGTATATCCCAGAGTTTGCAGGCTGGAGAAAACTGGCAACAGATAAATGTCCCTAAAATAGTTCTGTAGCAAAACAGATCTCTTATTGGCAGCCTGTTCATTCCTTGTCTACGTTTATTACTACCCCAAAATAAGGATTTCAAAATTTTTAGATCTACAGGAACACTGATGCTTAGACTTTCCTGCTGCATTAAAAGTTTTTCTGCATCTAAGCTTGCAAAATATGGCAACAGGAATATTGGAAGCACTTTTTCTCCTCCCTTCTGCCATCTTCTTGTGAAGGTTTTCAGCTTATCCAAGCTGAGCTGTTATTTTTAATATCAATCCTCTTTTTCTAAATTAACCTTTCAAATTTTTAAATTTTTACATTTTTAAGTGTAAATGAATCACATGGGTTCACATAAGCATATAGATTACATTTTTTTTCTCTGAAAAATAAATAACACAAATCAGGTTAACGGATAAAAGTGTTTGGTTTACATTTACTCTGGATGAGATCTGGTCCAAAATGCTTAAAACAAATTCTACCAACCAGTTGATAAACTCTCACAAGTTTTTTTTTTCTAATTAAAAAATTCTCTTTATTGGCAAAAACTCTGGAAGTGACTCTTTGGAATGAATTTGTATGAATGGTTTGACATGTTTTTGAATGGTGTCTTACTGAATGGGGCAACTATATGAGTATGGTATACTGCACCTGTTTTGTACTAGCTTAAAAATACCACCAAGTGATATAAAAAGGTGATTTTACTGAGTAGGAATGAGCCTTGATAATGATATTAATATTTTCAGTCAGGAAAAACTGAATCAAGTAGGTGTTATAATAGTAAGTGGAGTTAATTTGCACTCTTTTGGCCATAGATCTTTTTGGAGTATATCATTTCAAATATAAAAGACCAGAAACCAATTAATCACCTCTATTTGAATTTTTGATCTAATATCACCAAATGATTTTGATAAGTTATGCTGGACAGTGTCTATGAATAATTGGGAATAGTTAACTCTTCTTCAATTAAAGAGAGATGGAGCGATGTCATTCTATACAGAATGAACACGTTATCAGAATTTTGTCCCAAAACTATGTGATGTCTTCTACATTCTCCCAAATCAAATATAGGAAGAAGATGCATTTTATTAAAGTCTTAAAACCCTTTTATATAAAAACACTTATCTCTTGCAGATAAAAAGACAAGCAATTACTTGTAGACAATTTCCCTGTGTCCTGATCCTTAGAGTGTGTAAAAATATTAACTTACAGAGCAAAAGACTTCATAGATTTCATTAAGATAGAATCATGAGTTGAGAACATTCTCTTAAATGAGCCAGGTAGGTCCAATGTAATCACAAGAGTCCTTGCAAGAGGAAAGCAGTAAGGTCCAGAGGAGGAAAAAAAATACAGAACCGAGTGGTGCACTTTGAGAATGGATGAAGAGACCACAAGCCAAGGAATGCAGGCAGCCTCCAGAAGCTGGAGAAGATAAGGAAACAAAATCTTCCTTCAGCAACAGGAAGAACATGGCCTTGCTTGCACCATGACCTCAGGCTTCTGACTTCCAGGACTGTAAGAGAATAAATTCACTCTTTTTCTAAGTCCCTAATTTTGTGGTATTTTGTTACAGCATCAATAGGAAACTAATACAATCCACTAATACTAGTATAGAGTAAGGGTGCAATAATTATTTGATAAATGAAAGACAATGAGGAAGAACCATTAATATTAATAAAACTTTGCTTCTTCATGTTTTTCTTATACACATTGGTGTATTGGAAAACAATCCTATGAGTGAGATTGTAATGAAATAGGGTCCTCCATCAGAGAAGGGAAGTAATATGTACTTCCAAACTACAAATTGAACATTTGATATGGTCTTGACTTTTCATTCACCCAGAGGTGTATGAGTCAGATAAATGTGTTGTGGTTATAAAGGCACCATCTGGAGTCAGCCTGCCTCAGTTCACATCCTCATTCTATGGTCTAGGTTTTTAATCAAGTTATATCTTAGTTTTTCAATCTACTTAATTCTTACAAGGGAATATTTTATTGAGATTAACTGAAATTTTAAAATGCAAAGAATACAGAGGTGTGCCGGGATTATAGTAAGTATTGATAAATATTAATCAATATTATTATTTTTATTATGTTATGTTCGCATTGTTTTAGGACTGTAATCACAGATATAAAGGCCCATTTTCTTATCAAATGTGTAAAGAAGTCAATTGAATTTTTTTGGTAAACACTCCCATTGGGTATGTTTTATCTGATGTACTGGTAGTACATATGCCTATATGTCAACCATATTCTAAAGTTATGTTTTGTAATATAATTGATATAATTTTGGCTTTTACAATTTAAAAGTCATGTGTGGTAAAAGAAAAATATTACCCCAGTAACATATACAGTTTTTGCAGTCTTAATTATTCGGAGGAGAAAACATTGACTAAATAGTAAGACTAGCATTTATGTCTAGTTTTGCTATCCCTGACCAAATATCTAACTTTAGGTAAGGTTGTTAAATGAGACCTGGAGTGTTTAAAAGGAAAGTGAAACCCCAGATAGCCACAAAGATTTCACACAAGGAATTTTTTACAGGCAGCTTTTCTTTTTATGAATATAGTGAGACAATATTTTTATTATTGTTTTGACCCAGTGTTTATGAGTTTGGAATTTGGCCCTTTTCCTGACTATTGTTCTGTTTCTGATTGAAAACCTGGAATTCATCTGCTTTCCATGAATTGTTCCATTCAGATGTAACAGTCTCTGCAATGCTGGGTTTTACTGGATTAGGTCATTCTCAGTGCTGCTGCTGGTGCTATGTATGGTGACATAAAATGAACACATGATTAACTTTTACTAAGGTAGCCACATTGACAGTGAAATAGAAACCATGATATAAACCACTCAGGTACAGTTAGTTAAGGAAGATCTCATAAAATAGTTTGAAGCTTCCTGCTTTATTTGTTTCATATCAATTTGTTTTTCATAAAATAACTATTTTCAAAAACATATTTTGTGTGATCCTATTAAGAATTACTATTTTCTTGGGGCTGGGGTTGTGGCTCAGCGGTTGAGCGCTTGCCTTGCATGTGTGAGGCACTGGGTTTGATCCTCAGCACCACATAAAATAAATGAAGATATTGTGTTCATCTACAACTAAAAAAAATAAAAATAAAAATAAAGAATTACTATTTTCTTGAACTCATCATCAAATAAGAAATAGTGGCATCTAAAGTTTCCAGGTTTTTCTTAGAATCAGTTTTTGAAGCATGCATGGAAGACTTAACTAGCTCTGATATTTGTTGCAACACCCTGGTTGCCGTGGTTGCAATGGCTTCCACACCTCTGTGTCCATGGCTTATTAGTTTATTGTGCCCAAATGTTCTTTTACAGGAACAATGTTTTATTCATTGTTAGTTTATTCATTCAGTCACTCACTCATTTGTTCACTGAATGATTTCAGAGAACTTATTTTTTTTTTCCAGCTTCACACTAGATCTTAGACAGAAACTGACAGTGATGCACAAGCCTAATAAAGTCAAGAGACTTTGATGTCATATGTGGTCTGTTTTATGGGACACTACCAAAAGAATTGTCATTGCTATGTAAATGTTACCTGAACTGTCCTGAATCTGTGTAGCTTGTTAAGAAGCCACTTGGAAGACATGTGGATTGGAGTAATCTTAGGTTTTCTGACCTGAGGATACCAAGGGAAGACACTTAGCTCTATGTTCCTAATGTACAGTGGGAACATATTCACAAAATAAAATGAACCAGTATGCTTGAAGAAGCATACATTAGCCCAGTTACCACACCAATCAGCTTGAAATTTATTTTGTTCATATTCTTAGTAAGAGAATATTCAATATCCTCTCTATTCTTAAATATAAAAATCAGTTAAATTTAATGAACATTTGTTAATTCCTACTATGTGCCAGGCATTGTGCTGAGGGTTACATAGTACCCACAACTGCTAAGTGTTTGCAAAACTTATGATCCAGATGCACGGTTTTGAGAAGCACGGGGACAGGCAAAGCAGAGAGAAATGAAGTTAGAATATAAGTCTAAATAAATGCTCTGTGTTCTCAAAGCATTTTTGGCTGCAGAGTCAGAAAAGGCATCTGAGTGACATGAGTCTCTCTGGATCATTAGCATTTTGATAACGAAATTCTAAAGGTGGGATAGATGGTATTTTAGTGGAAAAGGTTCACTGCTCCCTGCTATGCTACCAAATGGGGAAGAATCCTGCTTCCTTTCCCACTTAAATCAGATTACATCAAATGATTGGATGGACGATGTCTAAGAAAAAGCTTTCAGCACCATCACCTAGTCTCACTGTTCTATCTGTTCCATCTCCCAAGAGAATGCTTGGCTGTAGATACAAGTTATACCTTTAGCTTGTTCTGAGAATGAGGGGGATAGAGGGCAAATCCAAATGGTGAGGAGAGTGTGAGATGAACATACACCTTTGTTATTTTAACCCACGTAGGACTCTATTTGTGCAACGAAATACAGTTTAAGCTGACTGACATGGGGTTGGAATGTTCTGGAAGATGGTACACACACACACATGCACAAGCATAGATAAATAAAACTTAAGTAGCAGTTGTGGGCAATTAAAAATAATACATCTGACTTAAGGACAGAGATATGCATAGATACACATGGAAATGCAGCTTGTATCCCTATGATAGAAGACCTCAGGATCAGCCAGGTGCTGTGGAGCAAGCTTGTAATCCCAGCACTTAGGGCGGCTGAGACAGGAGAATCGCTAGTTCACAGCCAGCCTCAGCAACGGCGAGGCACTAAGCAACTCAGTGAGACCCTGTCTCTACATAAAACATAAAATAGGGCTGGGGATGTGGCTCAGTGGTCGAGTGCCCCTGAGTTCAATCCCCAATACCAAAAAAAAAAAAAAAAAAAAGGGAGTTACAAAAGGAAAATAAACTATTAGGTGCTAACTATTGTGACCCTAAGATTCAAATGTGATGGACAGATGAAAATATCCAGTGCATCAGGAGAAATGCAGGAAGAAAACTGGAGAGCTCTGGTAGCTAGGGACAGTGGCTTGGAAGTTGAAACCTTTGTTAAAATGAGGTACTGGAGGAGGTAGACCAAGATCAAGGCTTGTCATTGAAAATTTGATGGGGTAGGATGGGACAGGGAAGAAGTCTGTCAGAAAAGTTGTTAGGGAAACAAAAGGGAAAACCCACACAGTGGTAAACTGTGATATATCTATAAGTCCATCATTTGGGAAGCCAGAAGTGCAACCCAAAGAATGTAGATTAATGAACCTGCGGGCTCTGACATTATTTCTGTGCTTCTGAAAAGATGTTTGATTTGTCATCCAGTTTCATCATATGTAACACTGAGATGAAAAACCTCATATAATTGGCTTGTCCTGAATGCTTGTGTTCTCCCTAAATACATATTTTGAAACCCTAACTCCCTACCTAATTTTGTTAAGAGGTGCCACCTTCTGGGAGGTGATGGGATCTTGAGGGTGGAGCCCTCATGAATGAGATCAGAGCTCTTTTAATAGAAGCCATGGAAAACTACCTAGTTTGTTTCTTCATGTGAGCTTGCACTGAGATGTTGGTGGTCTGCAACCTGGGAGGAGACCCTCATCAGAACTTGACTATGTTGGCATCCTGATCTTAGACTTTCCAGTCTTCAGAATCATGATAAATAAATTTCTGTTATTTCTATAAGCTCTCCAGTATATGGTGTTTTGTTAAAGCAGCCCAAATGCACTAAGATAATTGAGAATTTGGAGAAGAATTAAAAGACTTGACTCACTGATACATCTCTCATTGTGCTTTGCCCAAAGAAGGGGCCCAGTAGAACTTTCTTTTTTGGGGAGGGGGGTTACTGGAGATTGGACTCAGGGGCACTCAACCATTGAGCCCTAACCCTAGCCCTATTTTTTATTTTATTTAGAGACATGGTCTCACTCAGTTGCTTAGCATCATACTGTTGCTGAGGCTTGCTTTGAACTCAAGATCCTCCTGTCTCAGCCTCCCAAGCCATTGAGATTACAGGCATGTGTCAGCATGCTTGGCTCCAATAGATGTTTCTATCTCCAACATTATTATCCAGAACTTGGCTATATGCATCTACAACACTAACAGTAATTTAGTGTTTTTTTTATACCTTATCTGAAGCTTATCAAAATCCCTCTTATAAGACCCAGGTCCAATTTCATCATCTATCCTACAAACTATTTCCTGACTTTTGGTGTTCCATCTATACTAAGAAACAAAGAAGCAATAGAAGATTTTTAAGCAATAGAAGATTTTTCACCCTTCCCAAATAGAACTTAGATAATTTTAAAAAATATTGTAGGTGAAATATTTAAAATGCAACATATACATTAACAAATTCATGCAAAGAGTACAGTAAGGGAGTCTTCACCAAATAAACCCTACTCTGGTACTCCTTATCTCACCAGTGCGGCGTCTGTGAATGCTGTCTGCCTTTGAACAAGCAGGAATGAATGTAGAATACTATCTTCCATGTCACTTGAGCTCAAAACTGCAGTATAACTGCTGACTCCTCACTTTTTCTTAATCCTTTCTCTGTGACACAAGTTTTTACTTCCCATTTCTTCATCCATTCTCTTAATGCAGACACTGTCAGCCTAACTCTGACAGTGCCTCCCCATTGCATTGACTGCTCTCCCCACTCTCACTATCTACCTTCTATAATTCATTCTCCACACTGGGGCTTTGAAATCTTGAGGTAGTCCAGTTGATAAATCCTCCCAGTTTATTTTATTTTATTTTATTTTATTTTTTTGATACCAGGAATTGAATTCAGGGGCACTCGACCACTGAACAACATCCTCAGCCCTATATTGTGTTTTATGTAGAGACAGGGTCTCACTGAGTTGCTTAGGTCCTCGCAGTTGCTGAGGCTGGCTTTGAACTTGTGATTCTCCTGTCTCAGTTTCCCAAAGTGCTGGCATCCTCCCAGTTTTACATCATCTTCTCTTTGAGAACAACCCTTGCTGTACCAACATGTTTATAGTGTGTGTCTTTGAACTCCAAGTCAGAGCCCAACTGTGGCCTCCTAATCCAACTGGAGCCACCAAGTAACCTCTCCTAAGTACTTAAAATTGGGCAGAGACCTCATATTTGTGAAACATTGGGTTGTCATTTTAATTACTGTCTTCTGGATGGAAAGATGCAGCCATAAAGGTCTTCAGTAGAGATGACCAAACATGTCTATATCCTTCCCTTTCTTAGGCTTAGTTTTTAATTATTTATTTTTTCCCTCTAAAGGTAGCTAGAATCAGTTTCTATTATCCTCAACACGGAGGATAGTCGGCATTTTTTATTTTGAGTAATATAGATAGTTATAATTATGCTGTTCTCATCAAAGATGTTAAGGAACTTTCTTATTATTTTTAAAATTTTAAATTCTTAGCCCATTCCATTGTGGAATTATTACTTTCCCTTTTCTTCACGAGTCTCCTTTGGTTAGTACCCATTGTGAGTCTTATATGACCCTACACAGATGTTAAAACTACAGGTACTGGAATCATAATACTTAAGTCTAAACCCTTGTTTACCAAGGTACTAGCCGAATGACCTTGACGAGCTACTTAAATTCTTTGTGCATCATATTTTTAAACTATAAAATAGAAATAAAATACTCCTACTCATAGTACCATTATAAAGAACAAATATTTACAGTTTTGGATTAATTTCTACTATATATATTCATGTTTTATAAATATTACTATGCTTACTATTTCCTGTTCCTGAATTATACTTTGTATTTTCCAGCCTCCAAATTACTTCCTGTTGTTCCTCTTCTTTTTCTATAAAACTGGTGGTATCTATTGACCTAACACAGCTCAAACAAATTCTTCTCCAATGAATCTCTTGGAGCTGCTGCCAAATCTACATGTCCTCTTCTGTAGAACTTTCAGTGGATCTTATCATTGTGCATCCTTAGTTCCTGCCAGAGAACAATTTCCACATTCTATACCATTTTATCATTGTATATGTATATTCCTTTTTTCCTGCTAATAGTTTCTAAACTCAGAGGGCCCATGCCTATGCGCCATCTGTCTTGTTTTCTTTATACTTAGCATAATGCAGTGAACTTTACAAGCTCAAAAGAAGCACTTGCTAAAAGAATAGCAAAAGGGAATATTTCAAAGTTTACCCTCATGCTGCCATGTAGGAGGGTATATATGTAATATCTTTTTAGGGAAATGACTTGTCCACATATTTTCAATGACTCAGTCACAGCTCTGGGGCTAGAGACCTGCTGCTCGTGTCTTCTATGTCTTCTATGTCTCTCTTTCACTCTACCTCATTGCATTTCTGAGCTCAGCCCTTAAACCAGGTAACATCACTCTTAGATACCATAAAGAATTGAGGAAGCAGCAGGAGGCACTGTTAAAACACCGAGACATCAAAAGTTGTGCCAGTAGGGGTATATGAATACAGTTGCTTGTAACCCAGGTACAAAGAGATATACAGGTTAAAATTGAAACTCACAAAAAGAGTGATAAGAAGTATAGTTTTATGTCCATGGCATATTTGAATAACTGACATTCTTTTATTTTGTATCATTAAAATCAGTACCACTTGATAAGGAACAAAATTACTTAATTTAAGATCTGTTTGGCTCTATAGATGACCTTTCTTTTTATGAACAATCTGGATATGAGTTTTGAATAAAACAAAAATTTGAGAGGAACTCTTCATTATTATTCATTGAATTTCAATTAAATATTGCTAGAGATACATTGTAAAATAAGAAGAAACAGGATATATAAATATGTCATTGCTTCTAGAATGCAGGCACAGTTAAGAAACAGACAAATTTAAAACTAATAAGCTAGCAGTTTAATAGCAACTTACAACTAAGACAGAAAGAGTGTAATGTTGAATTGTGCTCTTGTCTGATATCTTTTAATAGGAAGATTCCCTTAAACTTCAATGTCTGCTAATGCCTTCTTATTATTGGATAGTTATATTTTTCTTCTTTTAAAGTTACATCATTTTCATTTAAGAATAAAATTTGAACAATCTCTTATTTTTCTCTTTTTCATATTCCCTAATTCTTTTAAAACTAAAACATCATTATACACAGGGATTTCCATCTCAGTGGTATTGTATAGGCTTTTGTTCTGCTCCCCATCGAAGGTTCTGGGGTTTGAGGTCGTTTGTTATAAGGAAGCCATGACTTGGCCCTTCTGTTGTGATTGACACTGACTATTTTTCAGGTACCATCACTATGGTAGGGTAGTCCATGGAGAATATGGATGAGAGCTGGAGTTCCCTCAGTTGTTAGGGCTTCTTGACAATGATAAAAAGAGGATGTCCCACAGATACAGAGGAGGGGAAAATATCATGGACATCAAGATTCCACTTCTACTGACCTCTGAGTGCCATGCCACTTCATTTTTCTTTCCCCTGTGTTACCATAAGTTAAATCAATCATGCATTTTCTTTAATGCTGGAAAGAATAGAATCTTATTTCTCCATCTTATCTTTAATATTGCTTAATGGAGATGATCATTTGTAAATCTATTCTTGTTGAATAAACAATTTTTTGATTAACAGCTTTAACTAGAAACTTAAAGTCTAGAGGTAATATAATGTTATTTTAAAAAACTGTGGAAAAAATAAAGAAATAAATCACAAAAGCCCCATAGAAAGTAAAATCAAGCAGAAAAGCAGTAGCTATGACTTGTTTTACAAGTTATTTTAAAAAACAAACACTCATTTGAGCAAGAAAGCAAGCATACATGCGCACTCGCAGGAGAAAGGGAGAGAGAGAAAGAAAAAGAAAGAAAGAAAGAAAGAAAGAAAGAAAGAAAGAGAGAGAGAGAAAGAAAGAAAGAAAGAAAGAAAGAAAGAAAGAAAGAAAGAAAGAAAGAAAGAAAGAAAAAGTAAGTAAGTTAGTTAAGATATTAGTGATGGAAACAAGACCTCAAGATGCAAGAAAATTTAGTAACTTTCATGTGACCATGCATTTAATTCAGTGTATTAAGACATATATATGCCATCTTAGGACCACATTCATTCTCATTTTCCCTGGGAAATTATTTGGTGCATAACCACAGTCACAGATTTACATGTGTTTTATGGCAACAAGAAGTTGAGTGACATAGGTAAATATGGACAGAGCCAAAGCAGATTTATCAGGCTAGATGAAATAGTTATCAGCCAAGTGACATTGGAAAACTATTTGCAAAGTTATATCCATAGGTTTCAATTTTTTTTTATTTCTAAACTGGTAGATAATTTCAGAAAATTCTGCAAAACTGGTGGCATATGCTTTTTTAGTCCTTTCTATTTAAAAGACCACTCAATCTATGCTTCTAAGAAACACACACCCACACACTTCACAAATTGGACTTGGATTTATTCTGTTAATATTGACATAAGAACAGTATTGCATAAATAAACTAAAGCACTGTGATCTTAAGCAGTCAAACTAGTCCTAAGGACTGCCAAATACAACAGATAAATAAATAAAAGTTAATACCATGGGAAGCTAATATTCAGTTAAGTTTAATCAAATCTTGAGATTAAGGCTTTTTAAAAAGTGTATTATCCACAGGCAAATTTATAAGAAAAAATAGATTTCCTTTGGAAATAGATTCATGAGGGGAAATAATAATATATTTAAATTGTGTATTGGAAGTTATCACATTTAGAAACTTGTTTTAGCCATAATTTTGAAACCTTGGGAGCTTTTTAAAAGTCTAGATTTCTAGTTCATATCCAATGTTGTACTCAATCCCAAACTCTAGTATCTTCTCACTAGAATCTGTCTTTGCAAATCTAATGAACAATTCAGCTTTAGCAAGAATTTTCATATCTTCTCAAAGTTCCATTATCAAATATACTCTAGTTAGTGACTAGAACTATACTCTAGTTAGTAACTTGGGATACTCATTACAGTTAAAAAAAAAAGTCAACAAGCATTTCCCTAGTTGCTCATTCCAATGACTGAGAGGTACCGATGACTTTCTTTTCCTTACACCTCCCATCTAATGCATTACCCAAATATGTCCTGCCTCCTTCAAAACACACCGAAGCATGGTCATCTCTACCGCATGGTTATCTCCATCTCTACCTCCACTGCTCTTATCAAAGCAGCATTTTCCCACTCCTGGAATGACCACCTCCTCAATGGTCAGAATTCCCCTTTCCACAACCCAGCACAGACGATCCAAAGTGACGTTCATCATTCCAATCTCATTTCCTACTAACCTCTCTTCACTCTTGGGAATCTGATAACAAAGAACCTCTGCTTAGCCCCAATCCATGCCACACCAAGTTCACTGCCCAGCTTCTCTCACCTTGGAATGTCTTTTCCAAGAAACACACGTGGCTTGCTCCTGCCCTGCATTCAGCTGTCAAACAGCACTCAAAGATGCCTTCTTCTTTCAAATCCAGAGAAACACCCTTTACTGCTCTTTTTTGGTCCTGATTTATGTACTTTATGCCAATTTTCACTACTTGAAATAATTTTCTATTTCCATCTCTTTTTTTCTTTTCCTCTTTGGAAGAGAAGCTACATGAGGTCTGGGAATTTATCTTCTCTTTCGTACCCACAGAACCTGAAATAAGTGTTTCATTCATAGTAAGATTTCAGTGATTAAATGTATTTAATAAAAATCCCTTAAGTATTTCTTCTTTCAATCAGATTGCTAAAGCAGTGACCTATATATCATTACATAGTTAATTATATCTCAAGAATGACCTTGAGAACATGGGCTAAGTTTAAAGTACTTAATGTCAACATTGCTTAAGAGTATGTTAGAAATGGATGTTGGTTCATCTCAATGGTTATGACCCAAAGATAGCTCCTCATCCAAAACATAAGAATTTCATTTTCTCTCTTACTGGAATAGTAATTTGGGGGAAGGAGAAACATAGACATGTACTGAGTCACAGTTGGACTACATTTCTCTTTTCTGATCATCCATGATATTGCTCATTCCATTGTTTTGGAAATGTGGAGAACAGTGAGATAAAATAGACTCAGACCACCATACCTTTAAGTCATGGCCTTTCTTTGACCACTGTTGTATTGACTTGTTCCTCAGTTTATTCATCTATAAGTAGAACTATTGAACTGTTTCTTGAGGGTTATTTTGATGATTTAAAAATATTTGTAAGTATAAAATTATTTCACTTAAATGAAGAATTCATGAGCACCATCCTGACTCTACTTATACACACAAACACTTAGAAATTTAACTTCATCTGTCACCTGTAAGGCATGCTACAGGCTGTGTTCCTCCCACTTTACCCTCACTGTCCATTCTGAAAGCAATTCAACATTGACCAAGATGAGGATAAAGATAAAAGGAGCTCCTTAATCTCTTCTTGTTTTGGCACAAGTGTCTGGTTTCCCAAGGGTTCTCTGAAGCCTTGGGTTAGTAGAATGGTGGTTCTTTTTAAGAAATGGAAATATTCAAATATGAAAGTTAACTTGAAGAGGCACATTATGGATTTCTTGGCAGGGCAAGTCTATAATCTGCGTTTCTTTTGGAGATGTTATTGGCTTTTCCTCCAACTTGTCTGGTACCTTTTTATAAAGTGAAACCTCTGATGGGCAGTTGGAATGCAGATTGAGATCTGGCATTGCGCTACTTTTCACAGATCGCTGGCGCTGGGTGTTTCCCTCCGGACTCTGAGTGAGGGATAGAGAGTCACAGATGTCACCTTTGGAGTGAAGATGGGACCAGATTTTGTTGTTAACAGGAGTCCTATTATAATAGCTTCATACCTCAGTTAGAGCAGTGAGACCATGCACAATTATGGAATATTTTAGCTAAGCAGATGTGCCTCTTCAGAATAGAGATAACTCAATTCTTTGAAAGCTCAAGAGCAGAAATGGCTTTCTCATAATGTTAGACTTGGGAAATCAAGGCAGTACATGAGCGTTGTTGCCCCGAAAACTTTATGCCAGCTTGTTAGTCTGCACTGGGAGAAATATTCAGAACCCATGATAGCACTGTTTCTCACAGAGAAGAAAATGATCTGGAAAATGGACAGAGATGACAGGAGAGCCTGCTCTGTCCAGACCAGCCTTCCAGGGGAAACAGCACAAAATGCATTTACTTATGAGGGAGACTATGGCTCATGTGCCTAAAGCATGGAATTTGGGAAGAAAGCCATTTCTATAAATATGAAAATATAGGGAGAGTGTTATGCCTGTATAAACTAGGCTATAATCCAGTTCAATTTCTGCAACTGGGGCTTCAGGTTGGAATTAAATAAACAGAATTTGCTAAGGGGGTCTTAGAGAGTCAGAGCATGCCCTCCTTCTGTGTATGACCACAGAACTGGATGTGGCTATACCAGCATTTAGCAGTTAGTAGCCACTGCCAGTGCTTCCTGCCTGTGTCCTTTTTTTTTTCTTTTTTTTTTAAAATATTTTTTAGTTGTAGGTGGACACAATATCTTTATTGATTTATTTTTATGTGGTGCTGAGGATCAAACCCAGTGCCTCACGCATGCGAGGCAAGCGCTCTACCACTGAGCCACAATCCCAGCCCCCTGCCTGTGTCCTTTTACAAAATGAACGCATTGGCTGATAGATTTCTCTCCTAAATTCTTGGTGGACTGCAGCCTAGAGGCTTCACTTGGAGAACTTTTGTTTTAGAAGCAGAATACACAGTTTCCCACTGAATCTGTGCTTAGATCCCAAAGAGGAACTAGTCTTGGATTCCAGTCCCCCAGTGATTCCCCACCTCGCCAAATTCCAGGTAGGCTTACTTTCTGCTCTGGGAGAATAGAACTCACTCTTGAAAGCCTAGCTCATTTGTAAGATGTTTCCAGAACAGAACGAATGTTGTGCCAAATGTTGCAAATCATATATGATCTGTGCCATGAGACCTTTAAAGGACTTCATTTATAAGCACATAAAACACCCTGTAATTTCAGCCATAGTCTTGCAAGGAAGGGATCAGTGTGCAACCTCCACTCTGCTATGCAGTGATGCCCTGGTATGGTCATCTCAGATTTTGTTTTATTTTATGGTTACATTTGCCATGACCTTTTTTTCCCTTTTTGTGGAAAAAGCCATTTACAATATTTAATCAGGATGACATAACACACTATAATATTATCTTACAATTGCCATGAAAAATAGCTTTAAATATTTCTATCATAGTTTAATCTACCATAAATTAAGTAAAAGAACAAAAAAGTTCACATCAATCGAAGAAAGGCACATAGAAATTATTAATATACAATGGACTAAGAATCTGATTTTCCTGGATGGAATAAAGCAAGAATTTAATAAAAGAAGATAGATGTATTACACAAAAGACTATATTATTCAATGGCTGAATCAGTTTTCTGGGAAAAATTAAAATACCATGTCAGGTATCTTTTATGTGTCATTTCATAGCTTCAGCTTCACCAGTCTTTGTTCTAGCTGCCAGTGAGCTGGTCAGATCTGTGTGATCTCTGATCAAGTTCAGAAACCCACAACTCAATAGTGTCTCAATTCAGATATTGCTCATCTCCCAGCTGGCTGTCCTTACAATAGAGTGACTACCCTATTCTGATTTGCACAGAAATTTCCAGCTTTTGACACTGGAAGTCTCTTATCTCAAGAAATCCCTCAGTTCCAAACACACTGGAATAATGGATGACTTTACTGAGGACCTTGAGGCATGAGCCACCATGGACCCAGTTCAGGGATCATGCACCTGCAATCTGCAAGTGTAGGTCTATATATTGTTGGGAGAGGGGCTGGGGGGTTAAGGTATTATGGGGTCAATTTTTTTCTGGTGGAATCTGGAAGCTGATGAGATATAAGGGTGGCAGAATTGTTAAAGAGACAAAATACTCATATTCCACAGATCAGGAATCATTTGAAAAGGCTGAGTCTCTGAAACCTGGGATAAGGATATCTGAGTGGTTGAAACTGAGAATCATGAAACATGGATTTCCCCAAATCATCTGATGTGATGTACTCAGCTCCTTCCCTTTGCCAGGAGAGAGTGACCTGCCCATGTTTTGAGATTTGTTCTGAAGTGAATGACTTACAGTTTTGAGCTTTTCCACCATAGGTTCTGCCCTTGCCTTGTTTCTTTGACACTAGTTTGATAGACAGTTTTGGGTCTTATCAAGGCACAGGTAGAAGAATACATTTGCTGCTATAGAAGGAAATTGCTTACACATGAAAGAAACTATAGGTCACATCTAATATGTTCTAGCTAGTATCAAATCAGGCTAAGGAATGGATCTTGAGGGCACTGGTCTAAATTGGATGGAAAATAAGGCTGGATAAGGGAGAGAGTCTTGTCATAGATAATCTTGGAGGTGGCTACAAATTCAGTATTGTGTCAAAAATATCTTAACAGTTTGTTGGAGCAGCCACACAGAGCTTGGACATGACTGTCATCATACATGACTGAAGTAAAGAGATCAACTTTTTCTTGATGTAGAGTTGGGAAAGGAAGGAAGTTATGTCAGAACTGATGAGCTACCTTAGACTTATAAAATTTTACACCCACTGTATTATACAGGAGATACCAGAAGATACTTCCTTCACTAAGGTAGTAAATAACATGTTGGTGGGGTACATATATACTTGAGAAACACAATGGTGGCTTTTCTCTGCAGACGGAAACAATAGAAAAGGCAACCATAGCATTGGACTTGCTGCTTTTAATGGGGATGATGGGATTCCTGAATGACAGGGGACAGGTGGCAACTTAACAATCAGATATGAAATTCCCACGCAGTTTACAGATCCAAGTCTGTTTGGAGACTCAAAACTCATTGAAGATTGAAGAGAAGACTGAGACATTTGGGAAGGAGAGGGCTTTGCAATGCTTCTGCAAATATATACAGTGGCTATTCCTTCAGTTCTTCCCCGAAGGGTCAGGAGATGAATACCCGAAGGAGTATGCCAGAGAATGACCCATGAGAGAGCAAACTCAGTAACAGATTGAACTTGTAGGTCACCTCTTAGAGAAGTGAGGACACCATGTTTTCACAAAAAATGGAGGCCATGCTTTATTATAGGAAGACTGTATTATGAATGGCATGAGGGGCTAGAAAGAAATATTCTTACAGAATATGTTAGAGCTGCTTCAGGTTTTCTCAGGCCTTTGCATGTCTAGGTTTAGCTGTCGTCATGGTGGCCAGATCAATACAGCTGTTGGCCTTCCTCTACACAGTTGTAACCTGAAGGCTCCTTCATGTCTACACAGGAATTTCTCACCTCCCTCTCCTGATTTTCCTGTTGATGCTGGATGTGGACACTGTGGGACTCAGCCCTGGGCTACATGTGCAGGAAATGGGGAGGACACAGCATCCATGAGCTAGGAACCTTTGATGGGGGAGATATGGAGGCCCCAGACTCCTACTCTTTTCTCCTCGGTTAGATGGCACTGAGACAGTCATTGCAGGTTATTGGTGGATGACATCAGAGAGTAGGGAAATAAGTCCTATGCAGTGACAGGCAACTTGATTAATCATTTCCTACTCGCCCTCCCCATGTCCTTCACTCCTACCAATGGTGCTTACATAAATCATTGCCTTCATTCTAAGACAATGTACTATTTTTACAATGTGGTCAGTTGTAATATTTAATGAATGCAGAAATTATATATATATGTAAATATATATATTATATATATTTGTGGGGGTGAAATAAGGGAAATGGAAAGAAAAAAAGAGAAATTAGACACAGAAAGAAAGATGACAGATGGCTTCAATGAAAAGAGAGAATTAAGTTCATACAATTTTTATGCAAGTTAGTAGACTAAAGTAGAAGAAAGAGACTCCATGTTGTAGGTAACCCTGCAGCTAGTAATTATGATTACCCAAGATAAACCTTCTGTAGTGGTATCTATAGATGTGTGTTTTGCCTAAACTCTGATCCTTTAGAGGAGGTCCCTATCCCTAAAAATGATAATAATCATTAATATTTATGTAGTAAGCTGACCTATGTCAGAAACTGGAATGCTCTATACACATTATTCCATCTGATTCTGACAACTCTCTGAGCTAGGTTAGATTAAAAGCCACTTTCAGAAAGGAGGAGGTTAAAGCTTAGAGAATTGAAGTCTTCGTAACTCTTCTAGAAAAAAATTAGCTAAGTGCTAAATAGTGTGAGAGGATTAACCTCCAATAATTACAGTTGAATTTATTTTCAAGGTCCAGAGAAAAATACAGTTTTCATCCTATGCATATTGTAGATGAGGAAACTGAAGCCCAGATATTCTTATTAAATTACCAAGATTTGTGCAAGGGGAGAGTTGAGTCTAAAGCCAGAATCTTCCAAGTGCCATACAGCTGACTTCCCAAACCAGTCTCTACTCTTCTACACTCACAAGGCCAGTCTTACTATTAAATCTGTACTTTTTAAACATATATATACATGACAAAAACAAATTCAAACTACAAATACAGAAGGATCTAAAATGGAAATTCTCACTCTCATC
Organism: Xerus rutilus; assembly: GCA_028644305.1. Lineage (NCBI taxonomy): Eukaryota > Metazoa > Chordata > Mammalia > Rodentia > Sciuridae > Xerus > Xerus rutilus. The sequence continues at coordinate 16,378,630 of CM053401.1, forward strand.
TCATTTTTTCCTCAGAGGACAATAATTGAGTTGGATCTTTCATACACACACACACACACACACACACACACACATACACACACATATGTATATAATATATATACACACATACACATGCACACACACACATATATTACATATATATTACATGTATATTATATATAAACATATATAATGTATTATATATGTTGTATATATTATATGTATTTTATACATTATAATGTATTTTATTTATATATACATATATATGTATATATTCTTACACATTATTTTGCATGTTTTTTAAACTAGCAGTCTTGGGGGCTCTTTATCAGCAGCTGTGGGGCTCCTGTCTACCTTTTTTAATGACTTCATAATACTTCCCTCCACAGAGGTACTATAATTTAATTAACCAACCTTCTGCTAATGATCAGTTTTGCTTTCTAGCCTTTTGCTATCACAGACAAAGCTTCAATAAACATCCTTGACATATACTTTTGAACATTTTTCAGGCCATATCAGTAGAATCATTTCTTAACAAGAGGCATTGGGGGATCAAAGGGTAATTCCACTTTTTATCCTATTAATTACCACTTGATGTATTAAACATACTAATTCCAAGAGACTGCATCTGTGACTAATAGGTTGTGACAGCATTTCCTTCTTCAAAGAGGACAGAGGGCATTTTCAGGTGACAAAGGTCTTCAGAGTGTTTGCAGATAAGCACTGCTGCTCCTGGGGATGATCACTCCCCAGTCCCACTCAGTTCCTGTCATCCTGTGCTCATTGTTCCTTTGCAAGTGCCCCCTGTGCTGTCCCAGGTGCAGGAGGCCTTCAGGTCAGCAGACATTCCAAACACCAAAACTTCTCCATGGGGTGCAGGGATCTCAGCCAAGGCCCAGATTAGTTCAGGAACTGGACACTTTCTTGCTGGAGAAACACATGACCTTAAATCCACAGCTTAGTATGGGGTTAAACATTCAAATATCTGACTGTGTTGAGAGAGAGGATCTGTAAGCAGGCTGGGAGATTTTGTTCTCCCCAGACATCCTTTAATTAAAGACACTAAAAGACAAGAAAACTCGTTGGCAAGACTCGATTTATTTCTTGGCTTCTTGGAATGTTCAGAGTGGATCACTAAGAACAAATAAATATATTCAAGGAGTTTGACACCGAGAAATAGTACAGTTTTATGACTGGTTTTAGTCACAGGGCAAGAATTAATGCACTTGGGAAAAATTAGTGCACTTGGCAAAATCAGTTTATTCTCATTCTCTTTCCCCCTCCCTCCCTCTCTCAGATATTTAGTGCCCTAATGGGTATCACATTCCAATTTATTTACCAGCCCATCTCTTTTCATTCCAACCCTTGGCCACTGGCTGTAGGTGAAGCAATTTCCAGTAGTGGACCACTGCTTTCCTCTCCTGGGACCACCTTTGTAAACTCCCAAACTGCCAAGTGAAGACTTCTTTCAAGAATTACAAAAGCCTCCCTTGACCTTCTCTTTTGCAATTACCAACTATGTGTATTTTGTGCTATTTCACAGTCATCCTAGAAACTACCAGACACATAGTCCACTTCCAAGTCCAATAATGAACTGTCCACTTAGTGTGTTTAATTGTTCTCTTAAAATGAAGTTTCCTTAATTGCCTTTATTGGGTTTGGGTTTCTTGTTGCTGTTGCTGCTTCCCTTCCTTTAAATGCAGGCTCATTTGATTTCCCAGCCACTCATGCATACACCTCTGCAAAGATCCATGTCTGCTGGGCTGCAGGGCAGGCATTTTGCAAGTTTCTCCCACATTACACTGCCAGGAAATCTCCAACACTCCTGCCTCTTCAGCTACCTCCACAATTCTGTCAAAGTGTCTTCAGGCTGATATACAGCCTCTGGCAAGCCCTGCCAGTTCTGAGGCAGCTCAGGAATTCAGAAGAATGTCTGTGACATAGACAAAGCTGTATTTCCTTCTAAGGGTCTGGATGATTTGAACTTGGCAGAAGCATGTACCGGTTGACATGTCTCTGTTAAGATTCCAATTCTCAGTAGAGGGAGAGCTGCAAAGGTTTAGATTTACATGGAATATTGGAGATAGGCTATTAAGACACCAACACATGCCCTTATGGATAATTACAATGTAGATATATTCATTTAACTATTAACTCACCCCTTCCATGAACATTTTGTATATTCTGAAAGCTGGGTGTCAGGTACTCATGATAAAAAGGGGCATCAGCTCTTTACCACTTAGTGAGCCTCACCTACCACTGGAAAGTACATCTGTTGCTTACATTTCTTTGGCAGGAAATTTGTTTATTAAATTTGCAAAGAGAACAACCTCGGTAAGGGTGATTATCAATATTAAATTACATGTGGCATACGCCACCATAGTCTGAAAGGGGTCTTGCAAAACTGGGAAGACCTAAGTCATGAATGCATTAATAGAGCTTGTATGTTTTAAAACTGTTTTAGATTGGCTTCACATCATGGAAATAGTAAAGAGTAAATCACCCTGAATCTCTGTAGTTTTTGCTGTAGTTGATCAATTTGTCAAGGGAGAAATGACTTAGAATTGTTAAGAGAAAGATTCTCTCAAGCTACTTCTACCCTGGAGGCCAGGCCATCACTGAGCAGATGGGGACCCGGCTAAAGGAATTGTACAGACAGCATCTTTGTGGAGTTGAACACACTTCTTGATGGACTATCAGGTCCAAAATTCATATATAATTGCTGGTTCCAAGTTTTCTGTTGTATTTCTTCATAAGTAAGATCGCTGCTCCCAAATTTGAAAAAGAATTGAATAACAAAATGAAGAAAATATAACAGAAAACAAAACCCAAACCTCTTTCCAGTATCCTTAAGGGTACAGGAAAGAGAAATATATTGCTACTACAGTATCATCTTAAAACATTTTTCATCCTTTTTTTCCTTATTATCATTCAACAATATCCTTTGCTACTCCATGAGACCCTAGATGTAAAGGGCAGAGAGGATACATCTTCTAAAAAGAAAATAGAAAATATTAGCCAAAATATTTGATAAAAATTCTGAAACATTAATGAACAAAATGGAACATAAATGAACAAAAAAGAAAGAAAACTGTCTTGCCTTTCCACCCAAAATTCAAAATCCATTTTGCAGTTCTTCAGTGGTTTGGGGCCTGCTAATTTCATTTTCTAGAAGGGAGCAGGCATTTGCCATTGGAGACTTGATGTCAGCCAATAGGGCGAGCGATCAAGGCTGCTTTGAAGTAACACAAGTTGGAGAGTAGCAGGTGGCTTTCCCTGCTGTTTATAGTGCAGCTTGGGGAATTCTGTCAGATGCAATAACTCCTCTTTATCTGCATGGAATCTGTAAATCACTAAAGAGCATATGGGAAAATAGTCATGTACCCCTCTTTACATCTTAGAAGCAGCTCATAAACCCCCACGCCATCCTCTCTGTTGCAAAAAACAACCTTCATTGGTTTGGTCACCCAATTGCTGCAGGGTAATCATATTGTTTACAAAACATCCAAATACTCAAATTAGACAAAGAAAACAAAAGCAGAAAATGGTTTAAATGACCACAGATGTTATATGTGTGTAATTTACCGTTAAATTCCAGAATTACATTAAGTAAACACAAAAATTTAGAAATTACATCTCATCTACCCGTTCTCCATATCTTGTAGATCACCATTTCAGTGATGTCAAATGATGCCACTCATTTAGTGAGTCTCTTCCTTTGTTGTTGCTTTCTAAATGCAACTATGAAACTATCTGCCACTATTTTTTTCTGAAAACTAAACAATTTTCTAAGGATTGAGCTACATATTTCCAAACTGGAAACCATCAAAAAATCCAACTCCCCATCCAAAAGAACTTACATAGAAAACACTTAACTTGAATTATCTGCAATTCAAGCAAATACTTTCAGTTCACAGAAGTATACTACTTGAGTTCATGTCCTGTACTCAAATCATACTTTGAGGTTCATAAGCACTCTTGATCAAGAGTTCCTTTTAACCCTGTTCATAAGATACGTATGTGTAATACTACATATCTAACAAAGTCTGTGGGGGGTGGAAAATTAATTTTACTTAATTAAGAACTTGTTCAGAATTTAGCTAAGCAATGACAAGAGAATAAAGAATATTTCCCTAAGAGAAAGGAATGGATAGAACAAAGGCCCCAAGGTGTAAGGCAAAATGGAGCATGGCCTGAGCTGCCTCTCAGCATTTTTTAGAGTGTGATTTGCAAGACAAGGCGTTGAAAGAGATGAATCTGTGGGTTAGCAAGGTCTTGACACAGAAGATCTTAAAGGTCTCATGAAAAATATGGCACTTTGACCCACATGTGATCAAAGTTGACTACTGACTGTTGACTTTAATCTATTTATAACTTTAAAATAGGTACAAATAATACATTTTAAAAATCCATAAATCTGTACAAAGACCTAAAGGGCAAGGAAATTGTCCATCAGAGAGACACTGTTATTCAGAAAGAACACAATTTCTATTTTCTTAGAGATCTTTACAATGTGCAGGAGCATTGTTGTGGAAAATTCTTATTGTCTGTTGTTGAACTTGTAAGTCAGAGACAACCAAATCTTGAACACAAGATCAGTGAGAGACAAAGTCTGTATTGTTACAAAGGTGTCCTTAGGAACCTCCTTTTCTGTAAAAATTCCAAGAGAACAGGAACTACACAGGAATTCTTTCCAGAGCTCCATAACAGAATTCTCTCTAAATTTATGCCCAGAGGAGACAACTTATTAAACCAGTGGTTCCCAAATGGGACAATTTTTCTCTCCAGGTGACACTGGCAATGTCTGGGGGACATTTTTATGGTTACAACTGGTTCAGGGGAGTTTTGGTGGCACCTAGTGGGTAGAATCCATGGAGGCTGTCAAACACAAGATGGTCCCCCACAATTTTCCAGACGTAGATGCCAATAGTTCTGAGGTAGAGAACCTTGTTGGACACATTTTAAATATCTAATGCTATGTCCGACTTTGAAGAGAGAATGAGACATTGACATGTGATGGGGGAAGTCCTTGAAGCTGTCATTAAGATCATCAACTATGCAATCTTCTCCTGTAATAATGTTTTCTTCCTCCAACAGAATTGTACAAAGTCCCTTTGACTTTTTTTTAGGCTTATCTCTTTGGGAAGTTGCCAGTGAAAAAGGAATTGCTTTATTAAACTAAATTATGTTTGAAATAAAATTGTTGCTTTTGACATAATTCCAACAAGCATGTTTGAGGTAACTTTATAAGAGCTCTTATGAAACACTTGAATATATTTATAGGTATCCATATTAAAAAATTTTACCCTAAGTGGAGATAGAACTGGATTCTCATTATATAGGACTAAGATTATGCAAATAGTTAATTTTGAAGTTATCAGTTTTCCTATTTTTACTTTGGACTGTGAGAAATACTTACTTTGTTAGATTTTTATACATAATGCAAAGTTAAAAGGAAAATTTTAGAGTGAAATGTTTTTCCCTTTAGGTATTCATTCACTTGGATGATCTATGTTTCTAGAACCTCTCTTTTGTCATAACAAAGATTATGACAAGGAGACCTAGTCATTCTGTATTAGCAGGTTATACATTTTCTTTATCATACCAAAAAGCTTTTTTGAAAAGAATCCATATTTTCCATTTATATGCAGTGGTATAAAGTAACTGAAATACAGGGGAAGTCCAAAGTAAAACACCAAAGGTAATTAGCAAAGACCATTTGAGCTAAAATAATATAACAATGGCATACAGGATTATCCTATTTAGTTTTATTGCTGATAAATAGGAATAGGTGATTTTTTGACATCTCCTCTGTACTCTTGTACTCAGACTTCAGTCAGAGAATACAAAATAATTGTATCTTTCAGATTTAATCCTGACTTGTGATTTTTATAACAAGCCTTACTAAAGCAACATGCAAAATTCATAAAGATTTAACTTAGTGCTTTTTTGTTGAGTTTTAAAATGTGACTACCTTTTTAATATACAGCTTATGAAACAGGAATGTTATTTTTGAATCCTTAAAAGTCAGTTGTCCTTCTAATCCTTAAACTTACCTGATTACTTCATGCCAGGTTCTTTCTGGAAAACTGGTTTAATGGACAAATAATATTTGGAAAATCTACCTAGTTTATAGGAACCTTAATACACACTTTTTCTATAATAAAAAATAAAGAGAACTTGTTTGATTTTGTTCATCCCAGCATGTCTCCTAATTAAAGTTCTAAAAGAAAAATCTGAGGAACAAGTAGTTTAGCTATTATCATGCTTTTATATTATTATTTTTGTTTGGTTTGATTGCACCTTAAATTTTGTTTCCTGATTACTGTCTTTTAAAGATCTTTTCAACATTTCCATCATAGACACCAGCTGAATGAGAAGTTAGCTATTTTTCCATTGTTAATTTTTTATGAATGGTGAGGACCGTCACTAGTGAGTTTTTCATATTATTCCTGCCCCATTTCCTGAGATAGAATGAGGAGGAAAATGTACTGACAGACTAATCCAAACAGCAACATACAATGCAACATTTCAACCTCCTTTGTGTGATAATATCACATCACACTTAAGACCCAGGTTGTATTACTCTCTATTTCAGCATATATTGCACCATATACAGGGAGCATTTGGGGGCACATCTGTAATTGAATTGAATGCTCACCAATAGTTACCCTTGTAGCTGTCTTTGGTAAAGATAGTGCCTTTTCTTTTATTTCAAACTTGACCGTCAAATTGTGCACTTCATCTGTAACCTTTTCTACACTTTCTTCTGAAGATCATATTTTTGGGCTCTGCCTCTCTATCATTAAAATAAAATTGCTGAGGATTAAGTCTTACAGGACACATTCTTTTAAATCCAAACCAAATTTACCCTACCATTCAGGTTTCCTCCATTGGAAATGGGTGAATATGTTCAGATCAGAGTGTAAATTGGCATGAATCTTCATCCGAAATGCAATAAAGTTAGAGAAGACTGAATGATTTTTTAAAAATGTATCATTATTCATATCCAATGCTTCCTCTGCACTTCTGTGTACCATCTGGTCCTGATGGTCGAAGTGCCAAAATACCATAAGGAAAGTTGTTTTTGTGGTATTTCCAATCCAACCAGAATCAGAAAGTACCAGAAATCTCTTGAGAAAAGCTGTTGTCATAGGACATAAAGCCTAATTTGTCAAACCAAAGAATTTAAGAAATGTAGCTAAAATTAAGGGATATCCAAATTTAAATACTGAACAAAGAGAATGATCTGGGTTTGGATTTACCAGATGTCTTATGCACATGTGTGTGCATATACACACACAGACACACACACACACATTGCATACTACTTATTCATACATGTATCCTATTCCTTATAAACTAAAGTCCTTTTTCTATACCTTGAGTTGTTTCATCCTATTCTGTCTGTGCATTGATTTTTTAAGAGAATATTTATGGATAAATGCATGTATGAAATTTTCAATAAGAAATGATTAGGGGAAAGAGGGATTATGAAAGCCTATTGAATGAGTGACATCAATTTCAAAACTCTGTATAGACTTCACATAATACGTAGAAAACTACCTGATGTTGTTCTGTTTATGAGCCTTCTGCTGGCCATGGAATTCTTTTACATGTCTTCCTAGTTCTTTACAGGACATCACATCCCGTCAAATACAAGGAATCTTGAATCTTCAGAGACTCAATCTGTGCTATAAACTTACTGCCCAGGTTTAGAGTAGGCTGTTCAATTTGGCAAGATTTTCATTTTCATTCATTCCCCAAACTAGCTCAGATTCAACTCTGATTTTTATTCAGCTTAATTTAGTTCAATTAAAAAAAATTCTCTAAAGAACAAGTTGAAGCAATGAGTAGAATTGTATGACAGTATATTTAGGAGGAAAAATTAACATTTATTTTCTGCTAAAATGAGTGTCTTATAATGCAAAAAATTATAAGCTTTTATGTCAGACAGACAGAAATATAAATCTTGGTTCTATACCTGTTATTTTGTGTGACCTGGAGCTATTTACTACCTGCTCTAATCTTAACATTTTTAATTTAAAAATGTCAAACTAATTATTTTGCTGAGTTGAAGGATCAGTGAGCTATCGGATCTAAAGTCTTTTCATCAATGCTAGCTGTATAAGAGAATAATAAAATAACAGCCTATGGACATATGCTTAAGAGATTGACTGTTACAAACATGTATTGCAATTCTTGCTTAATTTCTTCTTTATCCATTGAAAGCAAAGGGAGTAACTCAGGGGATATCATTCACATAAGTTTGGGGGGTAATGATGGCATTCTCCATTGGGAATATTATCTTCTCAGTTCCTTTAGGCCATGCTTTAAGACTTTTTACTTTATGAACTTGTAATCCCTTCAGACACCCATGATCTGACCTGAGATATTTCTGCATCTATGTAAAATACTTCTCCTTTTCAGGCATTACTGGATTCCGTGTTACGTCCTTGGCCCAGGCCCAAAGAGGATCTTCTTTCAAATGCAATTAAACAAAGTCAAAACAATTTGGACCAATGTTTTAATTGAGAATAAAATTACTGCCTTTGGGTTTTAGAACTTTCTGTGTCTGGTATATACACAATCATACAGTTTGCTAGAATGTGAAATCAAAGACAAATGATCCAACTAATTATCTTTACTTGAAACATTCAATTTCTGTTTTCAAGACAGAGCCTGATAACAGCATCATAAACACGCACACATTTCTTAGTTTTTTAAGGAAAGTATGACTTTGATAACCCATGATCTAGTCCTTAAATCCAAAACCTTTAGAGCCTGAAGTAATGGTATCTAATCTCCAAATTGTTACTGTCCTGGTTCTGATTCCTTTGCTTATATAATTTCACTTTTCTGCTCTTGTACTCCCTTCAACCACTTGAATCACTTAAATTGCTCACACTCCTTTGAAACTGCTTTTGCTTTATATGATTCCTACATAGCCTACATAAGAGGGTAATTAAGGTGTCATTCTATGATGCACCAAAAAGCACAAACAACTGTGTTTGAGGAACCGTGCCTGCACTGTCCTCCTCAGCACTGTACACACTGAGAATGTGCAGCTGTTGGCAGTTGCTGTCTTAACTCCTGTCACCCAGCACTGGGGTTCATTGCCCAAGCAAAACTAACATGAGTGGGGTTTTTTGAATGATAAAACATATAGTGCTCTGCCTTCAACTTTGAGATGCTGTCTTATTTGGAATGCAAGCTGTCAAGAAAAGCAAAGAACATTCAAAGAGAACTCCGGTGTCTCTGTGTTATGTTACAATACTTTTATTAGAGGGTGACATTCTTGAGACAGCACCTGCTGCTTAGCTTTGGGCGCTGGCCAGAAATGAAAGGAAAAAGTAACGTGCGGTTTAAATCCAAGATGCTGGCGAGGCGCTAAGCAACTCAGTGAGACCCTGTCTCTACATAAAACACAAAATAGGGCTGGGGATGTGGCTCAGTGGTAGAGTACCCCTGAGTTCAATCCCCAGTACCAAAAAAAATAAATAAATAAATAAATAAATAAATAAATAAATAAATAAATAAATCCAAGATGCACAGAAGTGCCTGGCTGTAACAGACACCGAGGACTAATGGGTTGGGAAGGTTGAGGCCTTCTCAGACTGTTGACTCGGAGTTTGGTGTGCATTCAAATGCTCCAGACTGTGTCAGTGTACATGGGAAGGCATATAGTGAAATGTTACCTTTTTGCCAGACATATGTATTGACATAATTGATTCATTTCCTTTCCCCATTCTTCTAGGGAGATCATCCTTTAGGATACCCTTGCAGCTTGTGGCTTAAAATATAAGACCCTGATTAGTACAAAATGTGTAATAAACGTTGGCATTGGTGAAACTTCACTCTGAGTAAAACAGTTACAGGAGGAAAGTAATAAATATATGTCAAATACATAATCTGTATTATATAATAATCTGTATTATATAGTATAGCTAATATAATGTAGATATATATGTACACACATCATTTTTATTGATGGTATAGTGTAGGTTTTCCCTGAAGAGAAATATTTTAATTTTTTTTAATCCTGTTCTTCATCAGGTTCTGTTGTAAATAATACAGAATATATAGAAATTTAAGCTTCTTGAATGTGTAGTTGTTTTGAGATGGTCAGATGGTTCAGCTCTAAGTATAATTCGGTGTTCCCCTTGCTCTTAAGGAGACACATGAATGGGAAGCTGGGAGAGGGGAGTGAGTTAGAAATCTGAACTAGAGGTTATGCCATGGTTAAAATTGTGAATTGAAAATTTTTGTTAATTAAATTTCATAGAAATTGTACCTATATGGAAAAATAAATCACATCGATTAAAAAAGAAAACTATAAATCAAATTAGGCAGTGCTTTTTTTATTAAAGTGGAACTTCATTCATCAGACACCTTTGACCAGGAACAGGACACTGAATCATTTTTTTTTTAACCTAACGAAATTGATGGTGCACTGCTGTTGATTTTCTGGTTAAAGACTGCCGTGAGAAGACTTCTTGGCCTTTCCTCCATATATCTGATGACCCTGGAAAGTGATGACTTTATAGGATGGCTCTTACCACTGTGAGGTAAGTGCAGAGCTCCCAGAAGCCCCAGCGGGGGAGCAGTGAGAGCTATTATTCTGTTACTGGGTACCACTGAACATGACTCCATGTTATTTCTCCTCAGACTCGAATGAAAATCCAACTGGCTTGACACAAGATATTGAGCATGTGTTAGGATGTGCGTGATTGTTTCTGTGTGTGGTTTTATGGAAGGATAGAGACATTATGTAATTTGAACATGTGAATCTCATTATATTTAGTTTGGTGTAATTCACTACTTTCCTCTGTAGGTCAGGAATGAGGTTAAGAGAAAAGCAGGATTCCAGGTCATGCAGAATTCTGACCTCAGTACAATCTGTCTTTCCATTTCTTCTGGGAATTCTTATCAAACTGATGGGCTTGTTTATGACTCTAAGTCAGTGTCTTAAAAGCGTCTCTATGCTTTACCGAAACATGGAGTATCTCTGAACTCTAAAATCAATTGCATCGATTCAATTATAGAACATAAGTGAAGACTAATGGTTTTTATGTTCATTAACTTCTAATTTACATAAGACAGGAGATGTTAATATTATCCCAGAATCTTTGTGGGAAACCATTTTTGTTGTGGTAGAGAAAATGGGACTTCTGTTTTCATTCACAATGAATCGATGTTCCAAAAATTAAAATATACAGTCTTCAACTCAAATCCTAAGATTATTCCATTTTTTCCCTTACCTAAGAAAATGTGTGAGCTATGGATTGAATTGGTGTAGACTCTATCAGCTGCTCAAATGCTTTTATAAGCAACAAGGATTTTCCCTTAAGTTTTACCAGAAGTAAAAATAAAATAAAATAAAATAAAATTGACATCTCTTTGAATTGTTTTGTTTCTGATGTTTTTCTCTTTGTTAAATACCACTGATGATATTAAGGAAATGTGTGTAATTGGGAATTATGTCATTTAGAGAACATCTAAACCTTAGGGAAAGATTGGAATGGGAGTTAGAAAATCTTAAATTATTTTTAATCAAGTCCTAGATGTAATTTTCCTCTAGCCTTTGAATGTCCTCCTTGTTTACTTCGGAAAAGAGGATAGAAATTAGTTTCAGGCCCTAAGTTTGTCTTTCATTGAAAGTGCTATATGGTTGCCTTACTGACATATTACTTTTTTCATTCAGCATTTCTATTCTTTCTTGTTGAAATGAGCAGGTAGTAGTGTTTGATTTGAATAATACTTTGGTTGCTCTTGGAAGTGTTTTAGACATAATTAGTATGGTTTCTAACCAATTCAGATTCTAAGTAAAACCCTACCACAGTTTTGGTGACTCCATTCTGAAAAATTTTCACACCTATAAACAACATTTCTGTGTCTTATTTTGGGAAGGTATTGTGCAAAAGGTTACTAACAGCTCAGCTAGTTCAGGGACTAGAAAGCACAAAGTGCTCAATAGTGAGATCTGATATCATGATTACTTATGTTAGTTTTGCCCTGAACTCTGCTCTATCCACTCCAGAGTATTTTCTCTTACAAGGAAAATGTATGGATTTCTCTATTTCTTACTTTGATTTAACTCTG
>CM053401.1:16391213-16436368 GCA_028644305.1 Xerus rutilus
AATGTATATTACCATTTAAACCTCTGAATAATACTTTGAGGTAGATGTTAGCATTTTTACTTGATTTGTGTAAAAGTACAGGCTTTGAGAAGTAAACTGATAATGATAATGTGGTTATTTTCACACAGGTTTCATAGGCCTCAGGAACTGATATTCTTAAAGCAGAAAGAGGAAACTAGAGCAAAGAGCTATGTTATAGAGATACAAGAAACAGAGAGAGACAAAAAATAATTAAGGAAAATTACAAATTAGGAGCTTAGGATGGGATTCAATTGCATATAGCAGAAACTCCGAACAACAGTACCTTGAGAGTAAAGGAAGTTATTCTCCCATACAGAAGAGCTGTAGCAGCAGGTAGTCCACGGCCATCAAACACCACCAGTTAGTTGTTTTATTTATCTTCTTTGGTATGTGGTTTTTGTCCTCAGGGTTGACTCCAGGACCAAAATACAAAACATTAAACAAATAGCATATCCAAGGAAAACAGAAAATTTTGTAGGAAAGGAAATAAAGTCAAAGAATGTTAGGTGTCCCAGCAGTGAGTAATATTTACCCAGTTACAACATTGCAGATGCCAGCCATGGATTTACTTCAAAATTGTGAAGTTTGATGAGAGTTAAAGTAGATACATCTTCACATAGTAGAGAAAGAGAACATAAGAAATGCCATCAGGATAGCAGTGTAGGCCTAGTTTTCAGTAACATGGGAATAAATACCCGATGAAATAGCTGTAGGGGGTGAGAAAGTAGCTCTAGCAGCAGGAAGGTAGAAAGAGGGAAGGTGAAGGAATGGATTAGTTTTCAACATGTATTTCCTGCAGTGTTTTAAACCATAAAAGTAGTAATTGTTGTAATGTAAATACTCTCATTAATCTTAAATTTATAAAAATGGCAATTTTAAAAAGCAAACAGTCATAATCTTTCAATCCAGAAATGAACATTATTTATATTTGGGATACCTTTCCTTCCAACTTTGGCCTATGGATACTTTTTATGTGGCTCATTTATTCGTTGATCAGATTGCCAAGCACCAACTGTGTGACAGACACTGGATGGGACACTGGGGACAAAGATGAGTGAGACACACTCTTATTTCAAAGGATCGCAGTCTACATGAGAGGTAGGCATCAAGGTCGCAGTGAAAAGATTTGGAGAAAAAAAGAGGAGTGCAAAACCTAGAGGGGCTTATTATCACCCCCAGAAAGGAAGATTCTGGACGGAGATATATGGGAAATGTTTAACAATGGCCCCTCTAAGACAAATGTGCGTACGGTTCATCTACAAGTTTATGGTAAATATGTGCAGTATAAAAGAGGAACAGTTAATATTTCCTAAACAATAAAATATATAACATTCCTTACTCTTAATTCTATAAAATTGATGGTAAGAAAAGTTCTGGCATAAGTCTTGGTTAATATTTTCACTAAGGTGAAAGATGTATGTTGGAACTTCCTTCACTTATCAATGGCATCAGTAACTTTTCTTTTCAGAAAATACATATTTTTAAAAATTCTTAAATGGTAATTCCTGAATTTTTGGAGTTATTCACAATGAGATTCCTTTATAGAGAGTTTTAAAGTTTAATCTGCAATATTTTAATCTTACCTACCCCTTTTTTTTTAGGCCAATCCATAAAACAACAAATAAACTTTGATCTATAGCTTTGGCTGATTTTAGCGGTATCAATACTTTTACTCCCCTGTGGCCAATTTCACACTACAATATAATGCCGCTGAATGTTTAATTAGGAAGCGATGTTCTCATTGACCATAAAAATCTAATAGGAACAAATAATCTCAACTGCATAAAAAGATACAATGCAAGAATTAATTAGGAAGTGATGTGCATAAGTATATTTTACTTTTGCTTTTAATATAATTTATTTAATCATAAATTTACATTTATTAATTTTATGAATGACTGGCTTTAATTACTGGCTCATAAAATTCCTAAAAGGTGAATAGTGTTTTCTCATGAACTCATAAGAGCTGGCGCCAGCACACTGCTGGTTGTCTGATGAGTCAGTAACACTTCTTGGCGAAGATGAGGTCTTAACAGGTAAGTCCTAACAGGTAAGTAGAAATCAGCAGCCAAATGAATCTGTAGATAAAAATGAAAATAAGTACACTAACTGGCCAGATAATGGAGGTAGGGACATGTGTGAGTTTGAACTTCTTTTGAAGTTCTCAGAAAATGAATCCATGATGGGAAAAAGCCTGCAAACTACCTCCAGCAGCTTAAAACTTATTCTGAGCCATGGGTGCCTTTGGACAATTTAAAGCAGGGGAGTGACTTCTTCAGCCTGGTGGCTGTGGCATCATCATCTTCTGGTCACTTTTTGTAGAAAGAACTCAAGAAAACAGCCTACAGATATGAAGACCAAACAGGAAGCTGCTGCAGTGTGACTCCAAGAAGTGATGATATGAGCTGATCCAGGACAGTTGTATTTAAGAACAGAGTGCTGGTGACAGATTCCAGAAATATTTAGGAGGTAAAATCATCAGGGCTAGTGATTGATTAGAAGTAGGCAGGGTTGAGGGAGAGGGTGAAGTCAGTGATGGCTTCCAGGTTTCCAGCTCAGCTTTTGAATTATGGAGTCATGGCCAAAAAAAAAAAAAAAAAAAAGGAATCAAGATGAAGATCAGATTTCTGGGGTATGCTGACGGATTCAGTGTCCACACATAGAATTTCAGTCATTGTGAGACATCACTCACTGTAGGTCCAGCTGAAGATAAAAGGTAGGACCTCATTAACGCATAAGTGTTAGTAGCTAAGCTCTAAAGGGAAAAGTGAAGGCAGTAAGTCCTATGGATCAAAGCAGAACCCAAAGACACATCCACACATACGAGATCAGATGAGGAGCCAAGGTTAGTACTGAAGCCAAAAAAACTGACCAGAGAAGAGAAGCTGAATAGGTAAATGGAAAGCACACAGCCCAGGAATAAAAACCATTTAAATGTCAGGATTGAGAAATAAAGTTGCACGTAAGTTGCATATGGCTTTTTAAAAAATTTTTTATTTACCTAAAATCAAAGTATATTATTTTTCTCATTTATAGAGAAGTTACAAATATCTTGATGGGTATATTTACTTTTAGAAAATGTTAGTGCAGAAATAGTAGGACTTATTGAATAATGACTGAAGTATGAATATAGAAGAAGCAAAATATTTTCAACCTACTTTCTAGAGTTAATAACTGTTGACATTACAAATTTATGTGATTCTAGTACTTTTCTTGAGTTTATGTATTTACATACACATATAAATTAATATATTTAATTGATATGAAAATATACTGTACTAGTTATAGAACATTTTAATGACTATACATAAGATTCAATACATGACTATTATAATTTGTGAAATCAAAACCCATTGTTGTGGACTTATTATCATTATTTTCATGTATTATAAGAATTGCCATAAACATCCTTGCACTTAAAGCTTTTTTATGTAACTTGGGCTGTTTTTCCTTTAGGAACAAACTCTAAGTATAGGATTCACTGAGTTAAAAGATATAAATACTTTTAAGAATCTTGATATATTTTACAACGTGCTTTTCAGAAATGTAGGATTTCCTAGAATTCTACCAGCACTACGAATGTTCTCATTTCCCAGGATCTTATCAGTGTGGGGTCCTGCCCAATTTTACCCATATTTAAAATATTCTCGATGATTGTTTCACCTACAATGAAAGAGCAGATTTAAAAGCTAAGTATTTCTAGATTTTGTTATGAACAAAATGTGAGAGCCAGAATGGGCAGTGTGCAGCAGGTTGTACCTGATTTTGGCCAGGTGGGTTTTCACAGTCTCCAACGTGCAGGCTGTGATGCTAACTCACCCCCCGACTGCAGCTTGTCCCCACTTCTGTGCTTGTGTTTGCCCTGCTGTGCGGACTACTTGTTAAGACAGGCTTCTCCCTCTTCTGCTGGTTCACACTGGACATTTTTTAAGTCACTTTTGAAAAGTACGAATGCTTATAGAATTAAACATTTGGACAGTAGAATGTCCAGCTACATACTCTCTTGGATATTGTATACATTAATTTTCTTAAAAGCGCTACAAGATCTCAAGGGAAGAGACTATGTCGTTTAGTCAGTCCCTGTCCATCATCTGTGAGAATTTCCTTCATGGCATTGGATAATCACTTGGGAAATACAGAGAAGAATAACATAAGCTCATGAGCCCAACTGGCTTTGTACAGTCTGATTTCTATTCTAATAAAAGAGAGAAGTTAATTGAAAATATAAGCCTTTTATACACTATTAAATTTTTAAATATTGGACAACTTTCTGAATAATTTTGAAAAATAAAAGTCATGACATAGATGTGTGTGTGTGTGTGTATGTGTGTGTATGTAGTAGAATTGCAGATACTTGATGAGGGGTAGACAAGGAAAGGGACAGGGCTAGGTGACTTATTTTAAAGATGTGTAATCTAAGTTAAATACATATTGAGTGGTTTTCAAACAAAAAGCTGGTAAGAGACTGATTGACCTTGAATTTAGATCTGCTGACTTTTTGGCCAATGCTTGTTTTATCATACCAGATTGTACTTTAACATTTCTATATCTACAATTCAGGTACCATATGGTCAGTAAATATTTATAAAATCTATAATTTATTCTCCAATCTGAACGAAAAATATTGAAGTAATCTACTTACTCTTCAATGACTAGAGCCATAAAGCAACTTATAAGACATCATAATTTTTACACTTTTCATTATCCCTCTTAACAGCAGATAACTTTTCTATCTAAATACCTACCTTTTGTTTTGTTTTGTTTTGTTTTTTTTGTGGTATTGGTCTTTTTTTCATTATCGCCTACAACTGGAAGCGTGATCCCTTTTTAATGCATAGCTAACACTACTTTCGGTATTCAACATATTCTTATTTAATTTGACACAATACAATGCATCTGCTATGGCCACCCTATAGTGAAATTTTGTGTCAATAAAAGTATATGTATCAGAAGTTCTGTTCAAAAAAAAATACCACCATAACTTCTCTGAGCAAAGCTTAGTAAATATGTGTGTGTAAAATTCCTTATGTAACAGTTATAGAATTGAAGAGGTTTTGATGTTCATGTTGATTGATAAAATTATTCTTCAGTAAATTGTAACACTTTTCAAGACTTGGGTAACTCTCAAATGTTGGTCCACCTGTATCATTTTGCCTATATGTGACTACATGTATGGATATGTGTCTGTAACATGTATGCACACATTTGTGGATGCATATCTATCATTGAGCATTTTGGAGAAATTTTCTCTTTAGTTACCAATATCATCTGATATTTTTCAAAACTACATTTTTCAAAATCTTTGATGTCTAAGTTTGCCACGCAGAGGTATTTCTTTGAATGTCTAATTTTTCAGTGATTAGTGCTCCATGGGAATTGTAGCAAATGCATTCAGCTCTGCAGTTCCGTGTGATTGTTCTTGTCTTTCTGGAGCATCTTCCCAGCCCTCTGTATTATGAGTGACCCACACATGGGCACTGTGGACGTCCTGGCACTATTAGTGGTGTTTGTGTGATCAAGCTAAATCTGGGTGTCAAGGGTTTTTCAGTCTGACCTGACCTTCAGCCCCAAGTCTTTCAGTGGAATTTTCCCTTCTCCTCCACCTGCCTACTTGGGTACCTTTCCATTATGAAGGAGCCTTGTAATGGAAGGACTCCTGTTTCAAGCTGAGCTCTTTTTTGGTTGTTGTTTTTAATATATCCCCAAGATGTAATTAAGTCATGATAAGCACCTTTGTGTTTAATGACTTAATTTGGTAATCACATAATTGCTGTAAGTGACGCTTTGTGTGTTGAAAATGTGGAATATGTAGTAAATCATCAAAGCTCCTCCATGTGGTTAGCAAAGCCTACTTTTTAGCCTGGGAGTGAAATTTCTGTCTTCCCTGTTAGGTCTATTTTTACCGAGCAAGGTGGGAGGAAACATGCGTCTCTATACTAAACACAGAGGAGGATATAATGGTGTTTTCCTGGGCCTGACACTTTTTTTATCCGCTCTACACACATGCAGAGTTGAGAATGGAATTGCTCCTTTTTCCTCTAAATAAGGCCCATTAGCCACAAAGCAGCAACAGCTGCTAGAGTGCTGTGGTTTCATTTTTCTTTTCCTTTTATTTATTTATTTATTTTACTATATTTCTGTGTGTCGTGGGTGTGTTCGGCAGGTAAAAATGGGTATTTTCGGAACCATAACATTTCCGTTTGGTCCCCACATTCGGAGGCACACACTTAAGTGAAAATGATTCAAGATGTTGTTTTGCCAAAGGTCATTAAGTGATTTCCAGTGGCTTTCTTTACAAGTGTAAAATGACTTTTAGTGAAACAACAGGTCCATTGCTATCTTGTCCCCCTCCACTGGTTTATGAAGGAAAGGTTTGGTTGTGAACTTTGACAAACGGTGTTTTTAAAATGTTTACTCTGCCAGAGTGTGTTAACCCAAACACAAAGAAAAGCAAACGTTGCAGTAGAAAACAAAAACAAAACAATGAAAGCCCTGTCTTTGCAGTTCTGTGACTCTCTGCTCAAATACTCTTATATTCAAATGTTAAGTGGTCATTTTCTATTAACTATATATGTAAACACCATAAGAAATTAGCCAAATTCTCACTAGTGTGATTATTAATTTGAATAAAAACATTAAATCATAATCTGCCTTCCTCAAAATATTTACCGTTTTCTCTAGTTTAATTTTTACCTTTTCCAGAATGGTTTCTGGAATCATATCAGTCTAAAATATTTCTTTAGCTTAAACCTCTATAGCATTATAAAGTTGCCAATTATGTTCATTCATTCATTCATTCATTCATTCATTCGTATTTGTTTAAAAGATTTTTATAAAACACTAGCATTATTTCTGGTGCCAGATCATCCTTTGTTGTACTGAATTATTGTTATGATTTATTGATAAAGGTGCCATTTATCTTTTTATTTAGTAACTGCATCACACAAGGTGCTAAATTTCATAAGGTTCAAAGCCTCACACAGTGTAGACATGCAATAATTACTGGATTTTTTTTAAACTTGATTTTGCCGGGGACTGAATATCATATTGTTGAAGCAACTACAAATAACACATTTTACACTGTTTATTTGTACATTTTATAAATCTTGCTCCTGGAGGAAGTCTAATAGCTGACCCAAATAAAATGCAGGAAAGCTTGCTGTTTAGGATGAGTGGTGCTTGCTTAAGTCCAAGTGGTCACAGAGAATACTGAATTCCTTATAATATGCAGAGGTGGGCTCAGGATGTAGACTTGAGTCATGGACTTGGACTCGTAGACTTGAGTACAAGGGTGATAGGAATTATTGCATGCCCAACTGAACCAAAAGAGTGATGATTTCTGACTCATAATGCTAGTGCATCCTGAAATATTTAATACACCTATCCATGCTAGTTTCTGTTAAATCCAGCTGTTTCAGAGAGGACTGACTCATGATTGATGGCAAGTTCCTTAGCCTCACTTTCTTAAACTCTGGTGTACACCAGAATCACCTAAGGTTTGAGACCAGCCAAATTTTGAAAATTATGTCTTTAATTGTTGGTTTGCTTTAATGGATTATCAGAGTATCGAAAGACCTCAAAGATTATACAATTCCATGAGTTTGAAAAGGTGCTAGGTATTGCCTTAAGACTAGAAAATTCCCAAAAGTCACAACCATTCACCAGTCTTGGGCTAGGTCTTTAAGAGTGACTAGCTGGCCATGCACAATAGAGCATGCCTATAATCCCAGCAATTTAGGAGGCTGAGGCAGGAGGATCCCAAGTTCAAAGCTAGTGTCAGCAATTCAGCGAGGCACTAAGCAATGTAGCAAGACCCAGACCCTGTTTTAAAATTTAAAAAAAAAAAGAGAAAGGTTTGGAGTGTGGTTCAGTTGTCAAGTGCCTCTGGGTTCAATCCCTGCCCCCCGCCCCCTGCAAAAGAAAAGAGTGAATGACTGAAGTTAAGACTCAAAAGAGGTATTTTGTAGAAAAGGAAGCAAAAGGGAAAACTGACCCTGATTGAAGCATTCTAAGCAGTGAACTAGCATTTTTAGGTGCAGGAATAAAGAGGGTCTACCCTAAACCCAGAAGAGTCGGACTTGTGATCCAGTCTGGCAAATCCAAGGTGGATATGTGTTATCAGATCACAGCCATTCCTTCACATTCCTTCAATTTGTGGACTCTTTGAACAAACAAATCCATCTGTCTTAGTCTGTTTATGTTGATATAAAAAAAATCCCAGAGACAGAGTAATTTATAAACAAGGGAAATTTATTTTTCACAATTCTGGAGATTGGGAAGTACAAGATCAGGATGCTGTCAGGTTTGGTGTCTGAAGAAGGCTCAGTCCCTGCTTCCAAGACCCATCCTCTAGAGGGCATAAACACTGTGTCCCCTGATGAAAGAAGCCAGAAAGGCAAAAAGATGAAGTCACTTTCTTCGACTTCTTTTATAAAGACACTAGTTCTATTCATCAGCCAGTTGAGTGACATCCTATGAACTTCAGGGGACACTTTTAGACTATAACACTATTATTATGTAGACATGGAAGAGATAGTGAGAAAATTTTCTGATAATAAGAGATTTAATCAGAATTTTGTAAAAAACAAAGCAAGACTTCTAGTAGGAATAGAAAGCTATCTGCTGCTTCCATACACTTCTGGGAGAGGGCCTTCACCTGCCCAGGAGTGCTAGCAAGAGCACTGGCCTAGCTAGCTGCACATCTGGCCTCCAGGGTCATGCTCCTTCAGGTTACTTAGGGAAATACATCCTCCTGATTTCTGAACGTGGGTTCTATGTCACTTTATAGGTGGTTTTGGAGGAACGCTAATGAACACATATGCAGATTAGTTCTCAGTTGCTATGGGTGCTAGATATTAGATCACCATAAACCCTCTTAGGAAACTTCTTCTGAGTTCACATGAATTGAATAAAAGTATTGAAATGCCAGCAGAAAACCTGGACTCATAGAAAGTTCAGCCAGGTATCTGCTAAGCTTACCTGGGAGAGATTTGAGAACACATTACCCCAACATAGGGTGGTTTGGCATACTCAGTATTTTAAACTAGAGAATGTGAGGAACAGCAGATGCAGTGAGACTCTGCCTTTCCCCTTCTGCCAGGAAGCAGGGCATAAGACCCCTTTGTGAGAGGGGTTGCCCCATCATTGGGAGAAAGGAGCAGCCTTGTCTCTGAGGATGAGGGGGTGCCAAGCCCTGCCCAGCTTTCTCAGTTCTCTGCCCGTACCCTATATTTTCTTGTGCTATCATTTTTCATCAAAATTGGCTTAAAAACATTAGATTAACCAGTTTGGGGCCTTATAAATGTTAAATAAAGTTGTCGATTTTCTTTTGTTAATCTTTCATCAGTCTCATTTGCATGGCCCCAGCCCAGGAACCTAAGATGTGTAAAAGGTAAATAATTTCTTATTTTCTTCTTCTTCAATGGAGCTTTGCTCCTAATAAATGTTTCTAAATTTTTATAGGGTAAAAATTGATAGTAAAATATTTGAATTCAGGTAATTAAAGAATGGTAGCACAACTTAACACAGTGTGGTTTTTAATTGGCATTTCTGGCACAATGCCTGACCACATAGGCTTTCTTTGGTGGAGAATATCTTGGGAATGAATGAGTAAAATAAAAAAAAAAAAAATAATGACACCATGCTCTCCTTTTAAATTATTCCTTTGTGATATGATACACTACAATAAGAGCCCCATATTAACTGTTGTGAAAAATAGACATCTTGTCATGTCCAGCCCTTAGTCTCAGCACAGTTAGTTGAAGTAGAAAAGTACAAATTTACAATGAGGGACGTGTGTTGTGCTGATAGGAAATGGAAGGAGATGACGGTGCAGATCAGAATGTCCATGTCAACTTCAGTCTTTATTCTTCACACCTGGAAAGCAGATGAGTTTGAACATTGTTACTGTGAACCAGTTGATCTGGTTTAATATTCCAATTCTCCCCAAGGAAATCTAAGATATAAGACTGAATGAGTTTCGCCCTATATTTTCTGTTTGCATTGAGACTGCTATAAGCAAATTCCATCAGGAAACTCTTCTTTATGCCTTCCCCTGATCTCTTGTGCTATAATTGATGCTCGTATTCATGATTTCTGTCCTCGGTAGAGATTAAAAACAGCTGGCTGCAATTTGCAGCACTAAGATACTAACAGAAATGTCGGCATAATTGGAGACCATTATGAAATTGTCCCTCAGACATTGCATTCCTAGTCTAAATAATACCTGTTCTTTAGCCTTCCTTATTACCCTCATTCTTTAATCTGGAAAACATCCTTACAGCTCTTTGAAGGTGCTTATGCTAGATGATATGTGCCAGGTCTCGGAGCTACTTCTGCATGAGTTCCAATGCATAGTCAAGTCCCAGTGAAGGATTACGAAACAGACCTCACGACCCATCATATGCCTGGGAGATTTTGGTGAGGAGAGATAGCATGGGAAAGGAAGGGTCCCATCAGAGTGGTTCAAGATCAGAGACAGAGTGGTCTCAAATTCGAAGTGTGCATTTTTGGAAAGTCAGCCTTTGAGGATGATTACATCTGGAAAACAAGCATGTCAAATGGTAAGCAGAGGTCAGATGGCAGTCTGTCTATCAGTTGCTCAGGACTCAAGAGCACAGGCAAGAGCACTGTTGCTCAGGACTCAAGAGCACAGGAACATGAGAGAGGATCCAGCCATCAGTTGCTCAGGACTCAAGAGCACAGGAACATGAGAGAGGATCCAGCCATCCAGGTGGGGTGAGCAAGCCAGAGGGGATTGTCAAGAAGGCCAGAAAATACAAGAAAAACCCTGAACACATAGAGCACCAAGGGAAGAAGGAGCCAAAATCATACTTCCTAGAGAGAACCTCTGCCTGTTTCCTCCACTGGAGCAAATCTTTCTTAAGACTTATTATGATGTACCCCCTACCCCCTTCTCATTTTCTCCCATAAGCTTAGTAAGTGTGTACACAGGCTGGAGTAAGAAGTGTGAAGAACAACTCTCAACAGCTTTTCAAAGGTACCCAAATCTATTAGCAATCATTGTGCATTTGTTTAACAAGTATCTACAGTGTACTGTTAAAAAATTTTAAGGGGAACACTGTTAGGCTGAGATGGCTCTAGCTGCTTGGTTTCCTAAGTCAGCAGACTAAAGCTCAGTGTAAACAGTGAAACAGAATTTAAGGTGAGCCAATCAGAAACTGACAGCTGAGCTCTAACTAAGCACTTTCCACCAGATCATACACAAATAAGGCAAACACCTGACAGCAACCAATGGAGTAATTTCTTTTCTTTTTCCTATATTCAACCTTAAACAGCCCACTGTTCCTGTTGTGAGGATATGGTCTCTGAACTTCTTTTCATTTTGTGTGCTGCCTGATTCATGAATTGTCCTTTGCTCAAATAAACAAACTCTACTAAAATTAATTTATCCAAAGTCTTTCCTCTTAACAGCCCCATCATGAGCCAAATGCTAAATCATTATTTCGATTCTGAACTACTCTCCCAAATTACATCCTTTTATTCATTTTTCTGATGAAAACATTGTACATGGGTAGTACATATAGCTAATCTTAAGTAGCATACATATGAATGGTACTTTCATGACAGAACATAAAGGAAGTTAGAGAGAATACAGAAAGTCTTGATTAAAGAGAGAAAATTTTTCATTCTGTCCACAAATATTGTTGATTACCTACTATGATCTATTCCTAAATATGACTTGCTATTTGAACTCGAGGGGCTTATAATCTGAAAAGAAGCTGGTGATCACGATAAAGCAGAAAAATTCTGTAATGTGCAGAGAAATTCACTGTGATTTTTAGATAAAACTTAAAGAACCTTTCAGCAACATCTTCATAGGTAAAGTATATACATGAAGTATACATAGCATGTACTCTGGACACATTTTAAAACTTTTTTTTTTTTGCTTTATGTAACATTTGATGCATTAAAAAGTCCTTTTATGTTACTGTTCACAAAATTTTCTGAGGCCCCCACTTAGATAAAATACTCATGCATTTTATGAAGAGACAAGAAGTAAATTTGGGTACTCAGAGATTAAGTATAGCCTTGTTTCTCCAAACGTGTTCTTTAAACACAAATTTTGTAAGACATTTCTCAACTTAGCTCCAGATTCATATGCTGTCTTCATGATTTTTTGGCAATTAAATCAGGTAATTTTTGAACCCAATTTTTGTAATTTTAAAAGGTGACCAATGAAGCACTTAGCCAAAGTCACAGCAGGATAAAAATATATTTGTTTATTTGCATATTTGTTCTTTACAAAAGTGCTCATAATACTATTATGTTAAAAGTAGTCTTCTTTTAAAATAAAGAGGCTTACAGTAGCACAGATGGAGGAGATTAGAGGCAGGATGAATGAGAAAAGAAATAGAAATAGAAGCACAAAATGTGAATAACCGGCAGAAGAATTTGAAATATAAAAGGTTAATTAGAAGACCAGATTCAGAAGCTTTGGGTTTAATTCACCTAGTTTTGGAGCCTTTTCAAATACACAAAGATAGGTTAATAATATAGGAATTTTTAAATCACCAAAGATAACCATTTTTCCTAGGAAGGAATAGAATTCAGCATAGAGTCTGTACTTTACCCAAGCCAGGGGAAACGAGAATTACTGTTGTCAAGAGAAAGTTTCCTATTTTCTTTTGAGTGACAGAATCAGATATCAACATTGTCATATAAACAGGCAGGTCTGGGATTAATTCTTCAGCCAAGATGAACAGACACAAAAGACTTTTCAGAAAAGCTGTGTTTTGCTGCTCTCCCTGCGGTGCTGGTCTTAAAACAAACAAACCCACCAAAAAGAAGGGGGAAGTGTTCTCAAGCAGATGAAAACTAAACCAATAAAAGCCTGCAATTATTCATTTTAAAAAGGAAGTGGTCGGCTATTCAGTAATATCTGTCTGCTGCATGGCTTCTAGTTTTTTTTTTTTTTAGACCACAGTCCTTCAGTGATTATTCTCCTGCTTAAAATGAAAGGACCTCCTCACATAATAAGAAAGGTAGGAGGCTGACCTCTTCCACTGGTCTCTTTTATGAATTGTTAGTGTGATGATTGTCATACATCAACTTATTTACTCAGCATGAGCTGTTCCCACTGTTGAAGTGCAGATTTACAAATTACTTGAATAAGATTTAATATACTAGTTGAGAAGCTCCATTTCAGCACAAATTTCCACTCTGCCCCCATCCCCAAAACCAGGCTGGCACAGAGTATTTACTGCATGAATGATTTCATTATTTTTCCTTAATTATTCAATCTTCCCATTGTTCTTTGTGCATATCCGGATTAAGTTGGTTAATTTTAACTTTCTACTTTTTCTCTTAGAAATCACACACACACTCACACAACAGGTATGCAGATCACTTCACTGTATGATTACATGACCGGAGATGCCCATCCTCAATAATATCCTTTTAGAGAAAGAATTGAACAGTGGCTGATCTAATAATTTAAAGAGGAAATCTATTCCAAGTTCCATCAAAGGTCCCCCTTTAAAAATAAAATAAAATAAGGACAGCAAAGGTGGTGGAATATGATAGTCATCATAACCCTAACTTTATGTATGACTGCATATATGTTGTGATTCTATACAACTTACAACTAGAGAATTGATATGATATCCTCTATCTATGTACAGTGAATCAATTTGCACTGTTAACATGTAAGCCTAAATAAAACAAATAAAAAAAAGAGAAAAATAAATAAATAAATAAATAAAACATTAACTAACAAGCAGACCAAGACAGACTTGATAAACATAAACCCAATTACAAATGTGGATTAAATGATGTTCAAAATTGAGATGAAAGAAAGAAGAAAGAAAGAAAGAAAGCTATCTAGCTTAATATATGCCAATGAATAACTTATGATCTAAAATTCGGTTTCATTTAAACTTTCAGATAAGTGCTATGTTCCAAATTATAATCGTAGAGATATATTTAGGAAAAGCCAACTATTTAATAATTAGATTCTTTGATGTAGAATATTTAAATACAAGATTTCATGATCAGACTTTGTGATAATGTCACAACTGTTTCACTTACTAGACTCTCAAAGTGGCCATGTTTTGTCATTAAAAGCAATGATTGGATAGCTAAAGTTATCCAAACTCAAATCCTACATGGATCATCTTAGTTACTGTGTGACTTGGACTAATTAATTAACCTCTTTGTGCCTCAGTAATTTATACATTAAACAGATAATTAAAGCATCTGTTTTATGAGGTTTTGGTGAAAGTTAAGTAAACTAGTAGGCGTGAAATGATTAGAAATAATTTCCTGCAATTATCATTGCAATGTTATTGAAATACATAGTTTAAATGTACTTAAATATTTACATATTTAGATTTACATACATTTAAGTATTTATTCCAGATTTTAAATTAGAAAGGAAAAAGTTAGAGGAATGAGGTTAATAGTGGAAAAACAAATAAAGGACACAAGAAGAAAGTTAATGAAAGTAGTATTAATTGTATCCAATGGTGTGACAATGGTGCAAGGGCTTGCTGTCCAGCAGACATAGAAACCAATACTCTAGCACTGTTTTTACAGAAACAAAGAGCTTTATTGTGATCAGTGGGCCAGAGGCCCAGAGGCCTGCAGGCCAGGAATTGTAAGTGGGTCTGCCTATGGGGGAACTTGAAGGAAGAGGCAGCTTATTGCTTGAGTGGGAGGGAAAGTTCATGGTTTTGAGCAGGTGTAGACAGTGATCACCCCTCATCACAGTTTATCTGTTTTTTTTTTGTTGGATTGGGGGTTGTCTCCTTCTGCATGGGGTGTTTTGAGCTTGAGGCATTGGAAGGTCGTCAGCTGAGTGACTTGGCTGCTTTTGCACAGATCCACTCTTTCAAACCATCCTTGCGTGGATACTGCAGGCGTTCCTGAACAAACAACCTCAGCAATTTTTTATTTAAGGAATTTATGTCCAGGGGTGTCCAGTCCTTAGGCAATTTCACAATTACCAGCAAAGTCTTACTTAAATAAACAACAAATACCTCAGTATACTTTGATGACAGTAAGGCAAATCATAACTCTAAGTGATTTGAAATAAAGAATATCAATTACAAAGATATTTATAATACCCACCTCCCATGTTCCAGATGTTTCTGACGAGATACCTTTCACAGACCTTGACATCTCCTTGACTTTTGAAAAAGACCTTGATTCTTTCAAACCTCAATAATGATAACTGCAAAATACTAGGATAATAATATTCAAGCCTAAGCATTGTGATTTAAACAGTGATTACACTGTGGCTCCCACTAAGACAACTCCACAGACCACGTGTGTACATGCATCCCCTTCGTTGTCAGCCTAGGGCCACCACCTTGCCCCCACCATTCCCATTCTCCATCATCTCTTTCCTCCAATGAATACCAGGAAGTTATTTCAGCCTTCATGTTGCAAATATGGTTTAGTATTCATTAAGGAAAGTGCATATGTCAAAGGTCATGAATATGCATAACTTATATTACAAGTAAGTACTTAGGTTTTTGTTTTATCGGAAGTTCTTACACCACACCAAAGATGCTCTTTTCCAACTTAAAATACATGCTCAAGCCTGCCGCTCCCTTCCTTGTGGTTCTCTCAAAATAGCCAGCATGTGCCCCAGGCCTTGTGACATCCTGTAGGTAACCAGACTTCTGGAGGCCTCTGTGTTCACCCCTCTGGTCCTATGACTACTTGCACCTCTGAGGAATGTTTTGTACCTCCCTGGTGTCGGGACCAGTTCTATTCTGAGTCAGAATAACTTCTTTATCATCCCATGAACTGTGATCTTTCCTTCTATAATAAATTTTGAATATCACTGTTGAGGACCCCTCTCTGTCCCTAATTCTGCCCTCCAGGTTGTTCCTCTATGGAGGACTCTCAGTCTTTGAGTATCCTTGAGAGCTTTTTGCCAATAATTTATAATTACTCTCCTAGCATAATTTATAATTTTTTACATTGTACTTTTTTTCAAATTAAACTATGATCTCTCATTCTCAATTGGATCTTGACTGATAAAATAACTTCACTCACTTGAATAATCCCTTAAAATGTGTGAGCTCTCATTATTGAATAAAACCCTTCAGAAAGATCAAGCAGCATTGAAACAAAATGTTATTTTTGCATGCCAAACCATGCAATTTAAATCGAGTAGTATTTCAAAAAAATCAGAATTTTCACAGCTTGTGAAGATGGGTATGATCAATTCATATGTTATGATAGATTATAATCCTGATACTATCTCTTTAATGTTTCTACCTGAATTTCAATAGAACCTGTTCAACTTCCACAGGTAATTGAGTTAAAGCATCAAATGCAAATACATGCTCAACAGGTAGGAAACCAAAGAATCACAAATAGTTTCTGCACATTAAATTTATGCATTCTATCTTAAAAGTGTTAAAGATATTCTGATCATAAGCCAGACTTGTGAGAAGCAATGTGCGATCATTAGGATATATATAACTGGCAATGTCCAAAGCAATTTTGAGTCTGTGAATATTTGAAAGGATAGACTCATGTTGATTCTACTGAGTGAGAAAGTGGCAAGTGACTGAAGAGATAATGTATGCTGTGGTCCAATAATTCAAAAAAATAGAGATCATAAAAGCAACAACATACCTTGAAGGATAATTATTTCTACACATTCTTACCAAATTCATGGCACCTTAAAGATAAGAAGTTGGCTTTCTAAATGGGTCATGTTCTTCCTTAAATCTGGGGATTAACATATGCTGTTAATTCCTCCCAAAGAAGCCCCCTTTCTTCAAACCTCTCACCTTCAAGAAAACTAAGAAACTCCACTGATCACTTCCCTTTTGCCTTCTGCTAATCCAACGCCTATCTCCTTTGCAAAAGTTGTGTCTGACTGTTCACCATCCCTCCCTGCCTTTCTTCTATTCTCCATGCTCACGCCAGCATCCCACAGGCTTCCATGTAAACACGCACCAACCAACTTGGCTAGCAGGTAGCCTGTCACTCCAATAGTGCCGTATTCATTTTAATGTATATTTTCACCTTGTACTTGCTATAGACTGGATGTCTATGTCCTCCTCAGATATTTTTGTTGAAGCCTAATCCCCAATGTGATGGAATCTGGAGGTGGATCCTTTGGGAGGCCCTTAGGTTCTGAGGGGGATCCCTCATGACTGGGATGAGTGTCCTTATAAGAAGAGATACAAGAAAAATTGTTTCTTCTCTCTACTCTCTGCCATGCAATGTCAGGGCAAGAAAAAAGCCATGTGCAAACCAAAAAGCAGATTCTTACCAGAATCCAACTATAATGGTCTCCTCATTTCAGACTTCCCAGCCTCCAAAATTGGGGAACATTTTTTCTGAGTTTCCCAATCTCTGCTACATTATTACAGTAGCCCAGAAGGAAGAAGCCACATTTTCCATTTAAACTTGTTGCATCTGGTTATTTTTGTCCATTCACATTTCTATCCCCTCCATTTACAGAAATTCACCGGGGTATATTTTTGCAACACTTTCTTCCTATTCTCAGATAGAATAGTAGCTGGCTTATAGGAGCTTAATATTGTGTTGAGAGACTGGGGTAGTATTTCCCACAATGAGCAAGGTGCTGAGGGAAAAAAGTGGGAAGGAGCCTTATATAACCCCATGGAGTTTACAACCTAAATTCTGGAACTACCTGGGAATTAGTTATTTGCGCATCTGTGGGAAAACCATGCAGAGTGCTTTGAAAATTATTGTCAATGCATATAGAATTTGTAAGCCATGCATTATTCTGTGTGCTTTAGCTACACTAACTAATTTAATATCCATATAGAAAATGGATGTCCCAGATACAATCATTATAACCACTTCATCAAGAACTTACCCACAAAAGGAATTATGCATTTTATCAGAAGGAAACAGCTCCTAAAGGGCAGAACTAGCACTTGAACTAAGGCAGCCTGACTCCAGGCTCAGTGATGCCACTGATGAAGAAAAGGGAAAGGAAGTAGCGAGGGGTCACATTCTGAAGGTGACATTTGAACTCACATACAATGAAAACTTTCCAAACCACAAAAGATAATAGTACATCTATCATGGCATAAGGCTTTTAACTTTGTAAATAATCAATGTCTTATACTGGAAACCAGAGATCTATAATCACATATTTTAAATTAGGATAATTCATTTCAGGAATTATTTAATTGCACTCCAAATACTTGTAGAACATTGTTCTTGCATTAAAGATTCACACGCTAATATTCATCTGTCTTATCCTTTAGAGTGCCAATGGGAATTGGGGCATTTAGATTGATTCATGTAGCAAATAATATTTTGAGCGCTGCTGTGTGTTAGGTGCTGGACTTGAAATAGTCACCAGGTTTACCCGCAAGGGAGCTGAAAAGACAGTTGAATCGGGTAATGGCCTTAGGAAATGTTGGCAGAAGTGGAGTTCATTTCAGACACAGTGCAGAGGGAAGAGCATTCCAGGGCAATGGATTAGAGTTGAGATTGGTAAACAAGTGTTAACAACTTGTGATAAATAAAGTAGTGTGTGTGTGTGTGTGTATGTGTGTGTAATTGGTACTACATATACAGTATAGAAATCACACTGTTTAGAGTGAAAATGACCCTTGATGCATTTCATACAAATGCATTTACATTTCAGTTAAGGTCTCTGAGTAATTCCAACACTGAATGGTTGGTTATTCAGGGTTCTAATTCTTGGATGAACTTGATAGTTAAGAAACTTTCTGAACTTAAGGACATTTACTTTAAGAAAGTATCTGATCCTTCTTTAGAGATAATATATCAATATAAGCATACATTTTTAACTCTTAGGAATATAAATAACCACCATATTATATTTCTCTTCTATGGCTTTGTCATGTCTAAACTCTTTGGATGGAGATATACATAATGGCAATACCTGTGTATATCCTGGAATTATCCTTAGAAGGAAGGATCTCCAGCTCATGATATACTGGTCAGAAACAGGTCAATTAAACTACACAGAGCTTTCAAAAAAAAAAAACAAAACTGTAGGCAAATTGGGAATGAGAATGTTTCTCTCAATGAAAAAAACACACTTCTGCACAAAAATAATTTAAATAATTAGGAAAAAATGACTTATTGGGAAAGAGATTAATCAGCTGATTTCCTAGGAACATGTGTTTTAGGTGAATGATTAATAAGTTTGTATTAAAGCTGAAATAAGACTAAAATGTAGGTCTTATATATTCTTTCAGGCACATAAACAAATTAAAAAAAAGAAATAAAAAGAAAAAAAAAACAACCTAGAAAATACTCAGGAGCTACCCTCAGAAAGAAAAAAAAAATGAAATCTTTGCCCAGGTAAATTGAACAAGTTAATACCTGAGAGGGACCTGGATCATGAGAAGCCAGGAAATCTGGGAATGTGCTCCAATGTGCTTAATTCATGCTCCTGCCTCTTTAAGGGGAGTACTTTTAGATGTGTATAATAGTAATGAAGTACAAAGTACAAGGTCATCCAGACCCAAAAAATTTCTATCCAGGACTAAAATCTTAAGAAACTTGTAAGTGTATAATTTTGTTGAGATTGTCTTCTTCGAACATCTGATGACTCATGCAGTTT
Source organism: Xerus rutilus (assembly GCA_028644305.1). NCBI lineage: Eukaryota > Metazoa > Chordata > Mammalia > Rodentia > Sciuridae > Xerus > Xerus rutilus. Next base: position 16,410,799 of record CM053401.1, read on the forward strand.
TGGGGCTACAGGCAGGCCAAGGAACAGGGGTTATAAAAGTTCCAGTGATGGGAACTGGCTGTATATTTATCTTCCCTACACAGAAAGCCAAAAAGAAGAGATAAGGAGGGGATGATACAATGCATTAGAAGCATTTTGCTAGGAAGAAAACAAGAATTGACTTTGAGTCAACATTCCACACTATGGCTTTGAGATAGTGAGATTTTACTTCTCTCCATTAGTTTTTATTAAGTTGGAGAAAGCTCCCTCTATATTTGTGTGTATCTTATTTGTCATGGGCCTGAAAATTACCCCCTGATCCCTTCTATATTCACCTTCATGGCTCATGAGAGACCAGCAAGGGCACAGTATACAACTCAATCTCCTTAATATTCCTTAATTTTTTTTAAAGGCAAACGAATCATTTTTCAGAGATGCTTAACTAATTGAGACAATGGAGTGGAGTCTGTTTCTTTTAGAAATATTGAAAACTATAGATAGAAAATATGAATCATTCTCAAGCATTAACAAAAAGTGCAGTAATTCCAATAATCATGTAAAAGAGTGCCAGAAAGGGAGTCAGGAGACCAGGTGTTCAAGCTTGAGCTCAACATCATGCCTGTGTTGACCTCCTAAGTGTTCCTACACTCAATGACAAAATCATTCAGTAGAGTTTCCCAGCCTAGATACTCCTGTAGCTCGGGGGTCATTCCTGTTGGGAGAATGTATTGTGCTTGCAGCGTGTCTAAGCTAGTATCACTCCCACTCAAATATGATGTCCTAAAATACCTCCAGACTCTGCCAAATGTTTGGGAGCGGGGGACAAAATCACCCTTGGCTGAGAATTACTAGGCTACTGGTCTCCAGGCTAACTACCCTCTCACTCAGTTTTCCTGTAATGCCAACTAACTGAATCTCAACATGAAACACATAAAAAGACACATTCAGAGTCTGCTCTCCACTCAAAAACTATGGCTCGAAAGTCATCAGTACGCTCTGATGCAGAATATTACTGGTGTTAGAAAGGGGTGATGGGAAATGAACTTTCCACAACAATTACCAAAGGGAAAGGGAGGAAAAAAGTGCCTTCCAACAGAAGTGTTTTTTTAGTTTTTGCAGAATTGGAAAAGCAAACATAAAATGATGAGCTCTTTTGTGTCTATGGAACTTCTCTGGTCTTTCCCAGCCTCAGCAAATGTGTGAGCAGCCCAGAACACTTTTCCTTTCCTGCTCCCTTAGTCCTGCAGAATCCACCAGGAGCTCATTAAGACCCTAGCCATTGGCTCCTACTCAGGCTCTTTCAAAGTCCTTTGCATTCAGCACCCAATCACATTTGCATACTTTTGGCTTCCTCTTAGATAATTTCCCTGCTGAGTCTGAGGAGAAAATTATCCTCTTCTAGTTTCTCTCTCTTGTATTTACAGCCAGGAGCTACCTTTGCCTTTCCCCTGCCTGTGAACATTGTTTTCTTCTCCCTGGTGTTCTGATTACTTGATATATTCATGACATTGGCACTTGGATGTTATTCCCCCTCTGGAATAATGTGGAGCAGAGTGAGATACACGGTTGGTTTCTGGTTCCAGCCTAGTCTGTAAGTAACTACTTTGTTTTCCTCAGTTTCCTCCCTTTTAAAAAATGACATATTTAGACTGAAGGATTCCATTCTGAGGTCAACATATGTCTGGAATTTTCTTGCCTAGCCCCTCATTTTTTATTCTACTTACGAACTCATATTTGACCAACCATCAATCCTGATTTGGAGTTAGTAAAACCCAGTCAATATATCACCAATTTATCATAGTGTCCAGGTATAAATGCTTCATTCTTGGGAGTCCAGGACCGTTGGGACATTATGTTTTACTTCTATTTTAAAAACAAACAGAAGGCATGTGGTTTTTCTTTTGTTGTTTTTTTTTTTTTGCAGAAGTGTTTTTACTTTGTTGAATCATTCTCTTGGGTGCTTTGGTGGCTCTGATATTCATGAAAATGTTTAAGATTTATGAGGAATTTGGATAGTGTTGGTCTTATCCACTAAACCTAATGGAATTGTAGCTATTACTAGCCAGCACTTGTCTGCAAATCCTACTGGCTTTGAATGTGGAGCATGGAGGTCTGGAATATTTCCATAGAGGGTCCATGGTGAGGAAACTCCCTTCTTTTGGACAAAGCCTCATTCTGCGGGTTGTAATGGCAAATTCCATACAGTTAATCTTTCTGTCTCCCACTCCAGGTAAGGGGATTAATTTGTTTAGTAGTAAATGGATATGTTTCTGGGAGCCAAGAACTTTTAACCAATGGGATTCGTTTTCCAGTTTTAATGACAAAATATGGATGTAGTGATTGAAGCCATCTAGTGGCATGCGGGAGCCAAAATAAATTTTTTTCTTTTAAAAATAAAGAAATATACCTGCACTACTGACCCCTCTAGCCTCCCTTGAATGCTTTATTCATTTGTCATACTAAAAAACACATTGTAAAATCTGTAGATAAAAGCAGAAACATCAATCTGTTTCACTAACCCTTGCTTTCTTCCTAAAGGGGGAAATATGTAATTTTTCCCTGTTGTATCAGCATCAGGGTAACTCTGTTTCTCCCATCTTTCCAGCACTTCTTTCTCTCTATCCTACTCCTTAATAAATAGATTTAGTGTGAGCCCATGGCTTTTACACCTTTATTCATCTTGGCAGAGCGTGGGGATGTTGGAACAGGCTGGCTGTTGGGAAAGAAGATGCCTTTCATGTGGCCTTACAGCACAAACCTTTTGGGAGTGTTCAATTCTTGTGTCACACTGAACTTACACACATACTTATTGGAATGCCTATGGTCTTGTCTTTATGGGAAAATTAATGACTTAGTGCAGAACTTTGGTAAATGGCAAAAGCACATTTTAAAAGATCTTGCAAGTAAAGTTTTTATTTTTGTTGTTTTTTTCCCCCCTTAAAAGGAAGAGGAATATATTTTACAAAAGAATTAAAATTACCTGTTAACCCATTCAATAGGAGGCTAGGTATGGTTAGAAAATGGATTTTAATATAGTCACATAAACCAGTAATGTCTAACATGTGACACAATAGTAAAGATTAGAGGGAGCACGAATTTATGGGAAAAATGAAAACATTTATATTAATTAAGTATGATTTTTATCCAAACCAGAATCCTTTTCACTGTGGGATAGAGCACATTTAATAAATATGTGATATAAAATATGTAATCCAAAGTGCTCCTGGGCAAGCCAGGAGATAGAAGATCCCCGGAGCAACTCTCCTGGTAGATAGGCAAGGAGAAGGGTGTGCCTGTTTTCTGGGAATCATGTGAAAGATAATTTTATAGCATAAGAGAATTCTCCAAAGTGAAGGGAACATGTATAAGTGGTTCCAGCATGCTCTTTTCATGTTCTTTCTTTGAATTCTATAGAAAGAACAATCTCCGAACAAACAATCAATCTCCAAAGCATAACTACTCCTTAACTGTGTGGAAAGCTCTTCAACTAAAAGAATCCCAAAGGATCTGACAAATTTTCAAACTTCATAACCCAAAGACATATTTCTTACGACTAAACACTGGGGGAAAATCTCTTCAAAATCAATAGTCTGCATTCAGAACCATTCATTTTCCTACATTTCATGTTTTCTTTGGTAGAAATGTAACCTGTATATAATGGTTGTTAAAAAAATTTAAGGAAAAATATTAGAAAAGTGATCAGAGATAGGAGTTAGTTGAAGATACACTGGATCTAATATGAAATATGAAGATAAGTAAGTACCCTGGTCCCAAATGCTATGTGCAGTAATGGGTTATGAAAATGAATTACTGCATTTGGGACTATTTTCCCCTTAGTATCTGCTTATACATGTAAATCTTCTGATTAAATCACTAAATATTTTGTCCTCTTTATTTTCTACTCTGAGGGAAAGATCATTCATTTGCTCACTCATTCATTCAACCAGTCATTATTTTTTATGTTTGTGAAAATCTACACTATACTTGAAACATAGAACTAAGAGTTCACAATAGCTTTCTTGCAATTTCAGAATCCAAACAGATCTGAGCACAGAATTTTATAGCCTAGTTAAAGGCAAAATCTGATCTACTCTGAACTAAGTTTGTAGAAAATTTGACTTGATATGTGAGTGTTTTAAATGTTTGTCTCCCATTCTTAATATGAATCAGCTCATATTTGCTGCAAAATTATGAATATCCTTTACTCCGGTCCTATCAAGATCTCTTTGGGATATTATGGAATGTGCAGCATATACAATCTGAGAAATTCTGAGTTCCCAGCTACACCTGACTTCTGGGTTTTTAGATAAGGAAACTAATGGATCTACAGCTTTCATAATGTTAGGAGGATGAGCTCCTAAAAAGCACATGAAATACTATATTTTGCTCTTCAACAAGAGAAAACAACCGGAAAGCAAGCTTCATTCTAAAGTTCTCATCCAGACATGTCTCCCTGTGAGGTGTTGCCTGCATGTGGGTGGCTGACATTTTTTTTTTTTTTTGAGTCAAAAGAATCCAGTTCTCTCTCTTTGAAGAGCAGTGGACCCCTACAAAGAGGACACAGCAACATCCTGTCAAACAGTGGTGAGCGGTCTCTGCCCATGTGGTCTAAAATAAAAATAATTGAAACACGGTGTTACTGAAGTTTCCAGCTTCCCCTCCTAGTTAAAGAACGGAAAAGGACACAGTGAACAGGGTGGGGTTTCAAATTTCAGCCTTCCTGTCCCTTAGACACGAACCAACTAAAGCATCTAAAATCCAGAAGGGAAAGTCAAAAGACTCAAGTATTATCATGAAGAGAGTAATGTGATAGCTGGTAGGTAAATATAACATAAAGTGGTGCTGCATTCATTGTACTTTATCCAGAACTCTCCAACTTCTCACAGCTACTAGTCTCAGGTTGCTGAATTAATACACTAAAAATTAAAAAGTGAATAAAAAATGAAATGTTCTATTGGATATATTCATCATTGCTGGGGAAATGTCTTTAGAGTTTACAATGTAACAGAAACATTTCTGTTCTCAAACCATTGCACTACACATGAATCATCTTGTGTAATCTTTGTTCAATGTGTGCTTGGGTAATTTCTAACCAAATTGGCAGAACAAGGAAAGACAATGAATTTCCACAACTGCATGCATAGAACCACATGAAAGTCCAAGTGACATAGACAGTGATGCCATTCCAAATAAACTACCAATGCTGATTCCCTGGGACAATGTCTTGGGTTCCAAAGGTATTAGCTGTTTGTAGATTTGCAGAATCACATCAGGGTGAGGTGACTAGTTCTGGAATCCCTTTCTCTACCAACGCTGCAGAAATCACATAAAAGCAATGTAAGTAATTTTGATTTTGTAAAAAAGAAGACCTGTCTTACAAATGGACTAATACTCTTCTTTTAGATTCAGATTGAAATGGCTTCCGATTACAGATAAGCCCTTGAATACAGGAAAGAAAATTACAAATGACTGATTCCTACCTACAGATTACAATAAAGGTATGTAAAGTTGAAGAACAACAAGAGTTTTCTCGTGTTTTCTAATTTAATTCTTCTCTTAATATTAAAAAAACAATAACTGCAGTATAGAAATTTTTTCCAGTGGAAGAAAAGCAAAAGTCTGAAAGAATTTGAGAGGAAGATCTTTCATCGTAACTCAATAGAATTGTAGAATAGTTAGGACATTTTGTAGAGCTCCAGAAAGCAATCCAAAAATACTGCAAAGCAAGCACTGTTGGGCTGGTTTTTGACTTGACTTTCATGTAGACATAAGTGTCAAGACATCACATCTACAATGAGACACACACCCTTAAATGGTTGGTTGTTTTCACATGTATTGTCGTTTAAGCACTACTCTCAACTCATGAGTGTTCTCTCTCTCTGAGGACTGTTCACCTTAAAGAGTTGAGTCCATTGTAGCCACATGCATATATGTACCTGGGTGCCTCTCTCGTTCTTCCTGGGTAAGTGAGTTTGAGACTTAGAGGCAGTCTATCTATCAGGCAAAGGACATAGAAATGCAGAGAGTGAGAGGAATAAAACTAAACTAAACTAGGACACAGGAAGAGGAATGAAATAGGTGGACAGAGAAAAGGTCAGGAATAAGAGGTGTTGTCTAACTTCCTGCTGGCTTTCGATCTTCAAATCTGTTTACTTACTGGCCTTCAAGTTACGTAAAATACACCTCTTTCATTCAGTTGACAAAACAGGGTTATACTACCAAATTATTTTCACTAGTTCTCTGGTCTCTTCAGTGTGAGCCAATGTCCTGTCTTGAGACTTAACTCTTGGCTGGTTTATCTGCTCCATGTTCCATTTTCTTTTCTTTCTTTTTTTTTTTTTTGGTACTGGAGATTGAACTCAGGGGCCGCTGAGCCACATCCCCAGCCCTATTTTGTGTTTTATGTAGAGACAGGGTCTCACTGAGTAGCTTAGTGCCTCACTGTTGCTGAGGCTGGCTTTGAACTTGCGATTCTCCTGTCTCAGCCTCCCAAAGTGCTGGGATTACAGGCTTGCGCCACCACGCGCAGCTTCCATTTTCTTATACTACATTAAATTGGCTTCAAATCCTATGTCCATTTCTAGAAAAATAACTTTCAATTAACAGGCCATTGTGTTTTATCTCTTCACCCAGATTGAAAAGTGTTTCATATTCTTAAGAAGCCCTGAGCAGCCTCAGTCCATATGCTTCACCCACAGCCTATACCCAATTATTCTTTTCAAGACTGTAATGGAAAAAAGAAAAAAAAAATTGAGGTCCTTAATTTGGTATTTTGTCTCCCATTTTTTTGAAGGTTCCTGAGTCTTGTTACTGAATGCCACCTTTATTCCCTAGAATTAATCTTTTAAATAAATGCTAAATAGAAGCCATAGAAGAATTGCTCTTTCTACCTTATTTCAGGAAACACCAGATATAGACACTTGATCCTTCATATTCAGCTCTGTTCCTGTGTTTCTCAGGAGTCTGAACAATTCCTTCAGGAACAAGGAATGTGGGAGTCTGGGAGGTTCAGGACACAAGGGCTGGGGATGTAATTAATTTCCCTGGTCACCTCATCTCCGCTTCTCCCAACTCACTGGCTTAGTCTCCTTGAATCCCTCCTTCCTTTTTCTCTACAAAAAATCAGTGCCACTCTCTTCTGGGCCACACTTCCTGTGGCCCTTTGAATGCCATTAGTTCTTTTATAAAAATAATATTTATTGGGTATTTACTATGTGCTAGGTATTGGCCAAGAACTATGATTCTGAATTTATTATATTTTTGAGGAAGGTGCTGGGAATATTTTGTAGATGAGAAAATTCAGGCTTAGATTTATTAAGTGGAAGAAGCCTATCCAACCCTAGAACTCTCGTAAGTCCTTTGTCACAGACTAAAATAAAATTAGAAGACCTTATTGCTGCCAACATTAATTAAATCTCACTAATGTAAATTTTACCTGAATATTTAATTTGCTCGTACATTCCACATTTTATACTTAAACAGTTGCCATTCCTCCTTCCTTTCTAGATCTCTGCAGCTAAATTTTACTCAAAGTTTCCATTGGCCTCCTCAGGCCTATCCCATCTTTTCACTCATTTCTCATAGAATTTCCCTTCCTGCTTTTGTGGGGCTTGTTATTGTCATATTATCAGATTCTGAATTCTTATCTTGGGTTCTTGTATTTTTCTGGCACACTTACTTATACATACCTCCCTTGATCTACGCTATAGTGCATTTTAGGCTAATTAATTGATAAAAAGATACATATTATATTCTCACAATTAAAATGCACCTTTTTCATTCAGCTGACAAAACAGAATTACACCACCAAATTATTTTGACTAGATCTCTGGTTTTCTCAGTGAGAGCCAAGGTTCTGTGTCAAGACTTAGTTCCTGTTGGTTTATTTGCCCCATGTTCCAATTTTCTGCTCCTACATAAAAATGGCCCCCCAATCTTAGTGGCTTAAAAAAGCAATCATTTTATTATATTTTGTGATGACACTGATCAGGAATTTGTGTGGAGTTTGGTAGGATAATTCCTCTCCACATGGTCTTACTTTGTTTTCAGATCACATCTGAGCTGGACTGGGAGTCCAAGATGGCACCACTTATTGTCACACCTCACAACATCATCATGGTGGCTGCCTGGCCCCATGGCTGGGCTGAGCTGTTTCCCTCTCCTCCTCCTTGCAGACCTCCCTCATGAGGTCTGTTGAACAGAATCCTAGGACAAGTACTCCACAAGTGTCCTCAGAGTAAGAATGAGTATTCTAGGAGGAAAAACTGCCAGTCTCTAAAGACTGGGGCCTGCAATGGCAAGGCATTCCTTCTGCCCTGTCCTGTCTGTTCAGATAGTCACAGAATGTGCCCCGACTCAAGAGGACATATAGACCCCTCCTTTTAAAGGGAGATGTCTCAAGGAATTTGTGGCCCTCTTTCATTCACCATACCTGAGAGAGCTTCCATTCTCTGACAGCAGGGTTTTGGCATACAGTCTCATTTTGTACTGCCAGCCTATTTTCTGCATACTTGCATCTGTTTAGATAACTAGGCCTTGTGAAACTGATTAGAGCCCTTGATGCTGTGTCTTATTTGCATAGCTTCTGCAGCTCAGTCTCTACCCTTACTGATTGGATATTTATGTTTTCGATCTCAGTCATCTCTAGTAGTGACATCATACCTTACACATAGACAAATTCTTACATAAGTAGGGAATTGTGTTAACTCTTATAATTCAGAAATAGCAGTGGCTTAAACAAAATAGACATTCATTTCTATCTCACATGTCAGGAACCCTGAGGTATGCAGTCAAAGGCAGTTATAGTAGCTCCTTGTCCAGGTGACTTCTTATTGTCTTTTCTGTTATTCTTCATATGTGACTTCAAGCCTTAGAATTACTTTATGACTGCTGGTACATCAGAAACCACAATGGAGTTCCAGGTAGAGAAGCAGAAGGTAAGAAAGGGAAAAAACACGAAGACAACCTGTTTGTTCTCCTCTTGAGTAATATTCCTGCATAGTCTCACCCCCCAATTTCCTCTTACACTTCCTTGTTTACCTGTTACTACAAGAGACTCAGAGGAGTAGGTTTTCTTTGGGAACTGTTACTAAGGACAAAAACCAGAATGTAACTGAAACTTTCCATATAAAGCTGTGAATTGAGATTACCCAATGTGGAAGCATGAGACTGCCATCTGAATGACTTCAGGATTCACAACAGTTCTGTAACACCTCCCTAGGTACTTTGCAAACAATCCAAGAGTAAGAATTAGAAAATAAGAATTACAAAAATAAGAATTAGAAACTTTGGGCTTAGAGGTTAATTTTTTTTTTAATCAAGCTTAAATATTTGAGGCATGTTCATACCATGAATTCTGTCATTATTATATATCCTGGTGATAGTTGGTCAAATCATTTTTTCTGTAGTAAGAATTGAAAAATCAAAAGGATCTTGATACCCAAAGTAAAGGAAGGGAAGGGAATAAATAATAAAAGTTATAGTCTTATAGTTCTTCCCAAGAGGCACCATAGCATTTCACAATTACTCAACTAGAGGTTGAAGTGACTCTTTTGAAATATAATCTTTTCTTTACAACTACATTACATAACTAGATTTTTTAAGATAAATGTATTATAACCAGAGAATACAGAAAATTCAATGTATTTTACAATAAAACATTCACTTAAGCTTCTATCCCTGAACAATAGGGTTAGATCAACTTTATTTTAGCATATGCAAATATATGCATAGAATACCTACCACATATATTAAAAAAGAGAGTCAGATTTTTTAAGTGAATTTATGTTAAAATAATTATAATTAATGTGGTTAATTAAAATTTTAATAGGGCTGGGCAAGCTGGGCATGATGGCATATGCCTGTAATCCCAGTGGTTTAGAAGGCTGAGCCAGGAGGATCACAAGTTCGATGCCAGCCTCAGGAACTTAGTGACACCCTGTCAAAAAATAATAAAAATAATAATGGGGATGTGGCTCAGTGTAAGCATCCCTGGGTTCAATCCCTGGTTTAAAAGAAAAGACTGAGGGAGTAGCTCAGTGGCAGAGTGCTTGCCTAGCATGCATGATGCTCTGGAAATGATTGCCAAAAAAAAAAAGAAAAATTCAGTTTGATTTTGATACATGAACTCTGTATTATATTTTTAGAGAAAATTTAAATTTTATTTGTATCTTTAATTTTGCCTTAGCATATTATTTGGTCAATGAGACCAATATGTATACAGTAAATTTTTAAAAACCTATTAATGAAAACTGAACTATGAAATATTCATAAATAAAAGTGTGAACAAATACACATAATTTGAAATTGAAAATAGCAGTGGCTAATTAGCCCCATTTTTACTTATGCTCTATTTAGAAAAAAAAATATTTTTTATAATTAATCTATTTCAGAATATGGCTCCAAAATGATTTTGAATATACTATAGTATACCTTAATTATAAAATGCATAGTCAGTTCTACAATTATTAAAATGCTAAAGAAACAGAATACATATGATCTGAAATGTTCATGCAATATTCCAGTTACACAAAATACTATTTAATGATAAATATTTTATTTAGATATAATTTAAGATGAAATATTAAAAAGAAATATTATCTTTTCTTCAATGGATTTGGCATCTATTATGTTTCATATACTAACTTGTAAAACATACCTTTTCTGTTCTGTTAAAAGCATATTATTTATATGTGTATGAAGAAGACATGGATAATGCCAAGGATAACAGGCTGAGAGGATGCATTGAGAGCCTCCCAAACTATTACCTGTGTTAATTAATCATACTCAGTCTTTCATTTTGGCTTCACAACAGGTTCTGAAGTAAGAACTGAGGTTAAAATAGCCTGGTAATATCAGAAAGATATTTAGAAGCAAAGTCAGGTTTCAAGGCCTGGGTCTGTCTGGCTTCTAGAATATGTTTTCTTATCCCTTAGACACAGTTCAAAGAACAACACAGCTCTGGTACAGTGGATTGTTAAAACATGATTGAATTGTAAATGATGATTTGAGTTAATATCACTCAACCTTCTAAATATGTTGCCTGATTTATTTATCATAAAACACTATGACAGGAAATGTTATGATTACTTTTCATTTCAATGGAAGATAATTAAGCTCAGAGAGGACAGTTTTTGAATTAAGGGAAAAGTAGTCAGGTATACCCAGGCAGTCTGCACCCAGGACCCAAGTCACCTTTATTCTATGTCACCTTCCTGAAGACCTCTGTTGTGCTTAATTTGAAGAAGAAAACAAAATTTATTTATGGTTATCATTTATTTCTAGTCATAAATCTGTAATTAATAAATTAGTCTAAGTAAGTGCTTCTAAATGACATCTGGTAATTATTCGGTTAAGGTTGTTCATCTGTGTATAATTGTTTAGCTACAAGTCTAACAAAAATCTATAAAGACTCACAGTTCTGTGAGCAAAGTGGTAACCTATTAGTTTAAGTTCACCTTCTCTATGTAAATAGGGTTTTCTCTTTGATAACCATGCTGTCCTAGGCCCTTATCCAATCAAGAATTTCTATAGCCCAAATTAAATAGTGTCTTGGCTAAGATAGTTTGAAAGGAGTAATTGAGGTAGGAAAAAAATACAGAGGATAGGGGAGAGAAGTTTCAGCCTATGGTTCAAACATCATCAGGTCAAGTTCCCTGACGATAGAAATAGCACAGGACTATCAATTTCCTTACTGCCTATAAGCATCACTGATCTTTGTTTCAGCTCCAACAATTTGCCAGAAGGTAATGATGTGATTATATCAATATTTGGAGGGGGCTGGAGTTGTGGCTCAGTGGCAGAGTGCTTGCCTAGCCTGTGTGAGGCACTGGATTTGATTTTCAGCACTGCATATAACTAAATAAAATAAAGGTATATTGACAACTAAAAAAATATTTAAAAAATATTTGGAGGCCCTGTTATTTCTTTGATCCTCCCATTCCCCTACTCAGTTCTTCAATTGATTGCTTCCCATTGAAGCTTAGTCCTCTCAAGATTTCAAGCTTTGACAAAGTTTCATTTAGCTTCAGATAGAGGCATGGATGCCCTAGGAGAACCCAGGATACCACTAGAATGGTTCCCTCCAACAAGAAAGAAGAATGAGGATGAGAAGAATAAAATTAATAATGAAAGGCTATAGAGCTGCAGTGCATGCATAAAAGGTAAGAAAGATAATAAAAGAGGAATTCAATTAATATTTATAGAACACCTTCTGCCTGCCAAGCCTTAGGTTAAGCCAGATTCAACCTTGGAAATTTGCACCACAAGAGGATGCATGGCTAGTTGCTTCTCTTGTGGCTCATTTTTGATCTCTTCTGTACTCACTCATCTGATTTAGTTTCCTGTAGAGTTGCATGAAGGGAAGATAGAGATGAGGGAAGGGCAGGCAAGATCTATGTCACTGATATGATTTTCATCTCTCGTAGGCGTATGTGGTGTTAGACGCTTTTGTGGGTTGCTTGTATATCCCCAGAGTAATCCTTACGGGACTCTTTCGACACAGGGTAGGTATTTTCTGGTCAGCCAATTTTATTCATCCTCCTCTGCTAGCCCTGGGTTTCTCCGACTTATTTTCTGTTAAGATGGGGTTTTCTTCTCCCTTCTCTAGGGCTAGTATATAGTTTGTGGGAAACATGCCCTTATCCTGCTGCCTGTGGGTTTTAACTTGCTCTAATGTACCTCTTCATCCTGGATTTCCCAGTTCTTGCTGACTTCTGTTAGATTTCTTCCAGTGATGGTGAAATACCAGTTTCTCCAGGGAGTCCTAATGAAACCTTTAAGAATGTCCTTGAAGCCTCCTTATTTCTCTCAGCTTAAGGTAAAAGTAGGCAGAAACCTTCCTTCATCCAAAGGAAAAGACACTCAAAGCACCCAAGCAACTTTCTCTCCAGATGGTCTTTCTCTGGTCTCTGAGTCTTCAACTGGTAAGCTGTCTGCCCTTTGTGATTTCTACAACACATGGAAGATGAATAGAGACTACAAAACCAGTTTTTTTCATAATTTATAAGCAGGTTGACCATATATTCTGGTTTTGTTCAAGCTTAGTTTTAATTATCATGACAAAAGTTCTTTCCTATACCTTGGTAACTCACTTTGGAATGAGTAACTTTGTGTTTATTCCTTTGATTTTTGGACCATTTATGAGAAAACAGGAAAAGCAATCCTTAGTATCCTTTATAATAGGAATTTTGCCAAGATCTGTCACTAAGGCTTTATTCTGTTCTCAAATGCCATAGGAACTACATTCAATCAGGAAGATGATTGTAAGCATCACTATCAGAGTATCAAAGAGACAACTAGGAATAGGTGATTTAAGGAAAACAAAATATGAAAGAACAAGAGTATTTCTTTGTCTTCAAACCTCAGGGATTCACCATGATCAAACATGCTATAAGTAAGCAAGCTAACCGGAACAATTCCTTCCTAAAATTCACTCATATTCCACAGGACAATTTTACTTATTTTGATGGCTCTCCCCTGGCAGTTTCCTTGGACAACCTGGTAAAATTGGCATCATTCTTAATTCTAATTAAATGATGTTCCAAATGTCTTCCACTTAAGGACACTTTCAAGTTAATCAGTATACTAAAAAACAGTATAGTTGTACTTCATCAAATATTGAATAATTTAAGATTTTCTCTAATTTATACTGATCTTCACTTTAAAATGGTAGTTGTTTTTAGGCACTTGAGTTTTTGCTTTTCATTTTTTGCTTTATTTTTAAGCTTTATATTTTAAAATGCTTTTAGTTTCATGGGAAGTTGCAAAAATGAAGTCTATAAAGTCTTGCAGACACTTAATTTCAGTGTAAACATGATTATTAGGAAAATAATTATTGATGAGTTTATTTGGTAGGGGTAATTAGATTCTATATTTTCTCAAAGTCATAAAGATGTTAAAATATTTAGAGTACTAGGGTTTATGTAATTTCTGCAATAAGGTCAATTTCAAATTCTCTTCAATTATCATTGAAGATCAAACCTTAGTGCTTCATTTACCACTAACTCATCAAGATCATCAGGATTACTTACTGTTAAATAGGGCAAATCTTTAGGGTAGAGAAATATGATTGTAAATAAATATTGTGCATGTCAGGAATGCCTAAAAGTAAAAATTTACAGGATATGTACTTATGAAGATGATAAAAATTCTCTACTTTGAACATTATAACATTGGGGGATTAGTTGAGGCTTGTATTAGTATAACTTCATACTTACTGACTCAATATTTCAAATGCAGTATATTAATCTCTCAAATAAGTCAATGACCTTAGAGTTGCTATTATTATCCCCAATTTTGAAAGGAAATGGAAGCTTAGTGTTCAGGTGACTCACCTTTTCCTAGATAGCTGGTTCCTGACATAGCACAGATTATTCCTGCTGCACCACCTGTAATTTTTTCAATGTACTATATCACTGATAAGAATTGGCTAAGTCAGTTGAGTATTGGTCATAAATTATCACCTCTAGATTTAGGGGTTAATTTCAATAGGCAAATTCAATTGATAAAAACTTTGTCAAATATGACAATATTTCAGAATTAGCCTTGATGAATACTTCTGTTCACATATATTAATCTTTTCTTGAAAGATTCATTCAATAAACTTTGAAAAATATCAAGGAAGGAAAAAAACTTGATTCTTGAATAAAGTATAATTAAATCCAAACTTAAGCAGGATCTTTGAATATTTTCATTTTAGTTATTGTTTCTGAAATATTGCCTGGATTCACTTAATATAAATGACATATCAATGTCAGTATAATACATTTGTTTCTGGTCCAGTATAATTCTAATTGTAGTACTTACACTTACTTTTTTCTAGTGTGTACATTAGACAAGTTATTAATTTTTAACAACTGCTTATGAATTATCATAAAAAGCCATTTTGGGGAAGATTCAGCATTTGTCTTCTCTGGAATTTTATGGTTATCTTTCTAAGTAAGTGTGACTTTGAGTGCAATTTGGGTGGGGGAGCTGAACTTCCTCCACTTTAGAAAATATTTATCCAATTTATGGGGGCTGATTAAAGGATTACTTGCTCTTGTCCCAGAGGTCAACCTTCAGGATCTAACTATTGATTTGTAGATTCAGCTTAAGAATTGTCATAGAAAGTATGCAGGAGGTTGATGTGAATTCTTTAAAATATATAAAGGCATATTGGTCAGAAAGAGCAGCAAAGAAAATTAAATCACTTGATTTCTTGCTGCTCACAAACCACTAGCTCATAGCCAATGCCTTGCTGAAGGATGAAGTTTCAGTGCTTCAAATTTGTTCCTTTGGAAAAGAAAAACAGTAATTATTATTCAATATTCAATATTCAGGCCTTGATCAATTCATTACTAAGCAACTCAGAGGGAAGTGCTCAGATTTGGGTGGCATAAGAGGAAAAACTGTACTGTCAAATTCCTGTTCCCCAAATCATCAGGGGCACATGATTCCTGTGGGTTCACAGTTGACCTCTTTTGCCCCCTTCAACTGCCCTATATAATATATACAAAGACACGTCTCTTTACTATTTAAACCATTCAGCAAGTACACAAGGACCCTCAGTTATAGAAAAACACAATAGGGAATACATAGAAACATAGTACAAGCTCTCCAGTGTCCAAATGATTAGGTTCATGTTTATGCAAAATTGGTGGCCCTTTTTAACCCTGTTCTGATGTAGCATAACAAACAAATAGGAATTCCCCACAGGAGAGAGGCAATGCCACATGGACATAATTTATAAGTTAATTATCACAGTATACTGGGCCAAGTAGTGACAGATGTGACACCTGCTTTCAGTGAAAAAATGAAAAACGAGGAAAGAACAGCAGAGGTGAGCTTCTCCTCTAGGGAGGTTTGTGGTCACACACAGGTCACACTGACTAGTGTATGAAACAGAATTTTAATAGACCAAAAATATCTTTGAAAGGCTATGAATATGAATGCAGTAAAGAAACACATGCTAGCTCCTCCATCTGCATGAGGAGTTAAGTGTATGTACTGAGAAAGGCATTTATACACCAGGAATTGCTTAGGATATTAAAATAATTTTTGTATTTTAAAAAATCTATCCATTTGCATGGTATATTATTTTAAAATATTCCATAAATTTCCCTTTTTTTCCCAAAAACCAAAAAGAACTATTAAACTAGGCAAATTTTTATACAGTATAAAGTCAGAAGGAGAAAGAAGTAGTTGATAGTCCTATGATAAATTTATTTTGTTTCATCAGGAGATAGAATAGGAGTAAAAATAATGCTGCCATCTTGAATTCTTAGTCTGTTTTGACTCAGACTAGGTTTATCTGTGAGAGTGAGTTTATATAGTCACTGGCTGAAACCAATTGCTGTGGTTGAGGGTTGCAAGAATTCAGTATCTGCTTGTACAACCCTACAACCAAATCAATGAACACACACAGAACTGTCACCACAAATTTAGGTGTTGATCAGGTTTCATTCCCCACTGATGAGGCAGAGGTGGACATTTTTATGCAGGTGATTTCCTGAGGTTTATTCTCAAGAGTAACACTTTTGGAGAATGAGGGAAGCAGTTTTGGGGACAGGGAGAAATTGAAAAGCAAAACAGTTGCTATATAGGCCCAGCTGGTCCCACGTTGATCTCATTGAGTCAGCCCTAAGAGTTACCCCAAATTAAGGCTGAGCAATTGGATTTTTACCACCTCCACTCTCCAATCTCATCCAGTCATATATATATATAAGGGTCTTTTTTCACACTATAACCTATGAACACTTAAGTTCATAAAAAAACAAAATCAATTTTGTTTTTAAAATAAAGAAGGATTAAAATACAATACTTCATCTAAGATGTAGGTTATCAAAGAGCAATTCTTGTACTAGCAGCATTGACATAACCAGGGAACTTATTAGAATGTAGTATCTTGGGTCCCAACCCAGAAATACTGAATCAGGAGCTCTGAGGCATGGCCCAGGAATCTGCTTTAATAATTCCCAGGCACTATAGAGTTTGAGAACCACTGACTAAGTATAGTACTTTTAAAATGTAATTCAATATTTGAGAAAAAAAATGAGCTATTCAAAATATTCAGAACTATATTACTGGGTTGGGCTAAAAAAGAACAAATAGAATCATATTCAGAGATAGACTTTGGTTTGTGTGAATGTTACTCAATTCTCTCTTGACTCTGACCTGGTTTTTGCTGTTCATGCAGGTAATGTGTAAGGACATTCATTTGTGACAAATACCAAGTCTGTGGTTCATCTAAATATGCCTTAAATATGTGCTGAGCAGGAAGAATATATTATTTCACTTGGATTGACAGGAAGAAATAAGGAAGTCTTAAGAATGACAAGGATTTCCATTTTAGCAAGTCTCAATGGGACTAGGAAGTAGCTTGTCTTGGGTTTGATAATGATAATGTGGTCAAGATCTTTACTGAAACTTAAGATAATCCCAAGAGTATTTCAGAATGGGAATTGCATCCTATAACTTTCTACCCTACAATTTTTGTTTTGAACTATTCTTGCCTGTATGACATTTGAATGAAGTTTTATCTACCTACTATAACATATCTGCAAGAAAGTGAGCTGGACCTAGTTGCTCACTTCCACACAATAGAGCATGGATAGGGAGAATAGTCATTTTACAGTGTGAAAACTTGGCAAACACCTCAACCAAGCAGTCATGGTCACATCACCAGTAATGGACTATAGTAAACATACTTGTTTACTATGTGGAGTAAAGACCTTCACTCACATTCTTCTAATTGTTCAGGATTTGTTCAAATGTTACTTCCTTCGAGAAAGGTTGGAGCTCCCTTGTTCAAAGTTATCAATCACCTAGCTGAAACATTGGCTTTGTTTTCTCTGGAGAAATGCTCAAAAATCTGCTTTATTTTCTCTGTAGGATTATCAATATCTGAAATAATTCCATTATCTGTGCATATTTTATTTGCTTTCTTCACTACGTGGGAAAAAATATGAGAGTAAGCACCTTGCTTATTCTTCACTGTCTACTGAGTATTTAGGACTGTGCCTATCAAATATTAAGCACAATCAATAAATTTATTTAAAAAACTTTTCCTGATCTCTTAGAGGCCACAAGTATATTTTTAAAAAACAAATTTCTATTCATATTTAGTCCAAAATTTATTGTTTTTTCATCAAGCTGCCATACACATAAAAATTATTATTATTACATTAAATAGTAACTAACACTGATTTTCTATGTTTGACTTCCAACAATTTTTGTAAGAAATCAGGTATTACTCTCCTGGTTTTATAGATGAGGAAAGAGCTTCTGAGAGAAAATTTTTCAAATTTACAAAACAGAAAAACTGTGCAGTTGTCTGGATTGGAAATTCAGATTCTTAACCATTTTCAGCAGTATTTAAAACTTAACTATTGCAGAATCAACGGGGTATCCTTTTGAGTTTTGGATTCTCGAGATTAGATTTAGCGCATAGAAGTTAGGGCTCATTTCTCAGCTTGACACAACCCAGGTTTCTAAACCTGGTGGTACAAACGCTTCATTTTGCTATAGATGAGAAAGAGCAGACTATACTACTGCCCTACAGCAACAATGGTGGACAGTGGAATGTAGCATTTGGGGGATATCCTTGCTGAAGATGTATTGCATACCAGGAAATGTGCAGTTCAGGTAATGAGTCACAGGCAATAATCATTCTTCCTTATGGCCCTCTGGTCACGGTCAGATCAAAGCTAGTTCTGATTAGCCTGTGGGGATGGATGAGATCAGAGTGCCAATGTATCTGGTTCTTTGGGGATATTACTGCACTTCTCTGATGGAAAGAATGGCTCTTCATTCAGAAAGGTGACAAGAGAGCAGGTTTCCTGATAGGTGATTCTGGGATGTAGGAACAGGGGCCAGCTTTAATCTTACCAGAGGAAGACTTCCCATTGACACACCTGACTCTTGACAGGAGTACTGTGGCTGCTTATGCTCAGGTCTTAAATTGGAGTGAGAGAAAGGCAGGGTCTGTCATTGGCTGATGATGGATTTTCTTCAGCACCTCACAAAACTGAGTAGCTCAGATAGCCTGTTGAAATAAATTTAATTCTATTGTGGAAAAAAGAAAAAGGAAGAATGAAAGAAATAGTGGATTCATTTTTGGCAACTAGAAAGTAAAGCTAACATAATTTGAAGTGCCACAGGGATCTTAAATCTCTCTCAGGATTTCTTTTTTCTCTTTCTTGTCCTTTTCCCTCTCTCTCTCTCATGCATCTCTCTTTCTTAAGGTGTTAGTTTTCCTATTTGGTGTGGCTTTGTTCCCTTCCTCTGGACATTAATGTACCCTCCTCGAGGTCATACAACCTACGTAGGCATTTAGGTGTGATACTGTCCCTGATGATCTACCCTGGTAGCTTAGATGGAAGGTCAGTTAAACTAAAAGTGGAGATTCTTTGTTGGATCAGGTCTTTTTATGCTCCTAGAGTGGTAGATAATGAGCACAGCTACATAGTAACTCCTTTGGGGCAATAGTTGATCAATGATATTGATTTTTTTCTATTTCTTGATAAGCTAGTGATTATGATGTCGGGTGTTTGTCTTTTGCTTCCCTTTCTGCCAGAAGAAGTGATCAAGCCAGATGTATACCTACATTGATATTAAAAATAACTTGTTAACTCAAAATGACTTATATTCATTGACATGCTAGGAAAATACATATCAAAGAAAATAATAATGATAACTCATAGCTTCTCCATTTCAAAGGTGAATACCACTGACCTTTTAGGATGTAACTTTCCAGTCTTCTGTTGATCCAGTCTTCTAAATAAATAGAAACGTATTTTTGATTCAAAAGAAAAATTGCTTCTATTTTTCCTTTCTTTAAATATTGTAATACAACATTAATTTGATTATTACACATGCTATTCAGTCATAGCTATTTTATTCTCTTAATAAATCACCTTTGAAAAAATATTTATGCTCTTATTTTGTTAAAAGTTATGAAAATTGTCCTAATGCATCATGACATTTACATAGACATATATGGTTTTTTTCCTTCTTTTTCTATTTATAGTTTCTCAAAGTGTGGTCCTTGGAGCATCACCATCAGTATCACTTGGGTATCTTTTCAAAAGGACAAATTCTTAGGCCACCACCCCAGACTACCTAATTATTTAGGGTCCAGCATACTGTGTTGTAGCCATGCTTGTAGGTGATTCTGATAAAGGCTGAGAGTGAGAGTTGCTGGTATTTAGTGGTGGATATGGAGATTGGAATATCCATATTGTAAAAAAAAAGTACAGCTCTTTGTCTCATTTCCAATTTTGGGGGTAATTTTGAGAAACAAGTTCTTCTGGCAGGTATTTTAGTGTCCCTATATTTATTACATTTAGAATATCTAGCCTTTACTTTCTCTCATTTCTTGACTTTTTTTTTCTGTTTTCTTAGTTTCCCCTTCCTGCAAACCTTTCATCACTAATAACCAAAGTTTTATGTTTTTGTCTCTAAAGATCATATGAAGTACAGTTGATTATTCTCACTTTAAAAATCATCAATTATTCTTTCTTTTCCAACAATGTAAACTCATTACTGTAGCATTTAATATCCTTTAGAATCTGGCCACGTATTACTGTTTGGAACTATAGGAAAAGAAAACAAATCATTTTATTCCTATTCTTCCTAGTTCTTGGTTAGTATGGACTCCAGTAATCAAAGACCAATTAACAGGAGAAAAACAAGCAGAAGTTTAAAAGCATGTGTACCTCATGTATACATGGGAGACATCTAGAGCAATGAGAACATTTCAGAAAGGTGGCTTTGTTTCATACTTAATCCCACTGTTGGCTAAAACTAAGGATGTTGGGGAAGCTACTTGTTGGGAGGTACCTAGGAAAAGCACAACAAATAAGAGTAAGGTTATGTGTGCTGATTTTAGTTCCTACCTTCTGCCTTGCCAACTTCCTCATGATTTACTCATCCTTTTTCCCTTATACAAAGAGGGAAAGATTCTTAAAATGGAGATTCCCTATATAAATGTAAATTTCTTCTACAAAAAGGGTAACTTCTACTCTATCCTCAGAGCTTATCCTATATCTGAAGTTTCTTAAAATAATAAGCTCAAAATAATCCTTATGGCAAAAAAGCATATTTTGGGTGGTATATTCTGAACTGCTACAGTCATATTTTGGGGTAGCTTATTCTGGTCTCTTACGAATCTCATCTGCCACTGCCCACTCATTCAGACTCCAATTTTAGCCCTATCAATCACTTTTGATGGGTTCCCTATAAGCCATTCACATTCAAGAATCCATGTTGTAATGCCATCTACCAACAGTATTCTTCCAAAGTTTGAAATAGAGAACAAATCTATTTTTCCTCTAAGACTCAGCTTGAATATCCCTTCAGCTGTGCAGCTTTTTCTGTTATTCTGACACATTGCACCTTTTTGATTGTTACATTATTTATATCTCAATATGAATATTTCTTAGTGCCTTATAAATGAATGAGTACCTTCTCCAACCAGTTGACATGAATATAAGGACCAGAGAACACTTTCAAAAATCTTAGTATAGTACCAAATACTTAACAGTTGTTCATTTCAGTGTCAGAAACTCAAATGAATAGTAAAAATGCAGAATTCCAAGGATGTATAGATGATTATATGGACACCAAATATTTACATTCCACATGAATTTAGTATTATAAATATATCCCCCTCTATTGTGCTTCACGTTACTAATGCTTTGTAGATACTGTTTTGCTACAAATGGGAGGTTCTGAAGCACTGTACTAAGCAACACTTTGAGCCATTTTTCCAAGAGTGTGTGCTCAGTTCATGTCTTTGTGTCACATTTTTCAACTCTTGAAATATTTCAAAATTTTTATTTTAATTTTTAATTTTTTGATGATCTATGAGCAATGATCTCTAAATTTAATTGACAGCTGTTGCATGCCTTTTGACTGGTCCACTGACCAACCACCTGTTCCTCAGCTTCTCTACTCCCTGAGATGCAATAATAATAAAATTAGGCTAAGGAATAGTTGTACAATGGCCTTTAAGTGTTCAGTAAGAGTCAACATGTCTCTAACTTTATATCAGAAACTAGAAATGGCTGGGCAGGGTAGTGTACATCTGTAATCTTAGTGGCTCAGGAGGTTGAGGCAGGGAGATCACAAGTTTAAGGCCAGCCTCAGCAACTGGGTGAAGCCCTGGCAACTTTGTGAGACCCTGTTTCAAAATAATAAAAAGAGCTGGGGATGTAACTCAGTGGCAGAGCACCTATTTATTGAATCAAATGGTCAAATTATAAAAGTAAAGAAAAAAGTTCTGGAAGGAAATGAAAATAGTTCCCCAGTGAAGATAAAAATGATAAGAAAGTGAAATAAACTTATTGCTAAAATGGAGAATGTTTTAGTGGTCTTCATCGATGATCAAACCAACCACAACACTTTCTGAAGCCAAAGCCTTATTGAGGGAAAGGCACTACCTCTGCAATTCTATGAAAGTGACGCAAAAGAAAAATTTGAAGCTAGCAGATGTTGACTCCTGAGAGTTAAGGAAAGACATCAGCTCAGTAACAGAAGTGCAATGTGAAGGAGAAAATGACGGCAAAGAGCTGCAGCAAATCATCCACAAAATTTAGGCAAGATAATTGATGAAGATGGCCACACTAAACAACCAGTCTAATGCACAAACCGAAGTATTTTAACTTGGAAGAGTATGCTGTGTTAGTCAACTTTCCTTTACTATTATAGATATGACAGTTAAGTCAACTCACAAAAAAGAAAGGTTGATTTTGGCTCAGAAATTTGGAGTTTTCAGTCCAAACTGGCTGCATTGCTTTGGGACTGTAGTGGTACAGTCCATCATGGAGGGAGTGCATAAAGGAGGCAGGCTGTTTTCCTCATGGCAGCCAACATTCAGAGGGAGAGAGACAAAGAGAGAGATAAAGGAGAGAAACAAGATCCCACAATCCTAGAGACCAAGACTTTAACAGATGGGTTTTTAGTGGTCATTTCAGATATAGAATACAGCATGTGTATCTCACAATTCAAAATTAATCCAGTCCATTTCTAAGAATCTCCCCAAATCTTAATATTACAGAATTGCTCAAAAATCAAAGTCCATAGACTTGACTCTGAGTCACTGTAAAAGTCAGAAGAAAAAGTTACATATTTCTTGATACAATGATAAAAGGTAAATGTTCTCATTCCAAAAGGGAGGAATAGGAAAATTGCAAAGGTGGAACAGGATGAAAGCAAGATGAAAACCCAGCAGAACATTAAATTCTAAAACTGTGTCTGGCATCCAAGGCACAATATGGTAGGATGTGTCCTCCCCAGGGCATAGGAGCCCAATACCTGTGGCTTTGCTGATTGTGGCTCATGGTGACTCTTAGGCTGGCTTTGCAAGCTCTCTATAGAAAGAGTTCATCTGATTTCTTTGAGCAGATATTCTAAGATGCTGTCATTTTTTCATTTGTGGGGTCTTTGTTACAAATTTGGCTCACTTACATAACTTCACATCAGTGAGATGTTTGCAGGCACTCTGAACCTGGCTATACACTGCCTTACCTCTCAGGCTTTCTTTTGATTCTTGGTAGAAGTCTCCAATAACCGTTGCATTTTGCATGTTTTCAAAACCACCATCACATAAATGATGCCCAGCTCTTTTTCCACCGAGACCTGTATCTGTGTGCTGCTGAAATAGCCTTTGTCTGATTTGCTGGCAAGGGTTCCCCAAGGCACTCCTGGGAAAAGTAGGATACTCTGGGACACTTTTCTCAAAAGAATTCCCTGGAAAGTCTTTGAAATAAATTTGAATTTCTAAAGAGCCTGAGATAGGTGGTGCCTTGTGATCTCTGAGATGCCTTTAAGGCATCTTTTCTTACTGTCCTGGTGGAAAGTGCTGGGCTTCTTTTTATGATTCTAATCTCTTTAGCAACTGCACCTTCCTTAGCCACATCTTTACCTATACTTCTTTTCTTGTCCAGCTGCAAGTTTTCCCATTTTTCTGCACTGTTCCTCTTTACTTCTGATTCTTACAGTAAGTATGGGTAAAAGAAGCTAGTAATGCTCATATCATTTCATAAATGCTGTGGTACCTTAACATTTCTTTGCCAGATAAACTAGTCTATGACCTTTAAGATCAGCCTCCCACAAAGTCTTGGGACTCAGGCCCAGTACAGCCACATTCTTTGCCAGGATATAACAGAGTGGCCTTTAGTCCAACTCCCAATAGAGTTCTCATTTCCATCTGAAATCTTGTTACTCTGGCCCTTACTCTCTGCATATCTATCAGTCTGGTCTTCTGAGTCTTCACCCGAATCACTCATTAAGCTCTGCTCACAGCATTCTAGAATTACTCCAGCCTGCTTCTCAATCTTTTCTAAACTCTTTTCAAAAACCATATTCCAAGGTTTCCCCAAATTATCTCAATATAATTGCAGCAACAATACCACTCCTCAGTACCAATTTTTCTATTAGCCATTTTTTATTACTGTAACAATGCCTGAATAAATCAACTTATATATTGGCTCAGAGATTTTTAGTCCATGACTGACTGCTTTGTGTCTGTGGTATCATACCATAATACAGCATGGTAGGGGAAGCCCACTCACCTCATAGAAGCTGAGGAGTGAAGAAAGCAAGAACAGGGTCCCACAATCTTCTTCAGGGACATGATATAAATCCTCCCACTGAGCCCCACTTGCTAACGGCTCTACTAGTTCCCAACAGTGCCATGGGCTGAGAAGAAAACTTTCAACACCTGGGCCTTTGGGAGACCTTATATATATAAACTATAGCATATGCCATTTAGGACTTTCATAGCAAGAGAGGAGACGCCATTGTCTGGCTTCAAAGATTCAAGGACAGGCTGACTCTATTGTTAGGGGCTAATGAGGCTATTGACTTTACTTCTAGACTCCTAGATCCAATAAAAATTATACTGAATCTATTCTGCCTGTGCTTTATAATGAAGCAACAAAGCTTGGATTACAAAACATCTGTTTATAATACGGTTTACTGAATATTTAAGTCCACACATAGTGGTCAGTAAAAAAGATTTCTTTCAAAACATTACTGCTCATTGACAATGCACGTGGTTTTCCAAAACCTCTGATGGAATCATATCATGAGATTAATTTTTTTTCTTGTCTATTAACACAACACATGGATCAAGGAGTTGTTGTTGTTAGTATTGTTCCTATTTTCTAGTATTGGGGATTGACACAAAGATGCTCTACCACTGAGCTATACCCTCAGGTATTTTTATTTTTTTTATATTAAAACTGAGTTTCATTAAATAACCCAGGCTGGCCATGCACTAGACATCTTCCTGACTCAGCTGTCCAAGTTACTGGGATTAGAGGCATCCACCAGCATACCCAGCTGAATCAAGAACTAATTTTGACTTTCAAGTCTTATTATTTAAGAAATAAAATTTGTATAGCTATAGCTTCGATAGATAGTAATTCTTCTGATGGATCTAGGTGAAATAAATTGAAAACATTCTGGAAAGAATTCAATATTCATGATACCACTGAGGACATTTGTGATATGTAGCAGGAGGTCAAAAAATCAACATTAACAAGAATATGAGGAATTTGTTTTTTTTTTTTTTTTTTTTTTTTTTTTTTTTTTTTTTTTTTTTTTT
>CM053401.1:16436868-16472067 GCA_028644305.1 Xerus rutilus
TGTTGATCCTGTACTCACACACACGAGCAAAATTCCTGCATGGGATGTTGAGCTGAAGAATGATGCCAGGAAGTTGGCTGGAAAACGGCGCCTCCACCACTTCCAGCCTTGGTCCCTAAGAGCCTAGCGCAGAGTGGACTGTCTACGCCGCCATCTTGGAACCGCCCCCCTTGTATTTTATTCGAATATGAGGAATTTGATTCAACTCATAAGGATTTATCTTAAGAGTTCAAAACTTCAGTGAAGGAATTAATTGTAGATGCAGTAAAAATAATAAGAGAACTGGAACTATGAATGGAGCTTGAAGATATTACTGACTTTCTGCTATCCCATGATAAAATGTTAACAGATGAGAAGTGGATTCTTAGGAACAAGTAGAAAAAGCAGTTTCTGAAAATGGAATCTGCTCTTGGGGAAGATTCTGTGAATAGTGTTGAAATGACCAGTAAAATATTATGACTAATGGAAAGTTTAGGTATACCTAACTTAACATTTCTTAACAATAAAGTATTTTTAAATTAAGATATGTACATTAAGTTTTTAGGTAAAACGTTACTGAACACATTTATATTACAGCATAGTATAAACATAAATTTAATATGTAGGGAAACCAAAAATTTCATGTGACTCATTTTATTGCAATATTTGTTTTTATTGCTGTTGTCTGGAACCAAACCCACCATATCTTCAATGTGTGCTTGTACTAAGAATCTGGAAAATAATGTATTATTAGTCCAATGAAAATAGGCTTGATATACACTTTATATAACAAAAAACTTGATTAAATAATTTTTAATTCTACTGAAACAAAATTGGTAGAAAATTACTTGAAAAACCAATGTAGATTTGATGAACTAGTTTTATCTTATCTTACTATTTTTTATTCTTAAGGGGAAAAATGATGTAAAATTATTTTGGCCTTGGTTTATTGGCTGGAAAGCAAAGTTGGGATAAATAACCTTGTCATAAAGTAGAGATGACTATAATAAAACGATATTGTACTGCTAAAAGTGAGTGTTTGTAAGTGTTGTTTTTCTTTACAATCTTTGAGTTTCTAAATAGATGTTATTAGCTGCATAATGCTTCAGATAAAGTAATGATTTCAGCATTCTACCTAAACTAGCAGTTCCACTCCCTTCCCTTTATTGTTGTTTATCAAATTTTTATGGCCTCACTTAACAAATCCAGGGAGATCAGTTATGCCTTGCCATTAAGAAATGTCTATTTCATCACTTTCTCCATTGCATGGTGAAAATGACTAATTCCCTGGGGTCTATTAAATCTCTATCTTTCATTGAAGTCCACAAGTTCTGCTTCCCACCTTACTTAGTGATTTGAGGCAAAGGGTAGACATGCAGCCGAACTTGAAACAGATCAATGTGGAGGGAGTGGCTGCCTTGTCAAAAAAATCCTTCAAATGTCCCTCGGAGAAAATCTTCATATGAAATTCTTGCACCAAACTCAAGAAAGAGTGATTTTATCATAATTGGGATGTCTGACAGATTTCAACAGTGTGCCATTTACCATTACTGAATTGTGTCCTGCCCCAGTTCTTATACTGAACCTGGAAGGAATCCAAGGATGTCACCTCAAAGTACAGCTTTTCATTTGCTGATCATTTTAAAGAAAAGGTACTTGAGAATCAGAGAAAAGAAGACATTTTTCTCTAAAATTCCCTTATCCATCTAAAGACCTGATCTACAAAAAGGAGCACAATTGCCTTCTATTCCCTAGGATTTCATCAACTACAGAAGAGTTAACTCATATCATAGAAAAAGAGACTGAAATAAAAAAATGCACTCAAGAAGACACACTTTGACACAAGTTATTGTCTATCTTCAAGAACCTATATGCCCCCTAAAAATCATTTACTCTTTCTCTGAGAACTTACTTCCAGCCACCCCTTCTCTCTCCATTAAGAATCAAGGATATCTACCATCCTATAATGCTCCATGAGTGGAATAAAATTGTGTGCTTTTCCCTCTGTTAATCTGTATACTGTCAGTTCACATCTGAGATTCAGACTGAACCTCAACAGGAAAAACAGAAAGAAAATTTCCTCATCCAACAACCCCTAATGCCTAATATGACTATCTAGAGGCAGGGCACATAAAGAGGTAGTTGTGTTTAAATGAGATTGTAAAAGTGGGGCCTGATTCAATAGAATTAATACTCTTTTAGGAGACAGCAGAGAGCTCACTCCCTTTCTCTCTATGGGTACTCACCAAGGCAAGACCATATGAGGAGATATTGAAAAGCAACCAACTACAACCCTGTAAGAGAACCCTTACCAAAAGTCAACCTTGCCCAATCTAGGATTCTAGCCCTAGAACTATGACAAAATGAATTTCTATTTTTAAAAAATCCAGTGCTTTATGGCAGCCCAAGCAGGACAATACAACCTCCCAATGGGGATCATTCAAAAATAACTCATCTAATAAATAATATTTCAATGTCAAAGAAAACTCTCAAATCTCAAACTTGCCAAAATAAGCTTTCAGTATGGCCTTTCAAAAGTAGGGAAGCTCATGTCTATTTCCTTGTTGAAAAAGAAAACAATGTGTAGATCTCATCCCATCAATGATTTAGCTAAACTTGTGTGAAGATGAGTAAAAGACCTTGGTAATCAGGACAAATGTGAATTTGCATAGTGCATTTTCTCACCTTACATATCAGTGCCCATTATTTATTCACTTAAATTACTCATTATGAGTTTTCCATGTGTTTTCAGCACACTTGTGAGTGCTGGGTAAACAGTGGCTTACAAGTGAAATAAATTCCAGCGATCATGAAGTTTGTATCATCTAGTAAGTGAGAGAGTAAAACAACTATACAAAGGCATCATTGGTATAATTTTCAGAAAGTAAATAATATATAAGAAATAAAACTAGGAGATGAGACTAAGAATGACTTTCTTGGAGCTGTTTAAATCCCTCAGGGAAGAAGACAGAGCTGACCCTCAAGCAGCTTAAAATCAAATGATGGTAGCCCCCTGAGGAAACAAGGTAATGTGCTGAAATTCTGTGCATAGGTGATTGCTAGAATGCATAGGCAAAACCTCTTACCCAATTGTGGGAGGCCACAGAGAGGACGGGAAGCAGGGCATTAGGGTTAAATAACGCAGTATAAAAAGATAGAAGCAGGTTGGGGCTTGAATCTTCTGCTTGATGATTGCTAGTAGTTTTATGTTTTTCTAATTCTTTTCTGCTGTGCACAGTGAGGATCATAATACCCCTTTATAGGCATGGGCTTGGAGGTTGGTTCTCCATACCCAGAATGGGAACTAGCCTAACAAAGCCCTGGAAATCAAAGTGGCCTCCAGGAATGAGGATAGAGAAAAAAGAAAGACTGAGGCAGAAATCAGGACATGAAGGTCTCTGCTAGGCAACTAAAGGTGTATTTAGGGCAAAGGATGTCCCTTAGCTATTTAAGGATTTTCAAGATGATTGATTAAATTTATAACTTAGAAAATTCACAGCAGATTTTTAACTTTTTGTTTTATATATCTCTTAAATGTTCTACAATGAATGTACATATGTATACATATTTTTAATTCTTAAAGCAGTAGAGAAAAAAGAAAAATAATTACATTAAATGAGTCAATTTATTAGCCTATTTTTTATTACTATAACAAAATACTGGGAAATTTTATAAAGAACAGAGATTGATTTAGTTCCATTTTAGAGACTGAAAGTCCAAAACTGGGTGGCTCCCTTTCCTTAGTCTCTGGTAGACCATATAGCAGATGAAACTATAGCACAAGCATTTGTATGAGTGAGAAATCAAGTTAAAAACAGGAAGCTGCAGAAAGACTCGGGTCCACAATCTTTTCTAAGGGCATGCCTCCAATTGACTTAAAGACCTTCCACTAAACCCCTCTCATTAAAGGTCCCTCACACACTGCAAAACTGAAACCAATTCTCTACTACATGAGTGCTTGGGGGACAAACAACATTCAAGTCACAGAATTCTGCCATGATTCCCAAGATTCATTTGTCTTATAAAGCAAATGTATTCATTTTGTCCCCAGGAATCCCAATGTCTTAAAAGTCTGCTTCCAGATTCCCTTATGAGACACTAGTCAAACTCATTTGATTATGAACCCCAGTAAATTAAAAAATGTTACCTATTTATAATATTCACTGGTGGGACAGGCACAGGTTGAACACTCCTATTCAAAGGAGAAGAGGAATCAGCAAAGGGAAAGGAGAAATCGACTCCAAGCAAGACTGAAACTCAGCAGGGCAGACATGACTCCTAAAGCTCCATGTCCAGCCTCTTGTGGACATTACAGTGAGGGCTGGGCACCCAAGGCCTTGGGCACCACCACTGTTGGGGTGACATGAAAATTTGTTGTTCCCAGCAGTGAGATAAGAATTCCAAAGAATGTGATAACAAAGAAAAGAGAGAAGGGAAGCTGGCCACTTCCTTCGTCTCCAATCTTTAGATGGAGATCAAATCAGAACAACTTTAGTTGTAAAGAGAAAGAATGCACTTGCAAAACATCTTAAGAAACCCATCTGTGCTGTGGACACGCAACTTATCCTATATATTCCCCCTGCTTATAGGTGCGGATGTCCCTCCATTTTTTTCTTGTCCTTCTGCCATAGAGTAATAAAATGTTCAAACCCTCTTCCTTGAGCCCTGTAAGTTCTTTCTTTGGGATGAGTATACAGTATGCTAAGGCTTTTGCAGTCCTGGAGTTGAACATCCACCACTAGGCTTCATGGGTTGTCAACCATGTGGCTGTTTTCTTAGGCTGTAACTGATGTCTATGACTTTCTCAGGTGGGCATGTTGATGATAGTTGTACTTCTCTGGGGTCCTTACTAGGGCTTCAATCTCACAACTCCTGTAGGCATTACCCCAATGGAAATCTCTGCAGGGGCAAACATTTGCCTGGCCTTCTCTGATACATTCTCTGATACCATAATCCCTAAGCTTTTACAGTCTGTAAGCCTGCAAAATCTGCATCGTGGTGACCAAAGTCTGCTTCTGTCATGAGCTGGCTTTCTTCAACCATGGCTATAGATGGATATTCACTGCCTAAGGGCAGGGAAACACATCCTGAGACAGGTCTGGGTGATGAACTGAGAACACCCAGGGTTCCAAGGAAACAATTCTGTTCTGAAGGTCTCTGGGCTTCTGATGAGGAGACAGTCTTAAGGATTTCTGAGATGCCAACAAGGCATTTTTCCAATTGTCCTGATGTAAACATCTGCCTTCCTTTTATGCATGCTAATCTCTTAAGTAAGCAGTTTCTCAGAAACACTCTCATGTTTTACTTCACTTTTCCTAGGTAGCACACACATTTTTCAAATCTTTCATCTCTGCTTTTTTTTGTTCCCAAATCTCACTGCAAATATGATTAAGAACACTCAATAAGACCTATGTCGCAGCCTGAATGCTTTGTTGTTTTGAAATTCATCCCAACCAATAAACAATTTCATTATCTTTAAATTAGGCTTTCCACAAAGTCTAGAGCATGGATCAATGACAGCAAAATTCTTTGTTACTTCATAATAAGGATGGCATTTCCTCCAATTTTCAATACAATTTTCATTTCTATCAGAGATTAGTTCCCTAATCTTTTCATCTTCTAAGTCCTCACCAGAATCTTCAATTGTGCTCCACTCATAGTATCCTAGGCCTTTTCTGGCTTGTTCCTCCAAGCTCTTCCCTTCTCTGTCCTCAGCCCAATTCCAAAGCTACTTCTACATTTCAGATATTTGCTTCATTTGCAGTATCAATTTTTTTGTGTTAGACTCTTTTTCATAATGATCACAAAATAACTGTGCTGGATATCTTTATAGAGGTTCATTTAGTTCATAGGTTTAGAGGCTGAAAGTCTAAGATGAGGCAGGCCTCCTGGTTTGGTCTCTAGGGCTCAATGAGGGTGGCGGCATCATCGTGTGAGCATTTATGTGAGACCACATCACAACCAACGCATAACAAGCCAGGGGTCCCATAATCCCTTCTGAGGGCATACCCCAATTTAACCCAAAGACTGCACACACAGCCGTCAACTTAAAGGCCCCACCACTACACTGGGGACCAAGCTTCCATCACATGAACTGTTAGGGAATAAACCACATTCCAATCATAGTAATACAAAGAATACAAAGAGCCCAATGTCAGCAATATTTCTGGCTGCACACATATGCTCAGTGCCTAATAGTTTCCAACAAGGGCATTAATCCATTAGCTTTGGAATGATAGGATTTTATGCCAAAGAAATGGGTAGTCCCTAGAGAGAAACATTTTCCTATAAGCTTTGAGATTCTTCCCATGTATATATTTTCTCAGTAAAAGACTGGGCAGTAAAAACTGAAACACCCTCAGAATTCCCCCAAATAATCCAATATGGAAGTATGCTTGGCCTAAATAGTATATATACATAAGATTTATTAATGATTATCATATAAACATCCTATAACCCAGAAATTAGAAATTTCATTTCATTTCACTAGTACATGCCTAGTGGGTATCTATACAGATGCCCACCAAGGAAATGTAGGAGCCCCAGCACAAGTTGTAAGCTCATTAAATGCTCATAAATTGTAGTGTGATAAACATATTTTGGTAAATTTGCACAAAATGAAATGGTATACACAACTGAGGATGAATAGATTACAACTCCACACAGTAAAGTGGATAACTCTCACAAAAAGATATGACAGAGAAAGGGAGATAGCATAAAAAGTGTGTGTATGTGTGCGTGCATGTGTGTGTTTATGCATGAAGACTAAGCAAGAAAGTGTAATGCCTAATTTTATGTGTCAACATATTTGAGATATGGAGTGCCCAGATATTTGATCAAACATTATTCTGAACGTTTCTGTTAGGGTGTTTTAAATGAGAATAACATTGAAATGAGTACACTGAG
This sequence comes from Xerus rutilus, assembly GCA_028644305.1. Taxonomy (NCBI): domain Eukaryota; kingdom Metazoa; phylum Chordata; class Mammalia; order Rodentia; family Sciuridae; genus Xerus; species Xerus rutilus. The sequence goes on from CM053401.1 coordinate 16,443,754, forward strand.
TAAAGCAGATTGCTCTCCCTAATGTGAATGGGTCCCATCCAAGCAGTTGAAAGCCTCTACAGAGAAAAAAGATTGATCCTTCCCTGAGTGACAGGGAATTGCTCCTGTCTGATTTCCTTGGAGTTGCAATATTGGCTTTTTCCTACCTTGGAACTCTAGCAGAACCATCAGTTCTTCTTGAGTCTGAAGTCTTGTTACTTTGTGGACAGGAACTACACCATTGGCTGTCTTAGATCTCCAGCTTGCCAACTCATCGTGCAGATCTTGGAACTTGTCACCCTTCATAATCACATGAGCCAATTCTTTTAATAAATCTGTTTATATATATAAAAGAGACATACATGTCCTATTGTTTCTGTTTCTCTGGAGAACCCAAATTAGAACAGAGGGTTTCCTGGAGGCTGGCAATACTTTTACTAATCTGAATTCGAGTACAATGAACTATGGCAAAATATTCAGGTGAATTGTGGTTAGTTCTTAATATTAGCAATCATTTCTTTATGTTTTCAAGAATTTTCAATTAATGGCAATTTTATGGGTTCTCATTTGATGATAGAGAGTATCAAAATTTCAACATAATACGAAAAGCAAAAACAAACAAACAAAAAGTAAGAAACATCGCATTATCATTGCCCAATCACAAATGTTGTACCATGGGCTGTATTTAGTCTGTTTTCTCAAATTAAGTTCAGCTACAGGTCAGAAGTACTCACATGAGCCACAGTATTCCCCCGAGCCCCTCACACTGCTGAGGCTATGAATTAAGCTTTTCTTCACATGCTTTCTAGTAGAATGAAGCTCTAGGATCACTGAAACTGTGTTTGGCAACTTTGATATAGAGTACATCCTGATCCACACAAAAGCCACTTCTCCAGAGACTTCCAGGTTACCCTGCAATAGAAGAGTAAAGTCTTGGGTAATGTAGGTCAGACCAGTGCAAAACACCAAGAGAAAAACTATTGATAAATTTTGTACATGACCCTCTCTTAAATGTGTTTTGAAGTCAATTTTAAAGGCTCACTACTAAGAAAAAAATGATGTGTTGAAGCTCCTGTGGGAATCTCACAGTACCTGAAGGATGTTAAGTTTACTACTTTAAAAAACAGACATTTAAAAACATTGCTTATATAGACAGTTCTGGGTGATTAGAATATGTCTTCTAAAACAACCACTCGAACTCTTCCTTGTTCGACCAAAATCACGAGTGCTACCATGGAATTTCTGCCTTCATATAAAAAATAAAATATTAATTATTGGAACTTTATGAAAATTAGTAGGCAAACAAATAAATTAATACTAATGCTCATCTGCATACATTATACTTATGCAACCCATCTCCATCCACCCTCTGCTTCCAACTAACCTAGGAATGTAAAAATATCAGCAAATAGCAAGAACCTAACAAGAATAGCAATAAACCTAACAAGCTTTATGTATTTGTCTATGCCAAGTATAAAAGATAATATTTTAATGGATTCACAATTTCTCATATTAGGAACTGGATCCAAAGGTTGTAAATAAATCATGATTCTTGTGTAACTGGCTTTTACATTCACAACCTCCCTGTGTTTTGCTGACACCATTATCAGCCATAAAAATAAAGTGGTCCACCCTCATCCCATCTGCCTGATGTTTCCCTGATACCTTTGAAAGTATTAACACATTTGGTAGCTCTCTTGTGTTTCTTAAATATAAACTTTGGCACTTTTCACCAAAAGCTAATTGGAACTTCCTTCACAAAAGTCTCCTTTAACATTTTGTTAAAAGCTAGTCAGTTAAAAACTGCTCTGCTGAATGCTCCTCACAGCTTTCTTTCTGGCCCCCTCAACCAGTTTGTCCCTCCCTCAGCCTGGCCACTTACCAGAAACCCTTGGACATCCAAGTCAGGTTTTCTAGGACTGAGTCATTTCCAATTCTCAATCTAACAAATGTCAGCCAAAGCCCTAAACTCTTGCAAATAGTGTCATGTCTTGATTAATTATTTGTTAATTTGAAAGCAAAGTGCTATGTTTCCTGGTGGAGAAAAACCAAAATAATCACGTCTCACACATATTTTCCTCTATCTTGGCCTAGGGTCAGTGTGTCTGAAGCCCAGAATTGTAGAGAGAGGCCCTCATTCATAGGCCCACATCCTATGTGTGTAAGACACACAGAAGTAAAAACTTGAAAGCAGTTTTAAAAGGAATTTAAACAAAGATAGCAATTCATTCTCAGACAAAAATGTTGTAGACTAATTTTATTAAGCATTCCTGGCAGTGACTGGTATCTGATATGCAATGGAGAGGGGAGGGGTGCTTCATCCAAGTTAAGTCACCTGAAATTAAATGCCAACAGTGCTCCTGAGTTATTGGACTGTCCTAAAATACCAAATGATGTTACTCTGATCTCTTTGTGTTGGTTTATGTAGTTTTCATCTGCTTGGCATCCTCCTTCCCTGGCACATGCAGCTGGGAGTACTTCAATCATATTTTCATTCCTTCCTCCTCAGCCACAGGTATGAACTAGTCTTGACCAATCTCATTAGCCCACCCACTTAACAGCCACTGATTTAAGAAGTGAGCTTAAGAACCAAGCGGGGCCTGAGGCCTTTACCTGGAAAGAAATACGCACACGGGGAAAAAGAAACATGGGTTGCAACAACTGGGTTCTCTACCAAAGGGAGAGATCTGATCTGCAATTACAGAAAATGAGGAAAGCACAGGCAAGCATGGGTCAGAAGCCCTGTTTAGACTAACTCAGTATAAACTGACATGCGAGAGTCTCAGAAAAGTACACTTTCTTAGTGGGCTGGAACTTCAGTGATGAGTAATTGTATTTTCAGAGGTAGCACATTGTGTATTTTTATAACTATTATTGTTCTTCCCCATTATTAAATAAAAATGGCTTCCCTTGTGTCTTGACCAGCATTCCTAAATCATGGGGTGAGCCTCTTCTAGGAATTATGTGACAGTCTTGTGCATATTTAAATATATCCAGTATTCCTGGAGCCTCATTTTTGCCAAGATAAAATACCACTTAGCTGCACTAAGTGAGACAAGGCTGGCTGGGACTGAACATGAATCTGATTCAGTGTGACAAATCTTTTGTTCCAGTGAGTGTTCTCTGCCAGGTCAGGGGTAATAACTAAGCACATAGCATGATTGTAGATGTCGTCTGGGTGCAAAAGTGAAGCATAGGAAAGGCGGCACATGTAAAACAGAAGAACAGTGAACACTAGAGATAAAATGAACTGGAATGGCCTCAAGAGCAGTAGTATGCTCATTTTTTTTCCCAAAGAGTAGGTAGAATAAAATATCTGAGCAAAGATTTAAAATTTCAACAAAGTTCTGTCAAATCTTAGGAAGTGTTAAAGGAGTCAATGTGTAAAAAGGTTATTCAGTGGAAAATTAACAATGGAAATGAAGCATGAATTTGAAAAACAGCAGTATTTCAGGTTTTTTAAAGTTATTATTCAGGAGAAAACTGAACTCATTCCATAAAGAGGTTACATACAAGAGATTAAATTGAGAATATCAATATACAAAGATCAATTGAAATAGAAAATCTCACTCTTACTGGTAATTTAGGCCCCAAACAGATTAGCTGTGGGTCAGGTATAGGCATAAATGTCTTTTGTATGACACGATCAGCCTCAAATTCTGAGTATATGTGAATAGTGCCTGAAAAATTCTGTGATTTCTCACAGGAGAAATAGTGATTTTAGAATATCTAAAGAATTTCTATTTTAGGTTTTAGAATGACAATATAATTCAGTTTATTTTAATAATTAAATGTCTCTTTAGAGTGAAGAGAAAATCTTAAAAGTAGAACATTCTTTTTAATTATCTGAGCCAATATTTAGTCTTACAAATGATAAATGATGCGTGCTAACTCTCAAGCTGAACTTTAATGTTATTTCAGCTTTTTTCTTGGATCTCAGTAAATGACAACTCTATACAGTTCCAAAGGACATCCAGAACATGAGATCTCCCCTGCTTCTGATCTATCCACCTTCATGTTCAAGACTTGAGAGGTGATCTTTAGACTTCAGTCTGGATATGTCATCTCTGACCTAGTTTATACAGTGGACCCAAAATGGTCATTTGCTTGGGAGTAATAACACTTGTTTTATTGCAGTGGAGAAGTATACAATAGAGGAATTACAGGCTGGCTTTGGCTTTAAATTTAGAAACTTCCTAGGTTTAATTCTGAGCATTCTAACTCACAAAGTTCTTCTGAGTACATTTCCATATCTATAAAATCTAAATCATAACATTCCATGTATAGATTTGTTATGAGGGTTCTATTATTTTTTAAAAAATCCTTAGTAATGTAGCAAGTATTAAAACAGTAGGAACTCCTTTTATAAATGTAAGAACTTGGGATACAAGCTATGCACAGAAAGATAAATTACAATTACTGACATTAAGTGGAGACACATGCAAATAGATTATAGTATCTCATTCACCTTTACATTTCTAATGTATTAACATCAAGATATCATTTTGTTTCAGAAACAATTTCACATTAGGATGTCATTTTGATCTGGAAACAATTTGAGGATGTTTTTCCCAGCACTGTGCTTGTCTTTGGAAATACGTAGTGGAAAGATATGAAGTCCCTTTCTCTTGAAGAGGTTCTGAGTTAAGAGCAGATATGTAAACAATTTCAGAGTGCAGAGTACTCAGAGCTTTAGATCTATTTCTGAGGTGTTTAGAATATGCTCTTCTCAGGAAGAGATCTAGTCTTGGACTGGGTGAGGGACACAGCATATCTAAGAAGGCTTTCTGGAGATCATAAAGAATGTAGCCTCGAAGGAAGTGCAGGAGTACAGGGAATAAACAAGGAAGACCGTTCTATGAAAACAAAAAGGGCCAAAAGGTGTTTTTGCCACTAATACATGAGCAAATAACTGGAAATACTTTGATAGTAATAGGTTAAGACAGTTTTAGAGTGTGTTCTTTCAGATTCTAGCAATATGTTGGATCCCTGTGCTGTACTACCTTTCTGAAGCAGAGAAAAATATGAAAAGCATTCCAATATAATTATTGAAGTGAAAAAAGGATCATGTATAGTGGTGGATATATAACAGCAATTTCATTAGCATCTTCCAAAGGATATCCACGGTTATAAAATAGAAGACTAAAATAATATTTATGGTTAATGCCAAGGAAAACTTTAATATCATCATTAGTTGTATATGAAAATATTTTTTAGTTCCAACTATTGGAACTAAGATATAAATCTAGCTTTATCTACAATAATTAGTAAAGGTACACAACTCAAAAAGTGTCTTACATCACCTATAATAGTTTGGTGAACATAACTTGGGAGAATAATTCATTCATAACAGGAGCAGCTACAAAAATGCTTAGAAGAGATCTTAAGAACTTTTCTGAACTGAACTAATCTGAATACTTTTGCTGAGAGATGCAAAAGAAGACTTAAAAATGGAGAGACATATCAAGTCCACAGATGGGAAAATTGAATATGATAAACCAATCCTTCCCTTTTTAGATTTTATGCAAATCTCATAAAAATCATAGTGTGACTTTTTAACTTGACAACATGAATTTATGACTCATTTAGAAAAATAATTATCAGGAATTATAAAGAATAAAATCTATTGTATAAAAGCTATCGCACACAAAACTACATTATGTAATACCAGTTACGTATGTTAATAATGAAGCTATAAAAATTAAGGCATTTAGTACTGAAAAAAAAAATTCACAGACCTAACAAATAAAATATTCACAAAATGAATAAAAATATGAACTCATTGTGTAACAAACTAGGAGATGGATTCAGTAGAAAAACAAAGCTTTATTTAAAAATAGCAATCTTAAGGTTGCCCACTATTTTAATGAAAAATCCCACAAATTATATGCAAATATAAAAAAATAACATGCATAATATAATAAATGAAATCAAAGAAGTTAGAATAAAATAGGGAAAAACCTCTGATTTAAAAATCAAGTCTGGGGCTGGGGCTGTGGCTCAGTGGTGGAGTGCTTGCCTAGCATGCGTGAGGCACTGGGTTCGATCCCCAGCACCACATAAAAATAATAAATGAGTAAAATAAAGATCCATCAACAACTAAAAAAAAAAATTAAAAAAAATCAAGTCTGGTTGTATAATCAGAAATCACAAAAGAAAGCATGTATAAATTAACCTGTATACAAATTTAAGAAATTTAAGACTATAGTACTTCCAAAAGTCCCATAAATACAATTAGAATTTAAGTAAGGAATATTTTGGAATAAATATGATGTAATAAGCCAGGATAATGAAATAATAGTTATGGTTAATATCAAGGAAAAACTTCAATATCATCATTGTTTGTAAATGACAAGAATTTGTTTCCTGAGAAATCCAAAAGGATTTAACTTTTGGAACAAGATGTTAACAAGTTAAAAGCCTGAATATGTTTGGAGGGATTAAAAAATAAGAACATATGAAATAGAAAAGAAAAAGACAGTGTATACATTATGAAATACAATGTACAAAAAATATTTGATAAATTGCTACCCAACCTGAAAAGTTAACTCTCCTCATTAATGAACAGAGGCATCATTTATTTTGCCAAGAAACAGAACAGAGTAATCCTTTGTAGTTGTTATTACAAAGCAAACATGTATCATAGTTGTGATAATGAAAGTATACATACAATTTGACAAGTCTAGGAAGTAAAATGTTTTGAAAAATAAGTTGTTAATGTGCATCAAGAGATGAAAATATATCAAAATTCAAGAACAAGTGATGTTCTTTCTAGCATTCTTTTGAGAAAATCAAATTCTGTAAAATATTTACTGCACAAAGGTCTTCATCACATTATTTTTTTAAGCAAGATTTTTGTTCAGGCTTAAAGAAGAATTTCAGAGATGGCACAGAAAATCCACACAATCCACATCCAGTTTCCTTGTTAATAACATCTTAAATAAAGGTATATTTGTCACAATGAATGAAGCAATGTTGTCACATCTTCATTAACTAAAATCCATACTTTAATCACATTTCTTCAGTTTTTAATCTACTTTTTTTTCTGTTTCAGGAATCCAATCAAGATACTAGCCTACTTTTAGTTTCATGTGTCTTGAGTCATTATATGCAACCTACACTTAAATAATGGGACTGGACATGGCGTTGCATGCCTGTAATCCCAGCAACTCCAGTGGCTGAGGCAGGAGCATTGCAAGTTTGAGATCAGCCTCAACAACTTAGCAACAAAGATAAAAGGGGAGGGGGGGATAGGGGATGCAGCTCAAGGGTAGAGTATCTCTTTTTTTGATTAATAGTACTGAAAAAAAGAGCATTACATTAGACTTAGTTCCACAAATATAGAAATGGTTAATCCTGGCACGTCTGTAAAAAGATTCATCATATAACTAATTCAAATAACTTTTAAAAATCAATTTCAAAGCCAGGCACCGTATTGTGTGCCCCAGAGACTGGGGAAGCTGAGGCAGGGGAATCCCAAGTTTAAGCCCAGCCTAAGCAATTTCATAAGACTCTCAGACATTAGCAAGACATCATCTCAAATAAATAGATAAATTTAAAATAAAATTTTAAAAGGACTGTGGCAGTATTTTAGTGGTAAAGCTTCCCTGAGTTCAACCTCCAATAACAACAACAACAACAACAAATTGATTAATTTCATATCAGAGAAAAATATTTGCTATAGCACAGGGAAAGAAGTACAGTCTAAATGTACTGTCAAAATGAATTTGACAGTTAGGAATGATTATGTACAACAAAATGTTTTTAAAAATAAGGTTTATCATGTCAATTGAAACATATTTTCTATGTTTCTTATTTTCCCAATTTTTCTACAAGTATTTACTGCTTTTTTATTACAAATGTATCTTTCAAAAGCTAAATGAATGTTTGTCTCATTCCACGGACCTTATTACTATATATATATGAATGACTACATTACCAGTGTGGCTCTCCACCATGTTTACCCAGAGGAATGACTTATGCTCCATTTATGTATGATGTGTCAAAATGCATTCTATTGTCACATATAACTAATGACTGCATATATGTTGTGATTCTATACAACTCACAACTAGAGAATTGATATGTTATCCTCTATCTATGCACAATGAATCATTTACACTGTTAACATGTAAGCCTAAATAAAAAAAAAATTTAAAAAAAAAGAATAAAAATGGTAAATTAAGGCACCCTTTCCCCTGAAGGGATATGGTTGCCAGGTGGCTTGGGCATATTTATGTTGGCTGGTCAGTGCATTCACTTCTTGGGGCAGGTCTGGTAGTCCCCAACATATTTTTTGGTTCCTTTCATGCTTCCTTAAAACCCAGATTGACCCACTCATACTCGTACTCACACACCAAGACACACAAACAATCTTCGCTTAGGTTTGTAAAAAGCATAGAAGTACAATTTCAGCACTGTTAACATTCATAGTTACTTGGGTCCTGATTGAGTTGTGCAATTTTTATTGGTCACATTTATTTATAGATTTTGTTTAAATGACAGATTTACGCACATAAAGCATTTTTCTTTTCAGTGTCTCACAAGATATTTTCAAGTTCTAAATCATCTTTTTGTTCTCGAAATCTTTAAACTATTTTAAGAAAATTACACATGTCCTTGTAAGAAAGAAATCATCCAAAGAGTTCCCATGTATCCTTTACTGAGTTTTCCCTGGTTGTAGATTATAAGATTATAAGATTGTAAGATTATACCATAATGTCATAAACAGAATACCAATTTAGATACAATCCAGTGACTCATTCAGATTTCTTCAGTTTTATTTCTCTCTCTCTTTCTCTCTCTCTCTGTGTGTGTGTGTGTGTGTGTGTATTCAGTTCTAAGCAGTTTTATCATTGAACGTTCATGTACCTGATATTGTAGCCAATATAAAGCATTATCCATTACCTCAAGGATTTCTTATGGTGCCCTTTTATTACCATATCCACTTCCCTTTGGAACCCCACACACCCGTTTTATTCATTTCTACAATCGTGTCATTTCAAGAATGTTATATGTAGATTCATACACTCTTTGACATTTTGATATTAATTGCCTCCTATTATTCATTCATTCTCATTGTTGTGCAGTATTCCACTGTAAGAATGCACCAGGATTTGGTTACCTATTCCACTTATTTACTGTCTCCAATTTCTGTTTATTATTAATAGTATTGCTGCAGATATTCTTGTATATCAGATATTTCTTGTGAACATATAGAATCATTTGCTTTGAGTGTACATGCACCAGAAGAATTGTTGGTTCAGGAGACATGCATATATTCAACTCTAGTATATTTTGCCAGAATTTTTTAAAGTGGTTATGCTAATTTATGCTTCCACTACCAGAGTAGGAGAGCTGCATAACCACATATGTGTTTAGATTTTGTTTTTCACATGAGAGAGCCGAGATTTAAAAGGTTAAAAAGTTTCTTAATGTTACTTAGCTAAAAAGAAAAATCCTTGGTTTAAACCTTGATTTGCTTAACTCCAGTGGTATTCTTTTCCTGTTGAATGACCGTGTCAATTACTTAACTTCAGTGTACCCCAATTTATCTCCCACTGTTCCATAAACGAACACCCTATACATTTTGTTCCTCTTGAGTCTTTCTTCTTAACAATCAACCCAGAAGAACCAGGAGCCCCTCACTAATTCCATCACTCCATAGCCATCTCTTTCTACTTTTGTTCAGCTGCAGGAATATGCCACATAGATCACTTCAATGGATACCTGGGTTCAATATTTAAATTTGAACTCTTCTTAGTTTAATACCCTTTCATAATAAAATGTATGGAATATTTACGATTAGATATACTTTTCATTGATATTCATCCTCCTTATCAATGCAGTTAATATTCAATAATGATTTGCTAAATTTAATTGCCATCTAGCTAACCTCAAGGTTAAAAGAGTTGTCTCAAATTTAAATGAAATAACAGACCAATGTCAAGACGAGCCAAGAAACAGATGAAATTTTGAAGGTAATCTTGCATATCTACATTCTGAGATGGCAGACACAGCAAATCCCAAATGAATGAGAGAGCTAAATTTTATTTTACAACATTTTTATAATTTACCGATTGTGATAAGTTTGGGCCAAATTGAAAAAAAAAAAGATTATAAGTTGAGGAAATATAGATTAAGAATAATAAGTAGTAAGTTATATGTTTAATGTTGGTTCAAGATGTTAATGTTGTTCAATGTTGGTGAATTAATGAAGCAGAAAATATATGACCACAATTTCTCTCAATCATAAGTTCCACAAAGGAAGGATTTTTTTTTTAATTCTGGAGAGATGATTTTATTTAATTCAAATGTATTTGAAGGGTATATACCAAATATCATCAGTGTTCTAGATATTTTGGTATGGATCCACAAAAGGAAGAAAGAAGAAGAAAGACTCTAAAGGTATGAGAAACTGAAAGAGAACCATGATCAGTCATTTATATAGGTATTTTGAAACACAGATTATATAAAGTGACTTTACTTTGGGATATTTGCAATGTTTATTATGTCTACAAATTTGCATAATAAATAGTATCTACAATTAAAATAATTAAAATGTTTTATCAACAAAGAAATTTATGTGTTCCTATTTTATCCTATGCTGCTCTCTCATTTAAAAATAACTTACATCAAGACTAAGCCTGTAATCCCAGCACTTAGAGAGGCTGAGACAGGAGAATCGTGAGTTCAAAGCCAGCCTCAGCAACGGCGAGGCGCTAAGCAACTCAGTGAGACCCTGTCTCTACATAAAACACAAAATAGGGCTGGGGATGTGACTCAGTGGTCGAGTACCCCTGAGTTCAATCTCCAGTACCAAAAAAAAAAAAAAAAAACAAAACTACTGTACAATGGAAGAACTGAGTTTGTACCCAGACTCAGTTTGAGACCAAACCTTGAACATGTTGATACTAGCGTCCCTGGTTGTGAATGTCCCCTGGATTGCAGCCAGTAGAAGACAAACCACTTAAGCAGAATTGCTAGATTCAACCTGAGATCCTCTTACTTGAACATTTAGATTTCTAAGCCTCTCAAGTAATAATGAGGTTGCTGAGTTATGTCTGTAAAATTCAATTTTAATTAGTGAGATATGAAAGGGAAGTGACTGAAGAGCACATGTGAAAAATTGCATAATAAACACAAAAAAGATGTTAAATGTCCTAACAGTTGGGAAAAATCCATACTACAGTAATGAAAAGTCAATTCTTCCTATCAGATTGCCAAAAATTTTAGAATTTATAAAATCTAATATTGGCGCGCATATGGAAAAAGGGCCAAACCCATACATTTTTGGTGGGGATATGATGGCTATAGCATTTTTTGAAGATAATCAAAATTTGAAATACACATATCCTTTCACTTAGCAATTTTTATCTAGAAGAGTATAATTTAAAACTACTTGCTGAAGTGTTTAAGAACATGCATATGTTGTGTTGTGTGTGTATATATGTGTTAGAATGATTTAAATATACTTATTAGTCTCATTTAAAATTATAAGCAATTTGAGAAAATATAGAAAGCAGGTTAAATTACTCACAAATACTATGTAGTCATTACAAATAGCCACAGACATTTATGTATTGACAAAGAAGAGTGAATTCAGATTGCTAAATATAAATAGATAAGTTGCAAAAAGTATGTGTATTTTCCAATTTCCTATTTTGTAAGTTAAAACAACATACGTAGTATACTTTATATATGTGAAGCATAAATCTATCTACCTACCTATCTACATATCTATTTACCTCCCTGTCTATATATTGCAAGAATAAAATTCTGCAGCTGACGGAGTGATGAAAATCTGTTTGGGTGAAACAGAAAGAAGCACTCCTGCTGTTACATCAGGCTGGGTGGAGAGACAGATGCAGTGAGAACCTGCAGCCAAGTTACCAGGAAACACTGTTTCTCCCAAGGTCCCAAAGCCTTGGTATTCAGTGGGAAATGCCACAGCAACACCCTGTTTGGGTACCTGCTTCTTCTTCCCAGTGTTGTTCCAGACCTGCCTAGGGATGTCTAGTGGCTGTCACACCACACCTCCTGGCAGCTCTCAGTGCCTTAATAATCCCTCTTCTGATCCCATCTTAGCGATAACAACCAGTCTAGAACTGATCCCACTTCCTTTACACCGTTCTCTGAATCCTTTACTGGGAACCGAACTGATCACTAGACTCTGCTTTCCTCTCTCTTGTCAATTGGCATGTGTTGCTACTCTAAAGTGCCTGCCCTTCATGCTTTCATTAAAGAAATTTGAATTTATTAAGAGTGCTGTTTTATTCCTGCTGATCTTTGGCTATGGTAGTTTTAACAACATGTACATGCATGTGTTTATCTTGGTGTATACACATATCTATCTTTGTCTTTCTGTTGACTTATCTATCATCTCATTTGGTAAATCAGGAAAAGTTCTGGAAGGTACACGTGGCACTTAAGCAACTTCTACTCTGAAGTATGTGAGTAGAAGAACAATAACAACATTATTGACAATTCACAATTTTCTTAGTGTGTTTGCAATAATCATGTATTAATTTTTTTTTTCTTTTTAAGTGAGGACATTAACAAATTTTTAAAAATCAGTTTATTTCAGCCAATTATCTTTCCTTTTACACACACACAAACACACCCACACACACAAACACATTCCTTCTGAGAAAGCTGAATATCTAGACTTTAGATCATGGAAAATGGAGGTACAGATAGTCTGTTAATCGTTTTAAAATCCAAATCTGTACTTAGATTTCAATCTGAAACACATTAATTACTCGAAGAAAAACTAATAAAATAAGCAAATAATACAATTTTATTGCTGTTTATGTTTTGCTTCTATAAATTATATTGAATTATTACTTGACATCTGCGTTCATATTAAATTTATCTCAGCATTTATATCTATCTTTAACTCTGCATAACAATCCTGGCTTCATGTACACTAAGAGTGAGACTCAGAGTGAAGGCTTACTTGAATGAGATTCAATAAAACTGCTTTCAAAGTCTGGTTCTCCCACTCCTCCCTACCTGGCAACAAAGGGCACAGGAATGAGAAAGAGACCCAAGTAGTAGAGAGCAATGGACCATCCTTAGTCTTAATTAGCTGCCATTGCTGTACCTGCTTCTCTGAAAGGGAACACAGATGGAAAAGTAATTAATGTACAGGCTAATTAGTGATCTCATTTGCCAATTGTTCATGATAAATAAAACAGATTGCAGGAAATACTCAACAGGTTGAAGCAAGGTGAGACAAGTATGGTGAGATGGAAAGATATTTATGATTGTATTGGCAATAAACCATAAAACAAACTACGCATTTCCTTGAATATCATTTCAGCAAGGAGACACTAGAAAGAAAAGAGAATCTTGAAAACTGCAACCATGGGCATTCTGTATTTCTTCAGTGGGTATTTGACAAACGATTTGATTCAGTGTGCGTCAATAGTTATTTTGCCCACATGTAACTTTTAGAAGAATTAATCCAATGTACCAGTATAAAAATAGCTACAGATTTTTTCAAGAATTGCAAATGTTTGACCCTAACAATCTATATAAAATATGATTTTTCAAGTTGTGCCTTCTCTTTGGAATCTTTTAGTCTAACTCCATTTCAATCAGGAAAAACATATTTATTGAACCTCTATGTGCTCAAAGCAGAGTGATAAGTCTATGAATAGGATTTCTATATATTTCACTAAGAAAGTCACAGAAAATGAAGGAAAATTAAAACTCAAGGTATAGGGTATAAACCACTGTCCTCTCAATGATAATTCAGCTGCTACGTTGTTCCTCTTGTTTAAGTGAGAAATATTTGGGAACATGAGGGAAGCATGAGAATCCTGGACATCTGAGAACTATGTCTTCCTGGGAGAAACAGCCTGAGTGACAGAAAGATTGTCATCATCTTGTGGGCAGTCCTCCACCTCATTTCTCATTTTAGGAATTCTTAGGAACATTAAGTTGCTTACCTACGTATTTAATGCTTAAGCTGGTGATGAAACACATCAATTTCCAGGCCAATAACTTTTCCATTGACAAAGCTCATCACTAACTGTGAGACGGTTTAAAGAAGGTAGACAGGGACATCCAGTTGAAATGATGTGGAATTCCAGGCATGGTGGCTCAGGCCTGTAAACACAACAACTCAGGAGGCTGATGTAGGAGGATCACAAATTCAAGGCCAACCTGAGCATTTCAGTGAGACTCTCTGCAACTTAGTGAAACACTATTTCAAAATAAAAAAAAAATAAAAAAGACTGAGGATGAGGTTCAGCAGTTTAGTGCCCCTAGGTTCAAAGAAAAGAAAAAGAAATGATGTAGAAATGTGGAGTTAATATTCTTCTTCTCTTTTATATTTTAATATTTAATTTACTTCAACCTGTTTCACTCTCATTCTTTTTCTGTTTTCCCTCTCCTCTGTGTGTTTTCTCTTTATCTCTGTTGTCCCTCCCTGTAACCTACCTTCTTTCCTTCCTTCCTTTCTTGTTTCCTTTTTTCTTCTTTTGTCAGTAAAGTAATATATAAAATATATCAGGAAGAACATACTGTATTATTTAATCTGACAGAGCAAACTTCTATAAATTTCATAAAGCCACTCAGTGACACAATATTTTGAGAAAATCTGCAGAAGATAGTAATACACCGAAGTTATTTTTTAAACGGTAATTGGAAGGTTGTTATTGCCATTTGTTGAGGGGGAAAGTGTATTACATTGAACTGTTTGGAGCATATCAGACTTCTAGTATCCTTCAATCCTGGCCCTGAAAGCCAATGACACCCTTGATTGCGGTGACAACATGAAAAGGCACATGATTTGTTTTATATTACCATGCAGCAAGGAGACGGTGCATCTTGCTAAGCATCAGTAGTGTTTCAAGAATAAAGATTTGATTTGTGTTCACATTTTTACACTTAATGGCCATTTAAATATATTTTTTCCTAAAATCATAAGAAAAAGACACATCCTTATGGAGTCCTTACGAAGTAAACTGTGACAACATACGTGAAAACAGTGTTCATTAATTTCAAAGAGGAATACAAATAAGAGATGCAATTCTCACTTGCTTAAACTTTGAATATAGTCTTGCATTATTATTTTAGTGGGTAAAGAATGATGAAAAATGTGTAATTTTTGTTTTTATTTTGTCTGGAAGACAAATCTGCAAGGAATATATTGTGTCATTTAGGGGGAACTTAATTCAATTGTTCCAACTGTGTCTTGGGGAACCCAGAACAGCGTTTTTCTCCAAAATGATACAGGTCAATGCTGGACTAGAGACTTACAGCTCCATGCTCTCAGCTCTGCCTAACACAGAGAAATTTTGTTACTATCTTTTGACATAAGGGAATCTTCTTATCTTTGGGTTCTCTAGTTTTAAAAGTTTCTTCATTTTTTCACAGAGCCTATATTTATAATAATATTTTCCTGCTGATTATACTACAAACTAATTATACAAAGAAATCTGGCTATATATTTTTAGATATGTAGTATAATGCTCTTAAGCTTAACCCTAAAAATAATCACTGCTGACGTTTGGTCTATAGTCCTCTTGGACCTTTCCTGTGATCATGCACTTATATAAAGGGGGTTACAATCTTTATATCCTATACTACAGGATATGTATTTGCCACATCTGTGTATTGTCTACTCATGTATTTTCTGATCATTAGCATATAATTTTAAAATTTCATTTGTAGCTATTTTATCTGAATTAAATTCTCCATTGCACATAATATTTCATAGTACAATCATTCCTTTCATATACTGATGGATCAATAAATGATAGGTTGATTAGGGGAATAAAAAAGAGGGAAGGAAACAGTCTTGGGAATTATCTGATTTGGATAAAGAGAAATGTTTACATACAAGCTAAAATTACAGGTATTAGCCAGTCCATTGTCATTAATTATAGCAACCTACACATGTAGGGGTATTTTATATTTTCAGAGTAATTTTATGTATATCATCTGCTTCAGTCTTCAAAAGTCTTTCTCTAGTTTTTAGATGGAATGTGGCCATCATTATTTTACAAATCAGAAAATTGAGATCATGAGAAAAGGCGGAAGTGACAGTTCTGGAACCTTAACTCAGATTTTTTTTTTATTCGAATATCTAACATTATAGCACTGTAATTAGTGGAATACATACACATTTTATATGCACATGCATACATATATATGGAATATGTATATGAAATATATATTTGAATATATATATTCAAAAACAGCTAACATTTGAAGGTGTAGGATTCACTACCAATAACCATATATTATTATTGTTATTATTATCATTTTGGTGCTGGGGATTGAACTCAGAGCTCACGCCTGTTAAGAACATGTTCTGTCACTAAGCTACATCCCCAGCTCTTTAAATTTTGTAAACTCTCACATCTGATCAAGCTTAATTTTCTTCCAAAAGTGTTTAATAACAGCAAAAACAGTGGCAGACATATCTACACACATACCATTAAGTATATAGTTCAAAGAAAAGCTTCATTTAAAACTTTAAGCTGACCCACTGGAACCCAGGCCCAGGACCACCCATAAGGACCTATGTGAGAGTTCAGGCCCAGGACCACCCCTGTACAGAGTGGAGGTCCATGCTGTGGCTCCATGCCTGAATCCATCTTGAGACACTGCAGCCATTGCCATAGCCCTCACCATGTAGTATCCTCCACCTTGGGACAACAGACAGACCCTGGAAGCACCTGCTTGCCAAAGCACAGCATGCTGCAGCACTGCAGCTTCAATCAGGAAGTCCAAAGTCATTGTAAGTCCCTCCCTTTTAGCCCCATCTCTGAAAGTGTTTGCATCCATCTTGGGCCACTCCCACTGCCATCTTGAGTTACCTCCACTACCACTGCCACCATCTTAAGTTGCACTAGTGTCCATCTGGGGATACCTGCTGGGGTCTGGAAGTGAACACCAAGGTGAGGTACAGGTAATCTCCAGGGCCACTACAAGAATATAGGGTAGGAACTGCAATACTTCAAATGGGCACTGCAACAAAGAAAGACACATAATCAACATGAAAAAAACAAGAGAAGAAAGTGCCCCCCAAAAACCAAGGTATTACAATAATAGACTCAATTGATAGAGCAGTTGATGAAATGTCAGAGAACGAGTTCAGAACATACATAATTAAAATGATCTGTGAATTAAAGAATGGCTTAAATGAGCAAATACAGGCAAAAATTGATCATTCCAACAAAGAGATAAGAGAGCAAATAAAGGCAACCATTGATCACATCTACAAAGATTTCTTCAAGAAAGAAAGATTGTGGGGAAAAAATCAGAAATTCTTGAAATGAAGGAAACAATAAACCAAATAAAAAACTCAATAGAAAGCATCACCAGCAGACTAGATCACTTGGAAGACAGAACCTCAGATAATGCAGATAAAATATACAATCTTGAAAATAAAGTTGAATACACAATGAAGATGGTAAGAAACTATGAACAGAACATCCCCAAGAATTATGAGATATCATCAAAAGATCAAATCTAAGATTTATCAGGATAGGGGAAGGCACAGAGTTTCAAACCAAAGGAATGCATAATATCTTCAATGAAGTAACATCAGAAAATTTCCCATGCATGAAAAATCAATTGGAAAATCAAGTACAAGAGGCTTATAGGACACAAATGTACAAAATTACAACAAACCTACATCAAGACACAATTATAATGAAAATGCCTAGCATACAGAATAAGGATAGAATTTTAAAGGCTGCAAGAGAGAGGAATCAGATTACATATAGTGGAGAACAATTCAGATCTCAGCAGACCCTAAAAGCCAATAGATCCTGGAACAGTATATACCAAGCTCTGAAAAAAAAATGGATGCCAACCAAGAATCTTACATTCAGCAAAATTAAGCTTCCAATTTGATGATGAAACAAAAACCTTCTACAATAAACAAAAGTTAAAAGAATTTACAGAGAGAAAGCCCAAATGAGAGAACATCCTCAGTAAATATTCCATGAGGAGGAAATGATAACCAATAAGAAAAATCTTCAAAGAGAGGAAGCATCCTAAAGGAAAGGCCAATCAAAGGAGAAACCAAGTCAAGTTAAAAACCAAAATAAATGAAAATGACTGGATTATAAATTATATTTCAATAATAACCCTAAATGTGAATGGCCTAAACTCATCAATCAAAAGACATGAACTGAAAGATTGGATTAAAAAAAGACTCAACAATATGCTACATTCATGAGACTCATATCACAGGAAAAGACATTCACAGACCGAAGGTGAAAGAGTGGGAAAAAAATGTATTACACACATGGATCACATAAACAAGCAGGGGTTTCCATCCTCATATCAGATAAAATGGACTTCAAATCAAAATTAGTGAAAAGGAATAATGAAGGAATAAAGGAGGAAATTTCATACTGGTTAAGGGAATCATCATCAATAAGACATAACAATCGTAAATATCTATGCCCCAAACAATGGAGCATCTATGTATATCAAACAAACTCTTCTCAACTACAAAAATCAAATAGACTACAACACAATAATACTGGGTGACTTTAACACACATCTCTCACTACTGGACAGATCTTCCAAACAAAAACTAAACAAAGAAACCATAGAATTCAATAAACAATCAAAAAATTAGAATTACTAGACATATATAGAATAGTCCATCCATCAATGAGTGAATACACTTTTTTCTCAGCAGCACTTGAATCCTTCTCCAAAACAGACCATATGTTATGCCACAGAGCAAGTATTAGCAAATACAAAAAAAATAGCATTATTACCCTGCATTTTTTTTGACCATAATGTAATGAAATTAGAAATCAATGATAAAATAAAAAATAGAAGCTACTCCAACACCTGGAGACTGAATAATATACTATTGAATGACACATGGATAACAGAAGACATCAGGGAGGAGATAAATCTGTTCCTAGAGGTAAATGAGAACTTCAATACAACATATCAAAATCTCTTGGGCACTATGAAGGCAGTGCTAAGAGAAAAGTTCATTGCATTAAGCTCACTCATTAAAAGAAGAAACAGTCAACAAATAAATGACCTGACACTACATCTCAAAGTCCTAGAAAAAGAGGGACAAACTAACACAAAAGTAGTAGAAGACAGGAAGTAATTAAAATCAGGGCTGATATCAATGAAATTGAAACAAAAGAAACAATTCAAAAAAGTGATAAAACAAAAAGCTAGTTCTTTGGAAAAGTAAATAAAATTGACAAATCCTTAGCACCCTAACAAAAAGAAGAGGAGAGAAAACTCAAAGTACTAAAATTTGTGATGAAAAAGGAAATATCATGACAGGCACTATTGAAATAGAGGATAAATAGAAACTATTTTGAAAATGTATACCCCAGTAAAATAGAAAACCCTGAAGACATTGACAAATTTCTAGAGGCATATGACCTACCTAAACTGCACCAAGGAGGACATGCACAACTTAAACAGATCAATTTCAAACAAGGAAGTAGAACACAGCATCAAAAACCTAACAACCAAGAAAAGCCAGGACCAGACAGATTCTCAGCTGAGTTCTACAAGATCTACAAACAAGAATTGATACCAATACTCCTCAAATTATTCCATAAAATAGAAAAGGAGGGAATGCATTCAAACTCATTCTATGAAGCTAGTATCACCCTGATACCAAAACTAGACAGAAACACATCAAAGAAAGAAAATTTCAGACCAATATCCATGATGAACCTAGATGCAAAAATTCTCAATACAAATATGGCAAATTGCATACAAAAACATATTAAAAAAATAGTGCACCATGATTAAGTTGGATTCATTCCAGGGATGCAGAGTTGGTTCAACATATGGAAAGCAATAAACATAATCCATGACATCACTAGACTTAAAGATAATAATCATATTATTATATCAATTGATGTAGAAAAACCATTTGATAAAATGCAGCACCCTTTCATGTTCAAAACACTAGAAAAACTAGAGATAGTAAGAGCATACCTCAACATTGTAAAAGCTATCCGTACTAAACCCAAGGCCAATATCATCCTAAATGAAAAAAAAATTGGCAGCATTTCCTCTAAAAATGGGAATAAGA
This sequence comes from Xerus rutilus, assembly GCA_028644305.1. Classification (NCBI taxonomy): domain Eukaryota; kingdom Metazoa; phylum Chordata; class Mammalia; order Rodentia; family Sciuridae; genus Xerus; species Xerus rutilus. The sequence continues at coordinate 16,463,792 of CM053401.1, forward strand.
CAGGGAAACACTCTTTCACCATTTCTATTCAACATAGTCCCTAAAATTCTAGCCAGAGCAATTAGTCAGATGAAAGAAATGAAAGGGGTAAAAATAGGAAAAGAACTCAAATTAACACTATTTGTTGATGAAATGATTCTATACTTAGAGATCTTAGAAGATGGAAAGATCTTTCCCATGCTCTTGGATAGACATAATCAATATTGTCAAAATGGCTATACTACCCAAAGAACTATACAGATTCAATGTAATTCCAATTAAAATCCCAATGTAATTCCTTATAGAAATAGAAAAGGCAATCATGAAATTAATTCGGAAAAATAAGAAACCCAGAGTAGTCAAAGAACTTCTTAGCAAGAAGAGTAAAGCAGGAAGCATCACAATATCAGATCTTAAACTATACTACAAAGCTATAGTAACAAAAATGGCATGGTATTGGCACCAGAACAGACATGTAGACCAATGGTACAGAATAGAAGACAAAGAGGCAAACTCACATAAATATAATTATCTTATACTAGACAAAGGCACCAAAAACACATTGGGGAAAAATAACCTCTTCAACAAATGGTGCTGGGAAAACTAGAAATCCATATGCAGCAAAATGAAACTAAACCCCTATCTCTCTCTATGCACAAAAATCAACTCAACATAGATCAAGGACCTAGAAATTAGACCAGAGACCCTTCACCTAATAGAGAAAAAAGTAGGCCCAAACCTTCATCACATTGAATTAGGCCCAAACTTCCTTAATAAAACTCCTAAAGTACAAGAAATAAAATCAGGAAATTTGATGGATTCAAACTAAAAAGCTTCTTCTCAGTGAAATAAATTATTAATGAGGTGAAGAGAGAGCCTACATTTTGGGAGCAAATTTTTGCCACATGCATGTCAGAAAGAGCACTAATCTCCAGGATATATAAAGAACTCAAAAAACTTATCACTAAAGGAAAAAAAAAAAACCACAAACACAAACAACCCAATCAATAAATGAGCTAAGGAGCTGAACAGATACTTCTCAGAAGAAGATATACAATCGATCAACAAATATATGAAATAATGTTTAACATCTCTAGCAATTAGAGAAATGCAAATCAAAACTACTCTTTTGATTTAAGATTTCATCTCACCTCAGTCAGAATGACAGTCATCAAGAACATAAACAATGATGAGTATTGGTAAGGATATTGGGGAAAAGGCACACTCATACATTGCTTGTGGAACTGCAAATTGGTGCAACCAATCTGGAAAGCTGGAGATTCCTTAGAAAACTTGAAATGGAACTACCATTTGACCCAGCTATCCCACTCCTCCTCCTATACCCAAAGGACCTAAAAAAAAACATACTAGAATGATGTAGCCACTCCAATGTTTATAGCAGCTCATTTTACAATAGCTAAACTGTGGAACCAACCTAGATGCCCTTCAGTGGATGGATAAAGAAACTGTGGTATATATACACAATGGAATATTATATAGCATTAAAAGAGAATAAAATTATGGCATTTGCATGTAAGTGGATAGAATTGGTAAGCAAAGTAAGCCAATCTCCAAAAACCAAAGGCCAAATGTTCTCTCTGATAAGTGGAAGGTGATCCATAATGGGGATGGAGGCATGGAAAGAATGTAGGAACTTTGGTCAAAGGGGAGGGTGGGGAGGGGAGGAAACATGGGAACAGGAAAGACGGTTGAATGAGATAGATATCATTGCCCTAAGTACAGGTATGACTGCACATATGGTGCTAATTTACATCCTGTATAACCAGAGAAATGAAAAATTATCCTCCATTTGTGTACAATGAATCAAAATGCATTCTGCTATCATGTATACCTAATTAGAATAAATAAATCTAAAAATAAAAAATAATAATATTAATGCAGCTAACTAATATTTGTTATGCTTTGAAAATGGACCAATTGATACGCTAAACACTTTACATGAATTATGTTTTAACCCTTCCAACAAACATCTGTATTGTTTTGTATAATTCACAGATGAGAAAGATAAATCCCAGGAAGATCAAATTTGCCCAAAGTCATTCAATTAATAGGGAAATGTCTAATTCTGGATTTCTAGGAGAAAAATAACCATGATTACTTGATACTTCTTAATAGCAAAACACTATAAAATATTGATGTATTTGGAAACTATAATAGAATCCTTTGTCTGGGTCCTGAGGAAAATCCTAAGGTTAGGTCTTATTGTAGTAGTTCACTATTTCCATTGAATCAAGAGCCAATGAGCACAATATAAATTAATGTATATGAAAATAATGAATATTCTATGAATAGTCACAAAATACAATTTACTTTGTGCTAAGCACCTTAGAGATGCAAATATGCTCTTAGGAGAATTCTGTATTCAATTGATATGATTTTGTTCATGGAATTGAAAGTATAACAAGGGTGATTAGTTATTGTGTTAGTCAGTTTTCCTCCCTGTCACCAAAATACCTGACAAGAACTACTTAGAGGAGGAAAAGTTTATTTGTGTTCACAATTTAGAGGTTTAGAGGTTCAGTCCATGGTCCATTGTTTCCACTGCTCTGTACCCGAGGTGAGACAGCACATCATGGTGGGAAAGTGTGGTGGAAGAACATTGTTTCTCTCATGGTGGTGAGGAAGTAGAGAGAGAGAGACAAAGGGGCTGCAGGGAATACACCTTTCCAGGGCACATAGTGACCTACTTCCTCTACCATGCCCACTTTCCTACAGTTACAGCCCAGTCCATTCAAACTGGGATGGACTGATTAGGTTACAACTCTCATAACTCAATTTATACCTCTGAACATTTCCAGAGTAACACAGGAGCAATTAGGGGACACTGCTGAATCTAAACCATACCATTCCCTTTATATTTATGCGCCTCAGCTTATCACATATAGAAGTCAGGACGATGTCTATGCTTAAGTCTGATGGATATTTTTGCATTTTTGTTAAGGTTTGAGCCAGTTTTTGTACCACTTATTACCCATAGACTAGAATAAGTACATTATCCCATTCTCATTATTATTATTTTATAATGAAAAGCATTTCTTCTGAATCTAGTCTTTGGTTGTCATTTTTTCTTTTTAAACCCCACTTCACTATCCTCATTGCCTTTGACATTGTTCAATGCAATTTTTTGTTGGTCAAAAGTTGATACAGAGAGAGACAAGTTTAGTCTTACGTGAAATTTCTCATTTAATAGGGGTCAGAAAAAAGCAAGACATTTTCCTTTAGTTTTTCTTGAGTGGACTGCAAGACTTTTGGGGGAATATCTCTTGAAATGCCAAATCAGAGGTAGTAAAAATGTCTTCTATTCAGTGATAATTTTTTTCCCTAAAGCTTCTTAAATTTTAATAGCAGAACAATATCATATTAACACCAATACTACTATATTAAAGTAACATTATTGTTCTTGATGTACAACATGCAGGATCCAGTAATTCTAAGAAGGAGCTTCCACTCCTGGTTTGAACATGATCCTATAGTTTATAAAGGGAAAGACTCAGCAGGGGAAATAATTCATATTCACCAGTAGGCACTGACAAGTTGAGCCCCACAAGGTTATGTATTATATATTTCCACAATTGTCAGAAGTATCTATTGAGAGTCCATTGTGCATAAAGCAATGCATTTCATGCTCCGTGGGGGACAAGGAATAAAGTAGTTGAGGGGGACTTTGCCCTCCATGAACTTAAAAAGAGTTTTTAGAAAGAACACATGAATCAAGCGGAAGATTACATTAGATGACTTCTAACATCTTTCTCACTCTAGATTTCTAGTAATCATCTACAGTTTCTGTCTCTTATACATTTTAATTTAATCTTATCTGGCCAAACAAATTATTTAAAATGGCTTTTCATAAAGAAGGAGGACTCACTTAGTCTAGAAGACTTAAAAATAAATAGGCAATTATACAAGAATCTGAACCAAGATGCTACTTAACTGAGTGTCATAGTAACTTTTTTTTTTTTGGTACTGGGGATCAAACCCAGGGGTGTTTCACCAATGACCTACATGTCCAGTCTTTTAAAACTTTTTCTTTTAATTTTAAAACAGGATCTAAGTTACTCAGACTGATCTGAAAATTGTGATCCTTCTGCCTCAGCCTCCTGAGTCTCTGGGATTACAGGTGAGCACAACAGCATCCACTTTTACTGATGATTGAGATAGCTAAATATATTAATGTTCAGCACTAGGGTGGGGGAGAAGAAGAAAAGGAAGTTAAGCAGTATTCTGAGATTTTCCCTCCAAAACCCAGTTTCATTGTTTTTGTGAGAAAGGAGCTTAGTAATTTAAGAATTCCATTCAATTTGTTGCTGGCTTTAATTAGGAAAAAAAAATTCTACAGTGAAAAAATAAGAAAAACCTTGCAAGCTTCCTAATAGTGGGGTGAGGAGTAGAAATGTGATTTATATCCATTTTCGAATCTAGAATTTTCTTGTGTGGTACAATATTCAGCGTGATTTTCTGATTGGGGAGCAAGGGCTAGATATGCCCAATCAGATTGTCCTAGTTCATGTTCTGTTGCTGTAACACAAAACACAATAACTGGTGCTGGGGTTGTGGCGCAGTGGTAGCGTGCTTGCCTAGCATGCGTGAGACACTGGGTTCGATCCTCAGCACCACGTAAAAAATAAAATAAAAATAAAGATATTCTGTCTGCCTACAACTAAAACATAAACATTTAAAAAAAACACACAATAACTGAGATTGAAAAATTTTTGAAGAATAGAACCTTATTTGGGCTCATAGTTTTAGAGGAAGTTCAAGTGCATCATTCTGACATCTGCAGAATGTGTGTGTGACTGGCCAAGCTCACACTTGTAAATGTGAGAGAAAAAAAAGAACAAATCCTCACAATATCTAATCCATTCTTATGAGAAAGACATGAACCCATTCAGGAGGTTCCATAACAGTGACCCAAATTTCTCTCACTTGGCTTCACCAACCAACATTGCCTTCAAAGTTCATGTGCTAGAAATCGAATTCCTCAGTGAGGCAGTATGTTTGGCCTTGTTGCAAAAGGTCCTTAGTGCTATTTCCTGCCCCCCAATGGAGTTGTGTTTGCTTAGGAAATACACTGTTTTAGCTCCATTGCTTCTTACAGATCAATATTCTGAAGGAGATTACAAAAACAATTTTCTTCAACCTTTGGATGATGTTGATACATTTCCCATACCAAGAATATCAGCATGACTGTTTCTAGAAGGCCGTGTCTTTGAGGGGTGGACAGAGATCCTGGAGGTGGGAGTGGAAGGTGACAGTCCTCTGAGGTCACCACTTGTGGAATCACCATTGTTCATATCATTATCTGGCCAAATAAAGAGAAGTACTTTAATCGGCAGAGTAGACATTTTCTTGGCACCAAATTCTATATATAATTTAAAGGTGGACATTAATTTAAAGTCCTTTGAGTGACATAAGAGAAAATGTCTTTGAGGGGAATTTTGTAGAAGATATGAATGCATTTGTATCATATGGTTTCTCTTTTTTAGTGAGCCTGTGGAAGTACTACGGGTTAGAGAGCAAATTCCTGTTTAGTACAGACTACATGTGCATTGCTGTTTTGTCTGAATGAGAACTCAGAAAGCCCAGAGAAATGAGTCCTTAATAAGTCAATCATTTGAAATTATTTATGGGGTCAAATTCTTTTTGTTTGTTTTAATTATAGGAGAAAGGAAGAAGAAACCAATAAATCATTGAGTACTGCTAAGTGTGCTAGGTAATGGGTAAGGTGTTTTCTGATCTGCTTTCTCATTTGATGTCATTTTATCAACACACCAATGGTAAAGGAAAATTTCACACTTTTCCTCTTTCAGACACAAATTTATAGGTTCAGAGAGGGTGCGTGACTCGCCAAGATCATGTCATGAATAATACTTATGTCAGGGTTTGAACACAAACACGCAGAGCTTTACAATCCAGGCACTTTCTGCTGTGGAGTGGTTGATTTTACAATGACCAAAGGTTTTCCTATTTTTGTATCTCCTATGACATCTCTCTTTCAATATAATACTAGTTATATTTATTTTATTCCCTCATAATAGATTGTAAACCCTTTTGAGAATAGACTGTATGCTGTTCTCGTGTTCCTCTCCCCTACAATTTCTGACTGAAAGCTGCGCATATATAACATAATAAAATCCCTCTCCACTTGAAATATCTTCTCTTTTTGCCAACTTAAGAGAATCCAGATGTGATGTTTCTAAGGGAGACTTGCTAACATTTGTTTCTTGAAAACAATTTTATGCAGAGAAATTGTACAGGAGCAATTATAAATCAATATATCAACCCATTTAAATTTAAAGTAGTCAGAATTTGTCATTTTCGTGTGAAGGAAGGACTTCATGAAATAAATACATTTCATGCCAGGTTTTGAATACACAAGAAAATGGGTTGTTGGAGGATGTGAGAACTCAATTTGGTGACTTTATATTCAGCTCTGAAATTGTTGGAGAACTGATTCATGTTTTTGTAAAAAGAGTGATCGATTCAAAGTGCGCTTGGACAGGAGATATGTACCATTTGCAAAAATGGTGACAATAGTCAATTTTCTGAATAGCTCCACTGTGTCAGATACTTATGGAACACTAAGTCACATGTTGATAGAAGAGCAAGACAATTTAACCTAAGAATGTACAGAGATATGAAAAGTTGAGCAAAATTACTATTGAATACTTCTGTTTGTACTTTTATCTTTTTTTTATTTCAACGTCACGGAGTAATCCTAGTGGAATAAAAAAAATGAATTAAGTATTTTTTTTTACCTCAGTACTCATTATATTTCACATTTCTGTGATATTTGACACAGATAATCACTGTCTCCTCCTTAATAGCTTTTCTCCTTGGATTTTTGCTATACCACACTCTTTCTTCCATCCTACCTTACTGTGTTAGTCAAAAGTCTCTAGTAAAACTGACCCAATAAATTTATTATTTGAATTGCATCATGTACCAATGGAGGCTGAGAAATCTTGTGATCATTCATCAGTAAGCAGGAGAACCAGGAAGATAGTGGTGTGATGCAGTCCAAGTCAGAGGCTTGGGAAGATATAGAGGTATGGTGAATTTTTGGCCTGAGACCAGAGGTCAAAGGCCCAAGAACCATAGGTGCTGATGTCTGAGGGCAGTAGACAGATATCCTGGGTCAAGCAGAGGGAGCAATTTAGCCACTCCTCCACGTTTTGCTCTACTCAGATCTCAACAAACAACACTATGTCCACTCACATTAGTGAAGGTGATACTTACTCTGCCTATTGATTCCAATGCTAATCTCTGACAAAGACAGCTTTTTCAATACATCCAGAATAATGATTCATCAGGTATTTGGGCACCCCTTAGCCTAGTCAAATTGATCCATATACTTCATCATTGCTCTTACTCTTTCCTGATCTCTTCTAGATTCTCTTCATTTTACATATTACATATTTAAAACCTAAGAGCTCACTTTTCAGACCTCATTTCTACTTACCTTCTTTATCTTCTACTCTATCCTGGTCTTATCTACCTTCAAGGTTAAAGATACTAATACAACTCAGACTTGTTTTCTGGAATAGTTTGTCTCTGATTTGCTTTTCCCCCTAATATACAATTCCTTTTATTACACTGTGGAACAACTATTTTGCTCATTTCAATTACCTACCATTTAAATATAAACTTTATAGCAAGAGTTCCTTGTGTAAACTGCTTACAGCTTATTCAGAGCAGGACGTCAACCATGGTTTAGTGTGGTTTAGGCAGCATGAGGAGAATCGAGATTCTTTATGATACACAAATACCATTTCATTCTAGTCTTATAAGCTTATGAGTTGGGTAAGATCCAACACATTTCAAGGGCAATCAGTATAATTCACATTCACAGTGGCCACTGAGACCATGAAAGAGTTGAAAGTCAGAAACTTCCTTTCTCAGATTTTTTAAACAATCACTTTATTGTCTAATTCGAAGTTTCTCTTGGGGAAGGCTCCCTGTGCTTCTAACAGCATCTGTAAGAATTGAGAAATGGGTCTTCCATTTTCCCTCAGCACATTCATTTATTTCAAATTTAGCAGTCACCATGTGTTGCCCACAATAACATTCTAGAATGTGAACTAAGACAGCAGATGTGCATGCACCTTGGAATGGCAAAGCTTTATTTTTTTATTCATTATGTTGCTGTCATGGCATATGATATATAAGGTGGCAATTTATATACAGACGTAGGATGGTATGTGTGAACATGAGCAACTCCTTCTCCATTGGTCCAGAATCTTTCCACTTCCTTCTGCTGGAAGGAGTGCTGTTAGCCA
>CM053401.1:16472567-16524445 GCA_028644305.1 Xerus rutilus
AAAAAAAAAAAAAAAAACGAAGAGGAAAGGATCCAATGAAGAGGTAAGAGCATTATCATATGGCAAAGGGCACAAATACAGAAAAGAATAAAAATCAGGACCAATAACGTAATCAAAACAGTTGTCTTCCTGTTACTACAACTGCAGGGGTTTCTAATTAATGTAGACTCAGGCCACTTTCCATCGGAACTTTGGCCTATTTTATAGTTTTATCTGTCCAACATTTAAAGACATCTTGAAAAGGTTAAGAAAATCTGTGGTTTCTAAACCAAGATATCTGGTATGGGTAATGGTTTGCCTTCCTCTCTTCCCCAGTAAAGTGAGATGAATCTTGCTTTTCTCCAAAATGTTTATGTTACATAAAAGAAAAAAAAAATCTATTTCTGGTTACTCTTAGTTCTTCCCACAATTTAGCATTTTAAACATTTGGAATTAGTTTGACTAAAAGGGAAAGAAAATGTTTAAAAATGTTAGCTGGCAATGTTCTAACATATTGTAAAACAAACAGCCGAAATCCATGGCCACCCAAGCTGAAAGCTGCTGTCTGGATTTGTGTGATTAGTTAAAGCCCTTTTGCAGGGACTGTATGAATTTCTTTGGAAAATCTGCCAGGGGACAACAAAGATATCATATGTTGATATCTGGATTTAAACCACATCTGTATGACCAGTTTCTGTACCTAAATCAGCCAATTTTTCTTTAGGATACGTTTTATTAATATTTTTAATTGACATTTCACATTAAAAGGGAAAATTCAGTGCTTATATTTGAGAATCAGATAACCTTTGTGATAAATGTTGACTCTGTCACTTTTGGGCAGCTTTAGACCGCATGATTTCCCTATAGTTAAGTTTCCTGAAAATATAATTTATCATGTCTTCTCCATAAGGTTGTGAAAAAAATAGTTTACTAAACACCTGGTACATAGAAAGCACTGAGAAAAAGTAGTTTATGTCATCTATTCTTTAACTTTTCTGACAACTATAAAGGTTTATTTTTACTTACATTTCCTATTGCTTATGGGACAGCTTGGGCTCTATTTCCATATCTTTTGCACACTGGCATTTAGAAAGTAGGATGGCTTGTCTTGCACGTTGGCATTCCTGTAGTAGAGGGGACATGAAGGATGGCAAAAGGGTAACATAACTCTTAAATTTGGGCTTGGAAGCAGTAAGAGGCACTTCATTCAGATTATATTGCCCGAAGTTAGTCATGTGCCTGACCCTATGTCTAATTAAATTGGAAGTATAAAAAAGTCTACCATGAGGGACAGACCCAATAGAGTGGGACTAGATGTGAATCTTTTGTAAGTATGAAACGTACTGTAATGACTTGGACTATTTGTGAGATTTATAGTATTTATATGTGAGTGGGAAACTACACAAGAAATTGGAGATTGGAAAATGAATTTTCCTCCTGATTGTGATTTTGAACAAACATCGGGGTCTCTAGAACTTACCTCTTCATCTCAAACAACAGATTTGTGTACTTTTAAAAATATGTATATTCAAATTAATTTATTTTTGTGGGAAGGACAAAATTAATTTTGAAATATGAATGTAAAATATACATTTTATTTGAAAAATCAAAGTGTGTGTTATGGCAAGGGAATACCACTGAGAGAGCTTGTGTACAGGAGGAAATGTGAAAAGTGTCTGTGATGATTCATTTACTGAGTACTAAAAGAGCAGTGGGTACTATTCTAGGCTACCTGACGGCATCAAAAAATAAAAACCCATCAAAATCCCTGCCCTCCTGGAACTCACATTCTAATAGGACATATAGAAAAAAATGGTATAATAAATAAGTGAATATAGAGTAAGAAGGTTAGTGGTTAGGAGAAAAGAATGCCCAATAAGAGGGAGCTTGGAATCAAAGTGTGGACAGAGAAGCTGCCAGGATCTTCTCATGTAATTGGAATGCTCAGTCATGGCAGGCGTCATGGGAAGGAAAACTTGAGCAAAGACTCTTAGGGGATTTAGGAAAGAGCAAGTTCCACATAAAATAGATAGCCAGAGAAAAGACTGAGCTGTGTGTGCCAAAAAAAAAAAAAAAAAAAAAAATCAATGTGGACTGAATAAAGCAAGCAACAGGATAAATAGTAGGAAGTGAATTCTGATAGATAAAGTGAAGCCATGGCAGAGGTGAAATGCCCTAGGGCCATTGAGAGGCATTTGGTTCCAACTCTGAAAGCAATGGCAGGCCTGTGGTGAATTGTGAGAAGACAAGTGAGGTGATTTCATTTACTTTTTAGTAATGAAAGTAAACTGAAGCAACTACTTGGTGGCTGAGGGTGGTCAATCTGAATATTGTGATGAGAATATACTGTAGGAGCAATAGAGAGCAATAGATAGGGACATCATTGATAATGCTATCGGGTGTTCGAAGAGTGGATAGTGGAAACTTGAACCAGAGCGCAAAAGAGAAGGTCATGAGAAAGTAATGGAATCTGAAAATATTTTGATGGTATAGCCAATAGTGTTCACTTACAGCCTGGGCAGCTTGAACAGGACTGCTAGAAAATCAGGCTTGGGGAGGAAGAGAAGCAGTTACATTATGGCTCTCCAGTGGTTGAGCTACTTCTTGCACATGCAGCTGGAAATGCAGAGTAGGCGGTGAGATTTTAGAAGGAGATACTCCTCATGGAGATACACCATCAGGTGTCTTTGAAACACAGCTGGTATTTAACATGATGAGACTAGCTATGCTATCAAGGGCTGATAGAAATGGAGACAGAATTTGAGCCCTGGGCTCTGTTTCAGCACTTTTAGGGCTATCATGACAAAATACCACTAAATGGATGGCTTAAAATAATAAAAATTGTGACTTGTCAGCTGTGGAACCTAGCTGTCTGAAGTTAAGGAGTTAACTCCTGGTCCTTCTGAAATCTATAGATTCCCAGGGGCAATCTTCCCTCTCCTGTCTCTCTTTGTGTCTTCTTTTCTTACATCAGTCATGTTGGGGTAAAAGAACTTCCCCCTCCAGTGTGACTTCATCTTAACCAGTTACCTCTGCAATGACCCTATTTTCAAATGAGGTCCCATAAAAGGTACTGAGAGTTAAGAATTTATCATATCTTTTTAAGAGACACAATTCAAACCATTACAGGGCCTTTAACTTTTAAAGGAAATAAAGTACACACTTTTTTAATATCATAAAGGCATGAACTTCTTTGCATTCTTCCTTAGCCACTTGGAGTTGTTTTATTTTATTTTATTTTTTGAGTGATATTAACTTTCACTGTGGTCCCTTACATAGAGAAAGCACTCAGTGTATGTTTGTCAATTTTTGTCCTTTTGCTATTTTTTATCTTATGAATAGGCTCTATAAATAGACCTCTGGATAGGAACAGGACGATGAGAAAGTCCATTTGAAAGATGCTTATTGAAAAAAAGAGGAAAAGGCATTTGTGAAGACTATTACTTGAGGGTTAGAAAACCATTGAATTGCTTCTCAGGACTTTAATTTGAGAAGATATGGAAATGTCATCCTAATAATGATTGAGCTGCAAAAAGATCTTAAACATGGTCTCAGATTGACTTTACCAGCAAGAGGAAAGAAGCAGTTGCTTATGTGGCTCCAAATAGCTTATTGTGTGAAAGGAGATCTCGTCCTTCCTTTGATTTAGTCTAGAGAACTGGCATGGAGTCATCAGGTCCTGGTGGATGAGAACCCAGGTTAGAGGATCTCATCCTGTAGTAGACACTCCATATATACTTGGCGAGGTCTCTGCCTTGATGGAGAGACTAGCACAGACTGCCATTTCATCCAGTGAGGAGAAAGGAAGGAGGGAGGTTATTCTTATTCTTGTTCTTATTCTTATTAATGGAGGAAGGGCCAACTTCTAGAATGTTGGTATTTTAGCTGCAGGTCAATTTTAATGGGTTTTACCTTGAGTCAGCTTTACTCTGCTTTGGTTCTGCTTTGATTGCCATATTTGCTCTTGATGAGGAAGGGGAACATAGCTTGAGCTGCATGTCATGATTCTCTCCTAGGTGCTCAGCATTGTGGACACGAGCTGGCTCTTTCTTCTCTGAACTAGGATCTGTGGTCCCGCTTCCCTCTGTGTGGACGTAGTTTAATGAGGTTGCGGCACCAAGGGAGGCACGTGGTGTCTCCATTCTGCAGTGCTGGCAGTTCTAATACCTGGGGCCTCTTATTGAGAAGCTTTAATATGTTCTTTCAATTACCTTGTCAGGATTAAGTCAGCAGCAAATGGGGGATTTTTTTTTTCCTTCTAAGGTGAGATTACATTTAAATGATAATGATGAGTGCCCAAGTAATGTGGATGCACACGCCAGAAGAGGCGATGCCCTTCCCGGCTGACTGGGTTTCCACTGGTTGCTTGTCATAACTTATCAGCTGTAATCCCCATGTGGAGCAGAGTAGAAGGACTCCCAAGATGATAAGAGGACTTGGGATGCCTTCCCTGAGCAGGCCCTGGGTGACGAGGCTGCCCTCCATGTGCAGGTCGGGGCTTCTTTCTCTTAGTTACTGCTCAAGTCCAGCTCGGCCTTATCAGGTTTAGCAAATGGAATTGACATCTGTCTATTTTCTCCCTTTATTCTGTAATCTCCCTTCTTTTCATTGTTTAAAGATTAGTATGTCTTCTGAGCAACTCCAAAGATGCCAAGATTCCTTTCCTGAAAATAGAATGTCTGTTTTATATAAAATCCCTTTCCACACAGCCTCACCCACATTTGCTTATTTTCTTTAGCAAAGGCCAGATCTTAAAATAATTAGTCTAGGATGAGGGAAAAGGGAAGTGCAGGAATGCTAGGGGTATTAGGAGGGGAAAACCCAGCAACTTGATGTTAATATTTCATGTTTTAAAATTATAAGATGAGCTAACAATATATGCATGATCTGCTACAATCTTATCTGCTTGCTATCTATCCTTGCAGTTACAGTTTTGAAATTCTTAGGTTATTACATGTGTGTACATATACTGAGATATATATCTGGAAAAAATGAACTGATTAAATGATCGAGGTAAAACATCACTGGCAAATACATTTTCTCTATTCCCTGAATGTTGAAGTCAAACAGTGAAGATGCATCTTGAATTACAACTTTTGAAGAATGTCAGACATCTTCATGATTTTATATGATCTATACACATACATTTTATTTAAAAATCCCATATATGTCTGTGTGACTTTTGAAATTTTGTGTTTTCAATTGATTACTTTTCTTAGTGAATTCTAACAATTATTTATGACATAAGGCTTCACCTTGTTGAATGGTAATGGAAAGTCCTCTTTGAATTGGTCATTGAGATGCCCTAGAAATAGCAAGATAAGTTTCCTCAAAGAGGGACAAATATGTGGCAATAGGTAAGGGTCATGAAACACAGGTTCTCATTTTCTTTGCTTTTGAATTCAAAAGTCTTTTACTCTTACAAAGGTCATGTATCTATAGGATTCCAGCAAAGACAAAGGAATCAAATTTCCAGTGGTTTTATTTATGGAAGAATATACTAGGATTACTATTTTGAAATCATCTTTAAAATTCAACTTGAAACAGACTGATTGTATCTGTTATCAACAGTGCTCCAATGGCTGCAAACTTTTCTGAAGTGCAGGCATTTACATTTTGTACCTCAAAGGACAAAAAAAAATGATTTTTGCAAAATTAATTGAAACCTCATGATGAAACTCACAAAAGTTCAAGGTATCTTTGAGTGCAGTCTGAGGTTATGTTTTTTGAGTTCAGCAAACAAAATCAATCAGGGCACATTGGGTGTTTGTTCCTACCTTACTCATAAATAGACTCAACTCATACAGCTAATATATTCAATACTGGTTTTATGGAATATTGCATTAAATGATGAGTAAGCATTAAAGTTGCTTGTATTTCAAACTTGTTTCATATGATCTGGAGCCTTTCAAGATCTCATTTGGAATAAACAAGCATGCTTATCCTATAAAATCATACAACCTCTGCAGGCTTTTCTTTTCAAAGCCTACTGGTACTTTTCAGTAAGACCACCACCTTTTCCCCTGTGGCATTTGATCTCTGTGGTTTTGCTCTCAGAAACAAACATAAACCAGAAACTTTAGAGATAGTTCCAAATGCTCAAAGTTTGCTGGTCAAGTTGGCCAGGAAACAATTCAAGCCAGAAATGTTTGGGCAGATTTATTGGAAACTTCTCTGAGGAAGAGCACCTGCAAAAGAAGAGAGGGGAGCGGATTGAACTGGAGATCTGAGGTGATCCTTCCAAGTTGCCTGGTACTGGAGCAAGGGGTCCATGTACTTGTATCCCTACTGGGGAACCTCGGTCTGTGTAAACAGGCTGTTTTTTTTTTCTTGGTGGAGATGGTGAGTTCCTTTAGGCTAACAGGATTCCCAGGGATGAGGAAGTGTTAAATGATCCATCAGAAGTGTGGAGAGTAAATGACTCAGTACTAACTGGTGATCTCAATCATTCCCAAATGATCAGAGTTTCCTGAGATGACAGGGATTTAATTGAGAAAAATCTAACCTTAGATACCAAGGTATCAGGAAAAAAGGAAAGTCTTTAAGAGGCCTTAGATTCTGTTTTCACATTTTAGAAATAATTTCATTATGCAAAGCAGACATCTTGATTTAAGAAAGCTAAAAGGCCTAGCCCCTCAAAATATAGAAGCATGGATTCTTAAAATGAGAAAAAAAGCAGATTAAAATCAGCCATACTCTCCTCAAAATGCATGCGTTCAATTTGCATGAATATAGAAAAGGTGTATTCAGTTTAAGGAAAAAGAGAAATAGTACATACTAAGACAGAGTAAGGGCGGGGGGAATGAAGTGGGACATTTTATCTGGAGAGGTCTCTGAGGACAAAAGAGATAACAGCAAGAACAATAATGATATTAAACGTGATGACAATACGTGGTAGAATGAGTTTTGATAATTACTATCAAGGGGCAGGAAGCCATAAGCTAATTAACTCATGCTGTGTGATAGGTTTAATTTTGCCTGGTCTCTTGTTCTTCACCTTGGTAGAGGGGATCTATGCCAGGGCTACTGAGATTTGGCACCTATGGCCCCTGCTTCTATTCTCCTCCTTACTTTAATTATTTTCTTTTCCCCACATGTTTCCATCTTCTCTTTTTCTATAAGTTTGGTTGCTTGTTCCTTTTCTATTCAAATTCAGAAAAAAGGCAGCCCAGAGTGTTTGAGGATGATTAATGAGATTTCTCATTCTGTACAGCTGAGACTGAATCAAGGGTCATATTAAAGATTTTATTATTTATTTATTTACTATCACCATTTGTACTATAGTTTGAATCTTTAATATCCCAAAAATGTCCCATGTGTTAAAAGCTTGGGCCCAGGGAAGCACTACTGGGAGGTAATAGAAACTTTGAGAAGCAGGATATAGTGGGGGATCTTTAGGTGATTGTAGGCATGCCTTCAAAGAGTATTGTTTCATACAGCTCTCTCTTCACTTCTTTTTTGCTCTCTGGCTCCTGATAAGGTGAACCATGATGTGCTGCCTCACTCCAGGTCCAAAGCAACAAAGGCAATCGATTATGGATTGGAATCTATAGAACTATGAACCTAAATAAACCTTTCTTCTTTATAATTTTATTATCTCGGAAACTTGTCATAGTAATGGAAAACTGACTAACACACCTTAGAATTATTTCAAGAATGATTTAAAGTTTGAGCTAATTAGGAAGATAGAAGAAACATTTTTTTTTTAATTTTATCATTTTCAGATGAAGAAACAAATGCCCAGAGGGTTTATATAAAACAACAAGGCTAACCAGATGGATACTGGTGGGGTAGATAGATATGGTAATCTCTCCTGAGGTCCTGCATAAGGGCTTATTCCTATTGCTCACTGTGTGACTTTGGGCAGCTTTCAGAATGTTTTTCTCCTGGAAAGTGAAGGTTATGATAATATTAAACTTATAGAGTCATTTTGAAGGTTAGCAGAGTTAAACAACTAATGTACATTGTAAAGCACATATTAAGCCCATAATCAATATCTGTTACTTTTGCCTAGTGTCTACCTTTCAATCTTGAAACCCGCACTTTTCCTTCATGAACAAAAAAGTACACGCTGACCATTTTATAATCACTGTTCTAAGTTAAAAGTGATCTAGGGATTTCTCCTAGAGCTCTTTCAGTATGTAACTTTTTCCTTCATCGCATCAAAATATTGTGCTGATGGATATCACCTCTCTCATCTCACATCTTCATATCTTACACATTGTTCTCAAATAAATCTTTCCCACTTAAATTTGCTTTTGTAGCATTGCCCTGCTCATAAATGTTTCAGGGACGCCTCAAATGCCTACCATACTCTGTAGGTGAGCATTTGGTGCTTTCAGCAATCTGGACCAGTCTGTATCTCCAATCTGATTACTCCTTTACCTTATCTTCCTTTATTGAATAAAAGGTTGATAGCAAACCATATGACTAGGCACCAGAGACACGCTGATAAACAGAGTCTGTTCTTTTAGAACATTGAAAGTAATGGATGATCTAATCCTTCCCCAGAAGCATATTATAGTGGCCAGCCTACCTGATTTAAACCTGTTACTTCCTCTGCCTGGAATGCCTTACATCACTGAATCTGGTCATCTTATCCACATTACCTCTTGCAGATAGAATCCCATGATTGCCTTCCAGCCAGAGAACTGATTCTTACCATGTGTGTATGCAAATATATGTGGGTGTATGTGTGTATAAATGTGTAAATGTTATGCATGTATTAGTATATATTTTATAGTTACCTATGTGCAGTTATTAGTTCTTGCTAGGCTATAAGGCCTTTGAAAATCAGTTATATGTCTGAATGACATTAACATATCCCATAATGTCTGCCATGTTGTTCTGCAAATGAAATCAAACAAATGATCACACAAAAAACAAAGAAGAAAAAAATAATTTAAAAGGAAGAAAGAAAAGGTTGTTGAATAGGTAGTTGTATGAATTCCCTGCGGTAATGGCATTGCCATTCAGAATTATCTTACCCTAAAATTAACTTAATAACATAAAGAAGGACTGGCCTGGGCGATCTCAGTTGGTGGAAATCTAGAAAGATTTCTTAGTGTTTTGTGTAAGCATGCCCTGATTAACAGGAACTTTCCTTTTCTAAACTGAAGTTTGGTTCTTTTTAACTCTCTTCTAGGCCTTGACTTTGGCCCTTTGTGTTCATGTTCAGCTCTGCATTATCCAGTTTTTGAAAAAATCTTGCTTAGTGAGTTTAGCAAAAGCAAACTACCTTTGAGGAAAAAATATCCTCTATCTCTTCCTGGCTGCCTTTAGAAAAAGTCCTGGAAGGTCATTTAGCCAGAATTACCCTGTTTCTTAGAAAGCTTCCATCCACCAACTTCCTATCCTGGTCTTTGGCCATAATTTCCTACTTTCCCTGTTGTGTTTGGAGTTGAGTCCAATGTCTCCCCTCTACTACAAAACTCTACTAAAATGGCCATATTTACATAAAGTCTAAACTTTTATTTTTAAAAACTGTCACAAATAGTTTTTTTCTTGAACAGTGAATACAACTTTGTCTTTGATTTGATAAAAGCTTTATCCAAGGAATCTGGGCAAAGTTTAATATCATTATTAGCATATTAAATTTACTCTGTGTATTTAAAAAAATCTATTAATGTTATAAGCTTCATCATTCACTGACATCTCAAAAAATTCTGTCTGCTTTCTATGCATTAGAGTAATGTCTAGGAAACATGGTATGATTATTAGATTAGAAAAAGAAAGTCCACTGCACATGTACAGTTTAACCTCCATATCTTAGAAATTAAAAGTAAATAAGAACTCCAAAAGCACAAGTGATATAAACTGAGCCAGGCACGGTGGCTCACTCTTGTAAGCCCAGCACTTAGGGAGGCTGAGACAGGAGAATTGCGAGTTCAAAGCCGGCCTCAGCAACGGCGAGGCGCTAAGCAACTCAGTGAGACCCTGTCTCTACATAAAACATAAAATAGGGCTGGGATGTGGCTCAGTGGTTGAATGCCCCTGAGTTCAATCCCTGGTACCGAAAAAAAAAAAAAAAAAAAAAACTGAAAGGCAGCAGCAGAATTCAAACCTACCAACTTCTTTATGAGATTCTTAAAGCCATCATATGTAGCAAATAATCACCTTAGTTGCCAAAAAGTTAATGAGAAAAAACTTTCAATTCAATAAAAGTCATGAGAGTGGTCTGCATAAGAACAAAGGGAAAGACCACATTTATCTGACTTAATCATAAACTCAGTAGTGTGAAATAGAATTTAGAGCAAAGTGTGTGATCATGACTTCTCGAGACATATATCTAGGTTAAGATTGAAAAGTGTTTGCTTTACATATGTCTTTTATGTTGAAGTCATCTTTATATCATTTCAAATACTTTTCTTCCTTAATTCTCTAACAGCTATCTGTACCTCCTCAACCTTGTGTAGTCCCTGTGAACTATGTGAGATATTCTTAGCAACAAAAGAGAGGGAAAAAAAGCATGTGAGTTTCTCCAGTCTTTATTGTTTTTCTTTTCTTATCACTACTCAAGAATCCAGTAAGTACTTTTGCTTATCTGTAAAGCCAGAAACTTGTTGGTACTAATACATAGTTGTAAAGGAAAACACTATCAGATAGTTGTCAAAACATTTCAATCTTACATACAGTGAGAAAATTGTAAATGGAAACCATTATTGATGCTTAAAAATCAAACCCTTCCTTTAGATTTTCTTAAGAATGAGAATACAGCAACTTTATATTAATTGCTAAATTACATAAAAGTACATAAATTTATGTTATTTGCTGATTACATAAAAAGCAATACCATTTTTATACTTGAAGGAATGAGTTAGATTTTCAGCTCCCGCAATGTGCAACTTCACCAAAGGAAATTAGGAAAAAAACAAATGAGTTGGCCTACTTTCCAAGAATTGACCAGGTTTGTGCAGAAAGGTTTGGCCATTCTTAAAATCCATATGGTAATGACATTAAAGCACACAGCGGTAGAGGTTGGGAGGTAAGAAGACAAAGAAAACATCTTCTACATCTTGAGAGGAAATCATGCAGTCGGCTGCAGACAGGAATGGGGCAAAGGTCAAAAGGCTTCTCCAGGATGGTTTGACCTCTGGAGAGTCAATAAACTCCTCAGAATAAAGGGTGTACACTAACTTGAGCCTTACTGTCATAGCTTCTACTTTCTGATCTTGCATAGCTCAAAGGAGTACTATGAAAAGTGAGAAAATCTAGGGGACACATATTCTTCAAATTTTTAAGACTCTGAAGAAGAAGTGCATCTTTTTGCCAGAACTTTAAAAATAGTTTAAAGATTGCGTCCAGAAACAGTAAAGGAATTGTGTGAAGAAAAAGTGAAGCCAACACAGAATGCTCTCCTTTCCCTCATTTTTGTTTTAAGTGGACCTTCTACACATTCATGGTTTGACCTTCTAAATATGGGAGAAGCAGCAATCGATACTGTCACTATATAAGTTTATTTCTTTTCAATACAACAACTCAGAAATTGAAATAAAAGAATCAAGTGACATTTCTTTGAAAATCTTTTCTCCAACACCATGAAAAAGCCTACTCCATTCCCTAGAAGATGAAGTTGAATATCACCTAGGGAAAAGCTTAACAAATACAGGAAGCAGAATTTAGACCTAATTGTCTTGACACCAAAGAGTGTATTCTTCAACTAACTTCCTGGAGCATGGTCCAATAAAGCTACAACTCAAAGTAATAATGTCACTTCCTGTTTCTCAGAACAATATTTGCTGAAATGTCAGAAACTTAATTCAAACAATGGAAAAATGTGACCATGTAGAAACCTAAGGGTTACTTTGGTGAGTTTGGTAAGGCTAAATTCAGGAACTCCCCAAGTATCCTTAGAGCATTACCCCTCTGGCCTTTACACAGGGTTGTTTGTTATTGTGCTGTTATTTTTATAGCAGATTCTTTTCGTATGCCAAGTAAGATGGTTTTTGACAGACCTAGATACACATCTTCTAGTTTCAACACCATAAAGAAAAAAAGAAATTTTTTTCCTCAAAATCTATACATCCTAATTATCATTCTCCAAATTCCAAGTGGTCACACCTGCCACTTAGGTAGGCGTGTGCAAAAAACTACTACTGACAACTAGGCTAGTTTTCACTTTATGCAAATCCATCACACTTCATTACTGCTATTTGAAAATTGAGGTGATCCCTTATATAAATTTCTTTTACCAACCTACACAATGTTAAACTTTGTTGGTAGATAGCACAACAGAAAACTTTCAAGAGGAGGATTCTAATCTTTCTTGATCTGTTTTGCTAGCTCAGTAGTCTTCTGCAGTGAGTAGTATTTCAAATCTTACTACACAATGTGGCTTCACCAATGCCAGATTGTGCATTGCAGACAGTTTTTTCAGCACCTGGTACCCAGAATTCTCAGTGGTAAGCAGCACTCTATGGCTGGAAATGTTCTCAACATTCCTCTTGGAATATTTTCCTGAACTCTCTTGGTCTCAATTTCACCATTTGTACAAATGGCATAATAATATGACCTACTTAAAACCTCTGTAAGAATTAGCTTAATTTATACAAGCAGAGAGCCTAGAACACATGGAAGTCTTGTTACCTTTTACTACTTTAAAAAAGTATCCATGATAGAAAAGAAAGAATTGCACTGAAATGAGAATCAAAGTCCTATTGATTTGATTATTACAAGAGATAATTTTTTGTTGTCTTTCAAGCTGGTTAAGTGAAATATATAAAGTGCACATTTTAAATGTTTCCCATCAAGTCCTCAACCCACACTGAGCATCTCCATTTCAATGTGGAAGCATGGATTAGGATCCAAAGTACAAGGTTTGGGTACGGTGAAATGGAAAGCCTGGAGAGAAGGTCAGTTTTCTCTTCTTTAATCTGTTGTGTCTAAGCTATTAGTTGCTTTGTTTTTCTTCTTCTCTGAAAAATCAGTTTCAATATTTAAAATGAAAAGTCAATCAATATTTTATCATGTGTTTCTCCTGAGAATATCTTTTTATAAGAAGGCTTTGAATATTGTCAGTTTTTAGTGTTTAATTCAAATTTGAAGTAAATTTGTCATTCAAATTGTCATCCCAGGAAGATTAGCTCATTTCTTTTCCATAGCATAATTAAGATTTTCAAAATATGAGATTATTGCTGCCTAAAGATAAAAATGACAGTCTAAACAGATGAACATTTAACAGTATTCAAAAGAAGTGACTTTTGTTTTCTGAAAGCACAGTAAATTTTCTTTCACAGAGTCGAGTGGAGAATTTACAAGAAAATTGAATCACCCTTTATGGACACAAAGAGCCCTTGCTAGATACGTAGCTATATAGCAATGTAACTTCATACCTCATAAATCATAATCTAAAACATCCACTATTTTTAATTGCCCCATTAAATAATTAAGTTTGACTTAAGGAGCAAGTCACACCTCATCCTGGAGAAACTCCAGCATAGACAGGCTAAAAATGTTTGCTTAATGAATACCTATCTTTCCAGATCTAACTGCTTTCCACAGTTAAGACTATGCACTGGTGGGTATTTTTATTCACTTGAAACCATTCTCACCATGATTTAAATTAGATTAATGAGGGGCTTATAATTTCCTCTTGTTAATTCTAAGTTAAGAATAATTACCAATTCAACAGAAGATTGGTCAAAATGTTCTGCTGCTCCTGTTTGCCAGTTCATCATTAAAACTGTCCACTTTTAGACTGTGATGAAAACTTATAAATCATTTAGGCTTGCAGATTTCAATTTTTTTGAAACTGCAAATACACAGTATTTGTGTTTGCAAGTGAAATCTTATACAGAGTCCAGCTGCGGACCTGTGAGAAATCGATCATGAAAACCAATGACATGGCACGACCTTTCTCATGTTTAGTTGTGGACACTGGGGCTTCTGTTAGTCCCAGAGGTTTTCCCCATTAAATTTTGAAAAATATTTCCTTTCTTATAATTTATTTTATCTTCTGGTATTGGAATCAGTTGACTGCTGGTCCACTGAGATCCCAAAGAGCTACAAAGTCCATCTGAGAATAGGTTCTTGCTGTTGTTGATCAGTGCGCATTTTCATAGCAAACACAAGAGTTACTCCTTGAATCCTAAGATGGGTTAAGACTTGATGGTTTTTAGTTGCCTTTAGCATCAACCTTCAAGGAAGGGCCTAGAATTATGTTGGATGCATTTCTGTGGAAACCATTTCTCCAACACTGATGTTACTGCTTGAATCAACTACTTCAAATGATGGAGAACTGAATGCTTCCCTCTCTGTTCCAATATTTGGAGAAGGGCATGTTGAAAAAAGTGGTGAAAGCAATAAAACATCACATTATATTAGTACATTAATTAGTACATGATTTTCATTGATCTGGAAAGAATCTGTAACTTACCATTTTTGGTAGAGAATGTAGAGCCTGTGGTTCTATGGGTAAACATGCATGCTTACTCTACAAAGAAAGAGGCCAGATCTTTTTCTAACAACACCATCTTCCAGGGAGAGACACACCCTGTGCTCAGTAACCATTTGTTCAACAATATCGATGACAGAAATGCCTGACTCTAGAGGGTAAAGTAGAGGAGCCAGAGGAGACACACAAAAAATCCATGTGTTTTCTTTCTTTCCTTTAGGAAATTTTGC
Organism: Xerus rutilus; assembly: GCA_028644305.1. Lineage (NCBI taxonomy): Eukaryota > Metazoa > Chordata > Mammalia > Rodentia > Sciuridae > Xerus > Xerus rutilus. Next base: position 16,487,169 of record CM053401.1, read on the forward strand.
GCATGCACATTTTACTTAATCCTTCCAACAACCATGTGGACTTAAAAATACTCCCAGTTTACTAAAGGAGAGACTGAAGTCATAAATAGATATGACTTATCAGCCACCACACACCAGGTCTAGAACTCATGGATCTGAAGCAAAGAGACACAGTTTATTTTGCTTTAACATGTTGGGAGAAATACACCTTTTGCATATTAACAATGGCACATTGTTAATTGGAAATTACAATGGAAATTGGAAGAACAGTGTTGGAAAACCCAGTTTGTTAACCTCCATCCACTCGGCAGACCCTCGTGGCCTTGTCTATTTGAATACCAAGCAATTTATATCTCTTGTTGAATAGAATGGAAGCCAGTCTCACAAAAACATTGCATTAGTAGTTGGTGTACGCTTTAAGGCCTTGAGGAGGGCCTCAAAATGAAAGAACATTTAATTTTTTTAGCCCCCTCCCCCAAGCCTTGTGGAACAGGCTTTCTACCAATGGAAATCAACTAATAAGAGTCGTGTTTCCACTTTGCTAAGGTACATTTATGTGGTGGAGTTACTGATGATGTTGAAGGCATGATTGAAGGAAAGACTTCAGTCTGTGCTATTCAATATGGTACACTAAACAGATGTGTTTATTTAATACTTTAAATCTTCTTAGTGCACCATGTTTGAAAGATAATACTTTGTATCTACTGGGTTAAATAAAACACATCAGAATTTATTTTACCTGCTTCTTTTCATTCTTTTAATGTGACTACAAAAATTTAAATTATCTCCTAAACTATTATAACCTATGTGTATACCATTGTGTAATTTGCTAAATTAAATTATGTGAATGGCTTAATGCTCCATAATTGGAGCATCTCTAATTCCTTGGAATTCTCTATTATTGGAGCATTGAGCAAGCCACATACTATACCTCTGAAATTTTGAATGTATGAAGGGGACTATTAGTCACTATCCCAGAACAACAGTAATAAATTAGATCTTAGGTTTCCATTCTGTTTAACATGAGATAAATTTTTTTGCATTCTAGTTATTTAGACTGTCCCTAGCAATCTGGGACATATCCTCCCTACTCAAAAATCAGGATTATGGTAATTGTTAACTTTTCACACCAGTACAGCTTACTGGTATCACATTATGATCAGGTCCAGTTTTTCCACTATTGTATAGCTAGTGCACTGTTGAATACATATTTGTTAAATGAATAAGTGTATGAAGGCACCCAATTATTCCATTGTACAGAAATTTATTAATGGGAATTTATAATGTTATGTTCTTTTTTGTATTTAGAAAATTTTTTCAAAGGGTTTTTTTAATGATACATGATTTAATAAATTTTAATTTTATTAAATTAATTTAAATTTTGTTTTGCTTCTAAACCTACCAAATGATAACAATGACTTTGAAGGAATCTAAATGTGAATGATTTATAAATATGGTGATTCTTAGATTTTTTAAATAGTTTCAATATTGTATATGAAATTAGCACCATAAATCCAATCTGAAATAATTTTTCAACTAAAATCACAAGATTGTTTTTTAACTCTCATAGATGAGGCACTCTTGAATATTATCCTTATTTAAATTAACAAATAAGTAAACAAACTTTTAGATCCTTTTGACAATTTATTTCTAAATTTACCCTCAGCTTAAAAGATACTATTAAAGAAATGATTACATCATTGTGAAGTATTTTGGGGGATACCTGTTTAAACAGATTCCACAGTAACAGTGATCAGCAGGGATATCCCCTAATCTCTTGCCAGCAACACTATTGGGATCCATTGGCCTTACTAACAGTCAAAGAGGTAGATTATGTGGTTGGTTTAATGCTCTAATAACACTCTGTTAAAGGGTGTTGATATCATTGTTCCCATAGCAAAGTAGTTCACTCCCAGAATTGGTTACAAAAATTGTGGAGCCCAAGACAAAATGAAACTGTTGTATGCCTTTTTAAAAGTTACTAAGAATTCAGAGACTAACAGCGTAACTTTAAATCAAATGCAATGTCCTACTAAGCATGGGGCCTGTGTGACTGCACAGGATATGTGACCTGTACATGTCCTTGTCTAGGTTTGGATTCTGCAATTCCTACCTCGTTTGCTTGATTGAATTTCATACTTAATCAGTTCCTAAGTGATTCATGCATATTTTCACTGACCCCTAAAAACATTTGATAATGAGAGAATATTGCTTTTATTTTGTTTTGTTCTAGTAATATCTTCCTTGTCTGGTGGATAAGACATTAAAGTGAAGATCTTAAGAACGCCTATAGAGAACTTTGATTTTCTAAACACATTTCATGTCAGTACTTTATATGATTTAGACACTGGAATTATGCAAATAATGGCATTAGATTGGTTTGATTGGCATTGTTATGGTTATTATTATTTATTTGAGGATGACCTATAGGTACTGATTTTTCCTGACTTTCAACTAGTATTTCAATAAAATAATATTAAAATGGTTTATATAGCCTCTCTGGGCTAATTTCTACTTTTTCTTAGTTGTCAATGAGTGATTTTCATATGTATAAGTATAGTGAGTGGTATATAGTAATGGGCTTGCCATACCCTAGAAAACCATGACTGAAGTTGGCAATCTCTGCTCTTTATTTTAAATGACATTTTTTTGATGTTTGTGCTATTTAACTGATAATAAAAAGTTTATTAAAGAGCAACTAATAAAGGCAAAAATATAATCACACCTTAAAAGTATATTGAAAATATCTGAACTCAAATTTCTCTATTTCTATTGCCCACATACAACTTTTATCAGAAATATCAGTAATTTCTCCATTAGAATCTCATCCAAGAACTGATATTGATGACCAGAGGTGATTCAGGGGATGGAATAAGACTTGATCTACAAGTTCCTTTCAGTTACTTCAGTCACCTGAAGGGTGCATAAATTCTCATGTGACAGTTGGTGGGACGTGGCAATCAGAGGTTGCTGTAGTTAGTGTTTGTCAATACTGTGTTCTGTTTGCTCCCTCCGAGCTTATTTTCTGATTGTTTTTAAACTTGGATGAATTAATCTATAATCATATTATCCTGCCTCATTCTGCAAGGTTGGAAATATAATCAGCATTAAGTATTTTTCATTACTTTTAGAAGAATACTATTTTTTATCAATTTATATTTAAATCAGATACAATTTTGGGAAGACATTATGCTTTTCAAATATATTGTGTGCTATAGCATATTAAGTGAGTCTACCTGTCACAGCTTATCTGAAATCTAATTGGGTGAGATCTCATAGCAAGAATGACATTCATCATGTCGCCACTGAAAAAGTCTATCCAAATCTACATTTATTTCACTATACCCCTGTCTGATCAAATCCATTCGAATCTAAAATTTTATAATTCCAAGGACTGACATGATGACAGGAAACAGCTGGTAAAAGGCCCCAAGGCGCCTTATGATCTTTTGTGTAATTACAGGCAGTTTTCTAAGAATATTCAAAGGGATTACTTACAATTACAGTTTATTATGATATCATAGCTTTTCTCCCCAGAGCGGATAGTCAAAATTTATAACATCCCCTATTATAGAGATATTAATACCAAGTTTCTTTGCAAGAATAAATTATAAAAACGTCAAAGGCAGCATGAATCCATCTCTATTAGGCATATTCTCTTCTTGTATTCAGGAAGAAATTATGATGAAACTCAGATTGCATGTATGTAAATTGAAAAACGCAGGACCTGCCACTATAACACACACTCAATCAATCAAAAGTATATTTCTTTTCTGCAAATTATCTCACATGTTATGTATTACCTCATATGATATTTACATCAACCCTATAAGGTGACAATAGCTGGTATTTTATTTGATAATATTCAATCTTGGCCTTTCAAAGTTATTTTCTCATGATAACAGTTATGATAAATAGAAAAAGAAATAGACTTTTAGCAAAGCCCTAAGCAACTTAGCAAACCTTGTCTCAAAATACAAAAAAATTAAAATAAAAATGGCTGAGGATGTGGCTCAGTGGTTAAGTGCCCTTCGGTTCAAATCATTGTACCCAAACAAACAAACATACAACAGACTTTTTAACTCTAAATTTATTTTTCTTTCTTTAAAAAAGAATAGAAAAATTAACTTTTAAAGAGTTATCCTTGTAGTAGTGGAATGCATTTAGTGTTATACAAGTAGTGGATTATTAGATGTTTCTAGTGATTGGATTTTATGCATAATTTTATAAACATTAACTGTCCTTGTTATCTTTACTAAATAAGAAAAAATCATATAAAATTCAGTAAGGAAGAAAAAACATGTCCTCTTATTTTGATCAAATTTATTTAAAATTAGATGGATCAAATAAAATAGATCTTTGCTTAATTTTTAACTTTCATACTCTAAAGAAGATTCAGTGTTGTTCTCTTTGGGCAATGCTATATCTTTTATTGATATAAGAATAGCCTTTATAGTACCACAGTTTATTGAACATTGTGTGTCATTTAATGAATTTATGTAGCATCTTTGGAAAAGATTGAAATGTATTATGCTTGAGTTAAACAAACATTTCAAATAAAATGTCTGGTGGGATTTTATAATGCTTAAAATATATCAAGTGCATTAGAAGAGAACATTTTGGGAGTTCTAGAAATGTCTCTCAAGCAAAGACATAGTTGCAAAGAACAGATTCATGATAACTTCTACCAAAAGGGAGAAAGTAATGAAATTCATGAGTTTGTCTTACATAATCTTAGGCTGGGAAATATAAACTGTCAAATTGGAAGCAAAATTCACATCTCACATCCTCATTTTTATATTTGCTTGCTTTTTGTTATCATTGATCATTTTTTCTCTGCTTCTCTGTAGACGTGTGGAAAAGCCCTTGACATTTGGTCACTAGAAAAACCTCACTGGCATTTATGATTCCAATGGAAAAAGAGTATGATTTGACAAATGTAGCAATTCCCCCACCCTCTTGGCATTTTACCAGGGTTACATAAAAAAAAAATGAAGACCAGGTCTTGATCTTTGTTCCTTATGCAAAGCCAGGACAAGAGTTCTAAAGATTTCTATGGAATAGGAAAAAATGTCCCCAGAGTATTTTACTAATTCCAAGTTACCCTGGGTCAATTATCTCTGCTCCTTTTAAGGCAAGTATTTTTTTTTTTTCTTAAGCACAAATTTAATTCCATAAAAAGTTATAGCTTTATTTCTGGATTTTCAGTGACTTATTTTATTTATTGTATTTTTACATTTCACTTGAGAATTCTAATTCATACATTTTAAAAATTGCACAAAGGTCAATCAGCATTTGTATCATTTAGCAAAAATTAGTTGTTTAAGGCACATGAAAGTACAGTGCTGAGAACTTCAAGGAACTGAAAACAAAAAAGAATCAGAAAAGAACTTTTTACACTCCAAAGATTTGCCCCTTCTAAATAGTTAACATATGCATACTAGATACAATCAGTTCAATACTCATTGTCATTTACAAGTACATAAAACATCTGTTAATAGTAAATAATCTATTCTCAAGGCAGCCAGTTAGCTATCCAATCCAATAACCAGTCTGCTTTTTATCTTTCTTTTGCAGTGCTGGGGATTGAACCTAGGGCCTCACACATTCCAGGTAAACTCTACCATGGGGCCATATCCCCAACCCTCTCATTTTGTATTTGAGAATGGGTTCATATAGTTGGAAGTGCCAATGAGCATAACCGAAATGCTGCTTTTTTTTGCTTTCCTTTCAGATAGGAGCCGTCCGTTATGTGAAAGCACAGAGTTGTCTACTATGGCCATGGCTGAGGGGTGGATTCAGTGTTGGAGGAGCATATCAGAAAGGAGAGCGCTTCAGAGGAGCTGGCCTAGAGGTCTTCATGGAAATTCAGTGTATGTCTGCAGCCAAGGTGTTGACTACACGCACAGGATAGGGCTCTATAAAAACTAGCAGAGAATAAGATCTGTGGAATTAGAAATAGAGAAAAGATACCAGAGGATGCATAGGACTCAGAAGCATCAGAATTAGTAGAGAATTTTCTGAGAAGCTTAGGCTTTCAGTTGACATATCATGAACAACAGGCATTTGGATTAAGGAATATTCTCTAGATTGAGAACCATGCCCTGGTTAAGGACCAAGGAGAAAACTATGATAGATGACATTAGCTCTAAAAAAGAATAAAGCCAAGCTTGACAGGAATAAAAAGGGCCCCAAAGTAATTTAATGGCCTGTAAAAGTAATCAAACAAACAAATATAAATACACACAAAACCTTTTACAGATAAGTGTTTTTTCAAAACAGTTAATGTAATATTAAACTGGAGTAAGATAGATAAGAAAGAGAGAGCAAATTACTAACAATTTTAGGAATGAAAGATATCGCTATAGAGGCTAAGGACATTAAAATGTTTGTAAGGAAGTGTTATGTACAGCTTTGTGGCAATCCATTCAACAGCATAGGAGAATGGACAAAATTCTTGAAGTTTAAAATCTGTTCAAATTGATATTGATGAAAATAGAAAAACTTCATTATTAAGGTCATTACATATAAAATCTGTTCAAATTGATATTGATGAAAATAGAAAAACTTTATTATTAAGGTCATTACATAAATGGTATTTATAATTCAAAACCTTAGAGCAAAACATCCAGGCTCTTTATGACTTCAATAGTAAATCCCATCAAACATTTAAGGAAAAACAATACAATCTTAGGCAAATATTTTTAGAAAATGGAGATATAAAAATATATTGCTAAAATTTCAAGAAAATCAAACTATAAAAACCGATATTCCTCAAGAATACCAATACATTTTGCAAAATATATATGCAATTTCCATACACTGAAAGGCTACGAGTGTTACTGGACCAAAGTCTGGTTTCTGACCACACTACAGGCTAGTTCAGTTGAGAGACAAGATTTGGAGGCCAGAAAGGTGACTTTATTGGAAAAGCAGGCTGGTGGAGAAGATGGAAGACTTTTGTCAGAAAGTCCACCTTTCCCAGAAGCTGATTTAGAAGTGGTTTATATAGGTGGATGATGGGTGTTCCTAACAGGTGGGCACCTTCTCCCAGTTGGGTGATGGGGAAGTGCAGGGTGGTGGGTTGATAGGTGACTTCTCACAGAGGGTGGGCCAGATGATGCACATGTGATCCTCATCACCTTGTTTTACTTTTGCACATGTAAAGAAAAAAGGTCATTATTTCCTCAGGTTATTCTTTATACTGATTAATGTTCCTAGATAGGGAAGAAAGAGTGGCTACCCCCAGGCCCTCTTACTGACTGTCATATTTATGGTAATGAAAAAAAAATCAATGACGCTCAGCTTCAACTCTTCATTCCACAGTATTGCGGGAGGTGAGTCGACATCTCAGATATTGCTACTCTTTCTAGACTGGGCGCTGGGGTGGAAGATGGAAAGGACCAACCTGACTTGATAGGACTTGAACACAGGTAGCTACTTGGTGGCATTTTTTTTTTTCCATTTTCATCATAAAATACTTTATCACACACAGTGTGAGATCATTTGGATAATTTAAGCCACATTCTAGGACAATTACACAAATCAAGAAATCACATCCCAGGTGGTCTTGCTAGCAAGCACTCCTCATTGGGGCTATAAGAAGTTATTATGTGTCATTCAACCATCTTTCATTTCTCATCAACTCCACTTTGCAAATAATTAAGTTAATAACTTATTTCCAAAAATATTCTCTCATTGGTGAGTGAAATACATCATGACACAAATAGTTCCTACTGTTATTAAGCTTTTATTCTTAAATCATGTATTTGTTCATTATATAAATATGCATACTATGTATAATTACCTCTGTCAACTCCACTGTATTTAGGTATCCTTGGAATTCTTTTGCATCACCACTACTTTATTCACTTGTACATTTAATATATTCAAATCTGTTGTCTTAAACCTGTTTTTTTTTTGTTTTTTGTTTTTTTTTGGTACTAGAGATTGAATTCAGGGGTACTTGACCACTGAGCCACATCCCCAGCCCTATTTTGTGTTTTATGTGGAGACAGGGTCTCACTGAGTTGCTTAGCGCCTCGCCATTGCTGAGGCTGGCTTTGAATTCGCGATTCTCCTGTCTCAGCCTCTCCTATGTTTTTTTTTTTTTAAATATTTCTTGTATACCCACTCATAGTCAATTCAACCTCACTAGCAGATCACTTCATCATGTTTAACCGAAATGCAAAAGCCAAAATTTAAATTTAAAAATCATAGTTTACAATCTATTTTAGCAAGTAAATATAAAAGATAACTGATTGAGAAGATGTAGGACTCCTGTCACGAAGACAGTCTTGCTGGGAAGTTGATTTAGGAGTAGCTTATACAGGCATTGGTGGGTGTTCCTGGACTGGCGGGTGCCTTCTTACAGTGGGTGGGCCAGATGATGCACATCTGTTCCTATCATCTCTTTTCAGGTCTTCAGCTCTCAAGAACAAAGGTCATTATTTCCTGGGGTTATTCTTGTCACTGATTAGTTTGCCCACATGTAATTCTTGGACAAGAATTGGTCAGGATAGCTGCCTGAGGCCCTCTTAACGATTGCCAAACTCATGGTAATGAACAAAAAACTTCCTTAATGCTTGGCTTCACATATATTATTGAGCAAATTTTAAAAAGATCTACAGAATGAAGAGAGATGCTATATATATGCTGATTGGAATATTCAATACTGTTAAGAGGTCAGTATTCCCCAAATTGATACCAGATTCAAGTAAATCCCAATAAAATCCTAAGAGACATTTTTGTTTTTTATGGAATTTGACAAATTCTAACATAGGTATATGTAAAGACTAAAACTTCCAACAGGAAATATAGGATAATAGTTTTGTAATTTTCTGGTGAGCAAAGGTTGTTTAGACCAATGACTACATTAAAGTTACAAACTTAAACTCTGTAAAATTTAAAAGATACTATTAAAAATATATTCCAAATTGTCATTTCTAAGAGTTTAGTCCACAATTCATAAATAACTACAAAATTCTGAAATTCAATGTGCAAGTTGACCAATTAGTTTAAAAACTGCAAAAGACTGACTAGTCTTTACAAAAAGTATAAGATGACTAATAATCAAGTGAAATAATAGTTACTACCACTTATCATCAGGAAAATGGGAATTAAAATTACAATGAGATTCATGCTACCATCAGTATAATTTTAAAACCTTCCAGACCAAAGATAAGCAAGAATATGCAACACTGGGAATATTGTTAGTGGGAATATAAAATATTACTACCACTTTGGAAAAGCAGCAGTTTTTTGTAAAATTCAATATACTGTGACTGGCAATTCTAATCTTAGGTTCTTACCCAAATTTCTACAAAAAACTTTGTTGATGAATGTTTTTTGCAACTTTATTTATAATAGCCCCCAAATGTAAACAACCCAAACACTTGTTAACATTGTGGTGTGTTTATATAATGGAAAACTACTCAGGGGTTTGCAAGCAATGTGCTAATGATAAATGCAACATACAAACAAATATCAAACACTTTACACGTACTATATGATGCAATTTATGTGAAGCCCCAAAATTTACTTTGAGATAAATCTATAAAGGAAGAAGTGAGGATGATGTTCTCTAATCTGGGGTAAAAATGGATGCAGAGAGAGTATGTGGAAACTGTCAGGAGTGATAAAAACTCTCTATTTCTTATTTTGAATTAGTTTTACACATGTATGCATGTGTCAGAGCACAAGAAGTTGTACAAATTCAAATCTACACATTTCATTTCATTCCAGGTAAATTTTACTTCAAATTAAAAAAATAACTGAGTGGTAGACAACTTATACATTCTATCTACATCCTTTTTCTTTCTTTTTTGTTCTGAGAATTGAATCCAGAGGTCCTATGTAAGATACGAATCATCCAGTGTATCCACACTTTGTATGCTAGCTGTCCTTTAATCACCTAGTCACTGTTTTGGTTATCAGATCTACTGTCATTGTTTGTGTTCAAGTGACCCTTATTTTTTTGTATAATGACCCAAGGTACTAGAGTAACAATGCTGGAAATTTAGATAAACAAAAGAGCAGCATAATGTGCTTCCTTTAAGTGAAAAGATAAAAGTTCTTTCCTTAATGAGGTATAAAAACAATATTTTGAGATTGTTGTTATCTACAGTTAGAATAATCTGTTCATGAAAGTGTGATGAAGAACAAAATATCTGTTGTAGTTTTGCTATTGTACCATAAAATGCAGAAGTTATAATAATCTCAGTGCATTTCATAAATGATGTTTTAGTCTACTTTTTTTGTTACTGTGACTAAAAGAACTACAAGAACAATTAGTGGAAGAAAGGTTTATTTGGGGGCTCCCAGTTTCAAAGGTCTCAGTTCATAGACAGCTGGCGGTATTCATCAGGGCTCAGGTTAGGCTGAACATCAAGGTGGAAGAGGATGGTGAAGGAAAGCAGCTCACATGATGATCAGAGCACAGAGAGAGACTCCATTTGTCAGATACAAAATATGCACCCCAAAGCCTTGTCCCCAAATGCCCACGTACTCCAGCCACATCCTAACTGCCTTTAGTTGCCACCTAGTTAATTCCTATTGGGGGATTAATTCACTGAGTGGATTAAGGCTCATATAACTCATTCATTTCACCTCTACACCTTTTTGCAATTCTCATGCATGAGTTTTTGCAGGATATTTCACATCCAAACCATAACAAATGCTTGGTTAAGATGAAAGATGAATTAAATTTGTGGGTAAACAACATGAATAAAAACATTTTTTTCAATTGATGGCAAAATGTTGTGGCAAAATGTTGTGTCAAAATGCATTTAATTTATAATGAAGACTTCAACCTTGGATCCTCTAAAGTGCATAACGTCAAGATATTTATGGGAAATAAAAACTGATTGCATGAATTTAAGAGTAGGTATGGACAGAAAAACCAAATGATTGTTGAACTTTCATCTGCTGATGAAGTTGCTACCATATTTCTGGTAGTGTTGAAAAAGTTGATTAAAGAGGAAAGATACATACTTCCATCCTGACTGGCATGGCGATGCATACCTGTAATCCCAGAGGCTCCAGAGGATGCGTCTGGAGGATCATGAATTCAAAGACAGCCTCAGCAAATTAGCAAGGCCCTAAGCAATTCAGTGAGATCCTGTCTCTAAATAAAATATAAGAAAGGGCTGGGGATGTGGCTCAATGGTTAAGTGCTCCTGGGTTCAATCCAACAAAACAAAAGAAAAGAAAAGAAAGAAAAGATATTATCCAAAAACATCTTCACCTATGATAAAACCAGGCCATTTTATAAAAATATGACCAATTGAACAACCATTCACAAAACAGACAGTAGTTCATAGAACATGGAAGTACAGATGGGCTCTGGTACTATGCAGCAATGCTAAAGAGCACATGATAAAACCAGACACAGTGTGCATATACTTTTTTTTAAAATATTTTTTTAGTTGTTGATGGACACAATGTCTTTATTTTATTGCTTTGTATGTGGTGCTGAGGATTGAACCCAGGGCCTCACGCATGCGAGGCAAGCGCTCTGCCGCTGAGCTACAGTCCCAGCCCAGTGTGCATATACTTTTGCAAAACAACCGATATATATATTTTTAAATTTTAATAACTTTATTCTGTTATTTTGTTGTAGTTATGAAAATCTAAGTAACTATTGTGCCTTCACTTGTTGATAATTCCCTTTGCTGTGAAGAAAATTTTCATTTCATTTAATTCTGCTTAGCTGTCAAACAATCTTGTATACCAAGAAGAAAGTTTGATTTCAAGATAAAATAGATAGCTATAATAACTAAAAGTACATTGTACAGCATAAAAACATGGATACAGCAATGGCTTTGTCATTAGTTCTTACATATTTTAAAAACTTATTTGTTTTAATTTGTTATACATGACAATAGAATACATTTATGCAATTTGATGTGTCATACATCCATGGGGTGTAATTTCTCATTTATCTGTTTGTACATGTAGAATCACATCGAGCATGCAGTTATATATGTATGTATATGTGTATAGATATATGTATATATATAATATCTGTTTCATTCTACTATCCTTCCTATTCCTATATTATCTCCCTCCCCTCCCTTCACTCCCCTCTACCTAATCTAAGTTAACTCTATTTTTCCCTAGTATCCCCCCACCATTGTGAATTAGTATGTGCACATCAGAGAAAATATTCAGCCTTTGGTTTTTGGGGATTGGTTTATTTCACGTAGCATGATATTCTCCAACTCCATCCATTTACTGGCAAATGCCATAGTTTCATTCTTCTTTAAAGCTGAATAATATTCCATTGAATATATATATACCACATTTTCTCTATGCATTCATCTATTGAAGGACACCTAGGTTGGTTCTATAGTTTAACTATTGAGGATTGAGCTGCTATAAACATTGACTTGGTTGTGTCACTGTAGTATGCTGACTTGAAGTCCTTTGGGTATAGACTGAGGAGTAAGATCTGATTTTCTTAAGACCCCTAAAGCACAAGAAGAAAAATCAAGAATCAATAAATTGGATGTATTCAAACTAAAAAGCTTCTTCTCAGCAAAAGGAACAATCAAGGTTGTGAAAAGAAAGCCTACAGATTGGGAGAAGATTTTTTCCACATGTATCAGATAAAGCATTAACCTCTAGGATAAAGGACTCAAAAAACTTAACACCAAAAACAAAAAACAAACAAAACAAAAAAACAATCCAGTCAAAAAATGGGCTAAGGAACTAAACAGACACTTCACAGAAGAAATACAATCCATCAACAAATATATGAAAAATGTTCAACATCTCTAGCAATTAGAAAACACAAATCAAAACTTCCAAGATTTTATCTCATTCCAGTCATAATGGCAATCATTAAGAATATAGGCAACAGTTAATGTTGGCAAGGATGTGGGGAAAAAAGTATACTTATACATTGCTGATGGGACTGCAAATAGGTGCAACCACTATGGAAAGCAGTATGGAAGATTCCTCAGAAAACTCAGAATGGAACCATCATTTGATCCAACTATCTCACTCCTCGGTCTATACCTGAAATCTATTTTGAGAGAGAAAAAGAGACCACATTCATATAACTTTTATTATAATAAACTAATATATTTCCATTTTATTATTAATTATTGTTGTTAGTCCTTTACTGTGCCTAATTCACAAATTAAACTTTATCATAAGTAAGTATATATAGGAGAAAACAGTATATTTGGGAATTGGTACTATCCATGTTTTTAGGTATCCTCTGAGGTTCTTGAAATAAATTCCCCATTGATAAGAGGAAATTATTCTACAGTAAAATCTCACACAGTAACACCACTTACCTATTTATTAACATATTGAGTAGAAATATATGTAAGTTCATCTAGTGTACTCATTTCTATTTAAGTAAGACTATATATCAAATGTTGCAGATTGGCAATTTTCCTAAAACCTTTAATGAAAAAGAAAACAAAATAAATTACACATGTCAATATCTTCTATTGCAATGGTTAAGATATTACCTGCTGCTGGGCATGGTGGCGCACACCTGTAATCCCAGCACTTTGGGAGGTGGAGACAGTAGAATCGCGAGTTCAAAGTCAGCCTCAGCAAAAACGAGGCACTAAGCAACTCAGTGAGACACTGTCGCTAAATAAAATACAAAATAAGGGTTGGAGGTGTGGCTCAATGGTCAAGTACCCCTGAGTTCAATTCCTGGTGCCAAAAAAAAAAAAAAAAGATATTACTTGCTACAAGTTAAGGTCATATATGGGGGATCATATATAGTTCTTGGTGGATATACAGCAATCGTCTGAGTTCATATTCAATATAACATTTTTGAATGGTGTGTTCTTGTTTGAATATGAGATATCCTACTCCAAAGTTCCTGTTAATGCAGGAATGTTAAGAGATAAAATGATTGGATTATGAGAGCTGACTTATTCCATCCTAGTTTGAATGGATTGACTGGTAACTATGGGGAATTGGGGCATAACTAAAGGAGGTAGGTCCCTGGGTGTCTGCCCTGGAACGATGTATCTTCCCTGCAGCCTTTTCTTTCTCTCTCTCCCTCTGCTTCCTGCCCCTGACATGAACTGAGCAGCCTACCTTTGGTAGGCCCTTCCCCCATGATGTTTAGCCTCACCTCAGAGCAATGGAGTCAACTGTATGTGTACTGAGACTTCTGAAACCATGAGCCCTGGTGAACTTTGCCTCCTTTAAGTTGTTCTTGTCAGGTATTTTGGTCAGAGGGACAAGAAAAGAAAGAAAGAAACAATTAAAATATGGTGTCTCCATTATATCTCCATTATGTAGGGAAACCACTGGGAATAATTCAGCATGTGGTTACTAAACATTTATTTCCCTTCCTTTCCTTTCCATCCTTTCCCCTCCTCTTGGTTTCTTTACTCTCTTGCCTTCTCAATTCTCCCGCTGCAACAGATCCCCATTCCTTCCCCTCACTTTCCTTCCTTCCCTTCTTTCTTTTTCCTTCTTTTTTTAACCACAATATATATTTTACTGCAATACTAAATAGCCTATTCTATGTAGATGATTTAGTGTAAACATTGGGAGAACAATGAGTTTCACTACCTGGGAGGCTAGTTGTATCATGGTTCTTAGCCAGTACAAGCTGGCTGAGTGCTGCATGTGAGATTGCACTGTCACATTATCTGAATAGGTAAGTTTACATATATCAATAGCACAAATTTAGGAAATATCATTTGTAGTTAGGTCCAATGAGATGCTGCCTACTGCTATTCATGCTGAACTTTTTTTTAAATCATGAAAGTAAACACAATGGAGATGTCACTGTTGCATTGGGATATGTGGTGTATTTTATGAAGAACTGGCTGTTTGTAACTGTGGATCAGGATTGTATTACAGTTGGTTACCAAACAAATGCTTGTAAACACTTGACTCTTCATATTGTGGGATTGTTTCCTGTAAATATGCTCATTGATGACCCATTCTGTGCTAAGACCTGGGCTTCAATACTTTAAATGTCTGAAATCCCTTCTTGGGATGGGACTTGACAGAATAAAAGAAATAACAGCAAATAAGGCATGGCTTTCCTCTGGTGTTAATGGGCGACATGGATTAATAAATGAAGACCCCTGTGTTTATATACAGCAGAAGAAATAAAATAATCATATTCCATTTTATTATGAAAAAATTTGAAAAAATAAAGTCTAATTTTACAAGTAATACATTTGATCCATTGAGTGAATTCTCCTTACTGAGTCCTTAATTCCAAATAAATATTTCATTTTAAGATTTTAAATGAAATTGAACTCAACAGTCAAGTAAAATTTTGTTCAAAAAGATTTAATAATGTTTTCTTGAGTTAAAGTTATCTTCATTTTTAATGTCAGCTGTAAGATTATAAAAATAGAGAAATTTTCTTTAAAATGTGAATAAAGGTTAGGGATGTCTCAAATGGTAACATTTAAATTTCCATTAATTCTTCAGATATTCTTCATCAACTTAACAACAAATGTCACATCCATTTTTAATATATTCTTTAAATAAAATTTAAATTGATTAGTGTAATGACTTTCTGCACTTGGAATGTATTTGGAGTGCATACTATTATGCTAAAACAACTATTAAAAAGAATATATTAAAACACAACGCTGTGAAGGAATTACTAAAAAGCATTTGGATTCTCTGTGTGAATTGAAATCACCGAGTAAATTTAAATGACAATCCGTAGTGTGGGGAGATTTTGCAATAAAATTTTGCATCCCTACTGATCTTTTAGTGATAGTGGAAAATCACAGAGGCATTAGAAAGCTGAAGACATGCATATACATATATGTGTATATATATATTTGCACACACACATATGTATATCTATACACACACATATTTGTGAGACATCCTGATATTGATCCCTTGAGAGATACCAGAAAGTCATGTTTAAGACTATTTGTAAATATTTTGTAAAGGAAGCTATGGACATCAGGAACCAATGTAGATTTACTAGTAATAAAACATGTCAAATAAAACATGCTCACCTCTTGGTAGCCAGGAAGCAGAAAGAGTCCTCAAGGAATTAGGGACAATATATACTTCTTAAGAGCATGCTCCCTGTGACCTACCTCCAATAAGTCTCCACCTTCTACAGTTTCTACAGTACTTCCATCCAGTTATGAATCCATTGATTAGTCCATTGAGGTCATGGTTCCCATGATTCAATCACCTCCAAAGCCCTACCTCTGAACATTGTTGCACTAGAGACCAAGCCTTCATCTGTAGAATTTGGGAAAATTCTAGATCCAAACCGTAACAGTCTGTTCATCCTATAAACATTCAAGATAATATGATACACAAAGTTTGTAGTTTTTAAAAATCCAAATCATACTGTATGTCAGGAAATAACAGGAGTAGATCAGAGATACAAGATGATTTCCTATAAAGAGAACTGAAAGAAGTAGGCATATTTGTGGTAGAATAGGAGAAGTCAGAATGGATATACACAAATCTTCACTAGTTTAATTGTTGTATGAAATGAATTATAATGCACTTTATATGGCCTCAGTGGAGAGGGAAAAAAGAATGGATATAAGAAAGACACATCTGGATCCCACAACAACAACAAACACATGAACTTAAAGAAAGATCCATAAAATAATTAGATGTATTGCCTCAAACACAAGAAAATTCATTAATCTTTAATAGGTTTCTATAATTTTCTTAGTCATTCATTTATTTATTTTTGAGATTTACATATATTTTACAACTTTTTTGTACAAGGCAATGTGCTCCATCATGGTGATATATAAATTCACCTAATATTTAATATTTACATAAATATCTTCTTACAAGTATAAATGTATTTATTGATTATTGTAAAATAATTATTCCAAACTTAGTGACTTAAAAGGACAATCATCACTGATTAGCTCTTGAGGTTTCTTTGGTAATAAACTCAGAACAGTGTGGCAATGATTTCTATGCTCCACCATGCCTGGGATGTGGCTGGAGGACTCAAAGATTCTTGTTGAACCCATTTGCTCTTGCTTAACTGTGAGCTGAGACATGACTGGAGCTGGTTCCAGAATTATCCATGTATATCCTCTTCCTAGGCCTGGTCTCCCTCTCAAAATATGGGATAGTAACCAAAGCAAGTGTCATAAAAGGGAAAAATAATATTGAAACGGTATCTTTTCAATAACCTAAGTTTGATGGAGTCTGAAACATAATTTATTTCATATTTCATTGGTGAAAATAAGTTACAACATTAGCACAAATACTCAGTGGGTGGTTAAATTACAAAAGGAGCATGTGAAATGGTATATGTACTTAAATACTATGTCACAGTAGAACTTAAAATTAGTTTTTATTGGGGGCTGGGATTGTGGCTCAGTGGTAGAGTGCTTGCCCTGCATGTGAAAGGCACTAGGTTCAATCCTCAGCACTGCATATAAATAAATGAATAAGTAATGGTCAATCAACAACTAAGAATTTTTTAAAAAATTAGTTCTTATTGGTCTGGGGTTGTAACTCAGTGATGAAGTGCTTGCCTTGCACATGTGAGGCACTGGGTTTGATCCTTAGCACCACATAAAAATAAAATAAATAAAATAAAGGTATTGTGTCCATCTATGACTAAAAATATTTTTAATTAATTATTATTTTTCTTATTTTATGAAAAAAATTGGTGTCTCTCATTATTTGTCAAGGTTAATAGTTCTGTGGTATCTCCAATGTGTGAAAATACAAAGAAAGGTCAACTCCAGTCACATTTGTTGAGAAATTCATTTTAAATGAAAGGAAATGTAGAGATGAAAAGTTAAGTACAATGTGATGTAATTGCCCATATCTTAGGGTGTTGATAAGAATGGAAATATAGAGAATGGAAATATAGAGAAAAATAAAGATGGATACATAATAGAGTTCTTTTAATGAGAATTTTCAGAACATGTTTCTCTCTGGCATATAAAAATTTGCACATGGAGACAGAAGGATTTGCACAGATGAGCAAGATTCCAAAAAGAATGTCCTCTGATTTTTGTTAATGTGGCTAGTGCTTCCCTGATTTCTATCCTTCCTAAAACCTGGGTTGTCATATTTTCCTAGAGATGTCATAATTTTGTGTGTGTCTTATGGCTGAGTGTGTGTGTGTGTGTAAAAGTGTGTTTATGAGTGTACTTGTCTACCTCAAAATGACAAGTGGTTCTATTTTTTCATATATTTTATTTTGTACATAGTAGTGAAATTTGTTGTTACCTAGTCATACATGCACACAATGTAGCAATATAATTTAGTCAATCTCATTCTCCACAACTTCTAATTTTGTGTTTTGTGTTTCTTGCAAGAAAAATAATTTTTGCTTTGGCCTTCATGAACAAAATTCCTCCTTCACTTGAAAAAAATGCCTAGAGTTATTTGGTATTTAAATTTAAACAAATTATCATTTGGATTTTTCAAATATATTAATCTATTTTCCATTTTATGTTGTTATTTTAATATTAACAGTGTCAAACTCAATGTTTTTTATAACTGTTCACCTATTTCATATTTTAAATAAAAAGAATTTGTTTTATATGTGGATTTATAGGATAATGGTCATTATACTAGATGAAGTAGATTTATTGACATTTATAAAAATAACTTGTTCTTGGTAGATTAAGATATATTCTTAATTACTGTGGATAGAATTTTTTGTACATACACACACACATATTATGGTTTCCATGTGAGATGTACCCCAAAAGCTCATGTGTGAGACAGTGCAAGAAGGTTCAGAGGTGAAATGATTGGGCTGTGAGAGTCTTGACCCAATCAGTGAATTTATCCCTGATGGGGATTAACTGGTAACCAAAGTGGGAAAGTATGGCTGGAGGAGTTGGGAATTGGGTGAGGCTTTGGGGAATATATTTGTATCTGGCAAGTGGAGCCTCTCAATGTTTTCTGATCACAATATGAGCTGCTTCCCTCTGCCACACTCTTTCACCATGGAGTTCTGCCGCACCTGGACCCCAGAGGAATGGAGCTGGCTTTCTATGGACTAAGATCTATGAAACCGTGAACAGTCAAATAAACTTTTCTTCCCCTAAAATTATTTTGGTCAGATCTTCTAGTTAGAGCAGCAAAAGAGCTGACTAAAACAACACACACACACAAACACACATATATATGACTTATTATTACAAGGTATTGGCTCACATGATTATGGAGGACAAGAATTCCTGCCACATGCCATATGCAAATTGGAAACCTACAAGACACCTAATTGTATAGTCCCAGGGCCAGAAAGCCAGAAAACTCATGATGTAGATTTCAGTCCAGGTATGAGAACAATGAGCACCAAGACAGGAGAGATTAATGTTCCAGCTCAAGTACTCAGGCAGAGGGAGTTGGACTTTCCTCTAACTTTTCTTCCATTCAAACCTCCAAAATTTAGGGTAATGCCCACTCAGATTGAAAAGGGCAATATACTTTACTCTTTCTACCTTGACATGCTAATGTCTTCCAGAAACACCCTTACAGACACATCATAAATAATGTTAAACCAGACACATGAGCATCCCGTGGCTCAGTCACGTTGGCCCATAACATTATCCATTACATTGTGGTTTTCTGTTTTTGTGAAATATTTAACAATATAACCATATGATTTTTAAAAGCAAAGAAAGAATTAGATAAAATAAGACTGTAAAAATATTAATGTTTGTTGAAACTGAGTGTAGAGGATAATTATATTACACTGACATATACTTTAATATATGATTGAAGTATTCCCAAATGAAAATTTTAAAAAAGAAAAAAAGTGTGAAAGGTCTTCAAACAACTAAGTACTAGCCATTCAAAAAATTAAAATCTAGAAATTGTTCATAACTTGGGTCTGTAAGTTGATCAACCTTACTACATAGCACATACAGACTTAGGGGAAATTACACTTATGCAAATGGCTTTAGGGGTTTTAGGGAGATTTTTACAAGTGAAAAAATTTAGATAAATTATATAATAAGCACATGGTTAATTTCTTATACGTTATATTTCTTACCTAATTTTTCTGCCATTACTGCTCCAAATTCCTGTTTTCTGATCTGAAAAATACACCTTTACAGACTATCTGAAGTGTACACCATACCATATGTTACACGAAAGATAATTTCATGATTTTATTTTCATTTCTACTCAATGTCTCCTTCTATTTATGGAGAAGAATATATTTGAAGTGGATATTTGTTTTATCTTGGTAACTCTTCCTTTGTTTGATTCTTCCATCTATTTCAGATCAATGATATCATCATTTTTAATTTTAATGACAGTTATGAAATTGAATAATCTCTCAGGAAAGGGAATTGTGACTATATATAAGCTTTAGAAAAAAATACTTAGAATCATGTAAATTCAGAAGTTTTCAGATTTGCCTTTATTTCCCTTTGGATTGCCATTTCCCATAACAATCTATTCTTTTTTGTTAGTTTTTGCATTGACAGGAAATTGACCCACTTTCCCACTATGTGGATATTTTATTTTCATAGTTTTGTTTAATTTGTAAGTCTTTCATAAAATGTATTTATTTGTTTCTTTGTGATACCTTTTTTTGTCAAAATCATTATTGTTACTTATCTGGAATCTTTTGCCTTTTGTATCATGATTCTAAAGACTTGGCTTGATTTGGTATTTTTTCCCACTTGCACATAATCTAAACCTGATTTTCAAATTTTACATTACTGCTGTCCAGAGCAACCTGGAAAATATTTATGTAGCACATCTCTATGGAATGTCTGTCGAGTGTGATCACAGAGGCTTTTCTGTTATGTGCTGTTCCACTGACATTTTCTCATATTGTTATCTCACAGATTTCACTGTTTGAAATCTCCATGTAATTAATCCAGATCAGAACTGTATCCAATGCACAACAATACCAATAATTATAATCAATGCTCTTCTGTTTTTCATCTGTTGATGATTTTCATTCCTGCATGGTATTTTAAATTTTTATGTTCTATTTCAAGATTTGAGAAAGATCTTTCCTCTTTGTTGTTGATGCTTTTTCAAAAATACTTCTTATTTTTTTTCCCTTCTGGTTTCTAAAGCACAGTTATCCAGACCCTTTTAGATGTATTTAAAAAAAAAAAAAAAAGCACTCACATATTGGAATGCTAAATAAAAGTTCCTAACTCTGGTTAACCGGCAAACATGTATTTCAAAAGCATGGAGTCTTTTCATTTCTGGTTTCCTGAGGATCAGCCACCATCATGAATGACACAGGGACTGTGTGGACCAGAAAGTTCACAACCAACTCACTACTTCGGAGGAAACAAATAGTCACTGACATCTTTCACCTTGGGAAGGCAACAGTACCTAAGACAGAATTTCAGGAAAAATTATCTAAAATATGAAAGACCCCACCAGATGTCATCTTTGTGTTTGGATTCAGAACCCTTTTGGAAGTAGCAAGACAACTGGCATTGGCATGATTCGTGATTCCTTGCATTATACAAAGAAAAAATGAAACCAAACATAGACAAGCAAGACATTGCCTGTATGAAAAGAAAAATAATTCAAGAAAAGAGTAAAAGGAACGCAAAACAGAATAAAGAAAGTCAGAGAGATTGAAAAGACAAATATTGGCCCTGGAAAAAGTGGAAGAAGAAAAGATTCTGCAATGACTTTATCTGTGATGATTGTGTGAATTTTTCATGAGGATTAATAAACTACAAACTCAAAAAGTAAAAAATTAATAAAAAGCACAGAAAACTAATATTTAGGATCTGCCTCAACTTACATTCTCACAATTTGATCTAGCATTAAAATATGGTGTGGGACTGTGTTTTTGCATACATAATGTTTTAGGCTTCTAACAAGGACATTAACACTCAGATATCATCATGCCATGATGAGTATATTAAAGAATAGTTACATTTTATTGCATATATGACAGCTTGTTTAACAGTGACCAGGGCATAAATTTTAAAACACTGACATTGTTCTGTGATTATTATAAAATAATTTCTCACTTATCCTAAATTAGTACACTTTATTTTCACAAATTGTACAATCAAACAGGAAATGAAAAATTTGAATCTATAATTAAATATAAGGACTCAATTTTTTAAACACTGTTTTAGAACTCACTTTCAATGTGGCAGTAAATGCTGTGTCTTCTCAGCTCTCCTGTGCTCTTGGTCCTGTTGTTTTTTAGCCCCTCCAGCCTGCAAGACCAAAGCGAAGGATGGTCAGAATTTCCAGGTCACTAGTATCCTAGAAATAGCCCTCAACTATGAGAGACAGAAGAATAAATACCCCAGTTTTCTTGACATTCTCTCAGTAACCTACTCATTAAACTATCTCGTCATTGGTTTTCTTCATTTCCCTGTGAGAACTAAAACAACTACTCTCATTGGTTATGCAAGCCTGAGAAATTGAAAATCACTCTTATCAATTATGTAATTAAACTTTGGAATATCTTACAACATGTACGCATTCTTGGCTCAGATTCTTATGTGCTTGCACCAGACTGTTGTCTTAAGAAACGAAAACAAGTTTTATAGCTTTCTGATAGCTACACATAAGTAAAAAATATTGTACACTGATGTCTATGAAGTGTTTTTCCTTAGAGTTGTAAGTAAATAAAACTGGTTGCTTATATCATATCTGGTTTCTTTATTTGAGAAAAGGATGTTTTATATGCCAAGCACAATTGTTCATCCATATCTATAACAGAAATTTTTACAGAAGCTTGCTGAAGTTACCTTATAAAATCTACGACAACAATGGGTTGCCTTGAATGTGAAACTTGATTTTTATCATTTCTTATGAGTTGAATTATATCTCTCCAAAATTAATATGTTGAAGCCCTAATCCTCAAACTGGTTTAACTATAGACTGGGTCATGAGAAGGTAATCAAGGATAAATGAAAACATATACATAGTCTCTTATTATGGTTTAGATATGAGGTGTACCCCCAAAAGCTTATGTGTGAGCAATGGTGAAACAATTAGGTTATGAGAGGCTTAACCTAATTGGTGCATTATTCTACTTGAATGGATCAACTGTGTGGTAGCTGTAGGCAGATAGGATGTGGCTGGAGGATGTGGGTCATCGGGGGTGTGCCGTGGAAGTGTATATTTTGTCCATTGTAAAGGGCCATCAGTGGGATGTATGTGGAATATCAGAATTGCAGCCAGTGAGGGGATAGGTCTGGCATTGGGAACTCCTGTGGCACCTCCAGATGGATAAACCACCTGATGCAGGTGAACTTCCCCCTCAGCTGTGCCAAAGATCCCACACAGCACAGGAGATGGGCTGACCTGCTGTACCACACAGCCCCTCTGAGATGGGTGTGATGTGCCAAGATGCCAGTCAAACTGCCCTTGAAACCTGATCCCTGCCTTTGATGTTACATCCTTGAATAAACCATTTTCTTGTTGTCTAGCTCCAGCTCCCATGTGGACTGGACCTGTCAAGGGCTCCATTTTTTGAAACTATCTTTCTAACTTTTTTTTTGTTCTTTATTAACTCTTCTAGACTTTCATTTTTCAGGTGGCTTACATCCTCCTCAACAGGAAGAATTCCTCAATGAGACATTGGCCGTCTCCCCTTAGTTCATGGTGAGGGGAACTCTCTCTCTGCTTCCTGGTGCTATGTTCTCAGATGCTTTCCTCTCCAACACCTGTCACCATGATATTCTGCCTTACTTAGGGCACAGAGCTATGGAGTCAGCAGTCTATGGACTGAGACCTCTGAAATCATGAGCAATAAAAACAGTATTTTTCCTCTAAAATTTTCTTCTTAGATCTTTTGGTCACAAGAAAAATGACAAAAAAATCTGACTAAAACAGCCATGAAAAGACTAGGTGGATGACAGGATGACTCTGTTTCTCTCTCTCGTCTCTCTTCACCAAATGAAAGCACTGTAGAAAGGTAGCCATATGTAAACCATGAAGAGGGCCCTCACTAGATCTCAACCATGCTGACAGTGGAATGCTACCCTCCAAAACTGTGAAAAAAATAAATCTTTGTTATAGTAACTCGAACAAAGCCAGCTCTCTAGATTTCAAATGTATCTTGCCTCAGTGTTCAACTCTGCTTCTGTGACCCTTGCATTAATTCTAATAAAACCCACAATGCATGTCACTGGCAGACCATCTCATGCTGGTATCATGAGTATCTTCATTTCTTTGGATAGTTCAGAAAAGCTCTAAGCTGCAGATAAAAGAACATCCAAGTGGGCTCCTTAAGGCACCTGGGGTTCCTATAGGAACAGAATTATCCTGTGAATTTCTTCACAAAAGGATGAAGGTCAGGGTCAAATGTTTATTTATGGATATATGTACACACAGATGGATAGATTCAAGGAAAGACACCAGACACAGCAAGGAAACGGCCTCTTCCAAATAGATATCCAGTTTTTCCTGGGGAATCTTCGCTGGTATATGCTAGAGGTGATTAGTTTTTAATATCTTCTGGTCACCCAAATGGTGACCCACAAAAGGACAAGGAAAGTCTTGTTCCCTGCTTTGGTATATGTTTTAGTTAGCTTTTTTTGTTACTGTGACCAAAAGACCTGACAAGAATAGTTTTAGTGATGAGGAGAAGGACAGCTTGAGGGTGGTAGGGATTTGGAGGGAAGGGCTCATCCTTCTCTGCCTGACTGTGTGTTAGCTCACAGTGAACTCTTACCAAGGCCAAAGTTCTTCAGAGAAAAACAAGACTACAAGTTTCACGTAAAGATGTCAGTTTGCAACTTATAGCACAGATCTGGAAATAAAAGGAGGAAGATAACATAGAGGTACCAACCTAGAAATCCATGAAATTCTGAGTGAGAATTTAGAGAAATTCTCTGTATTCAGTAAGGAAGACAGCAAAAGCCAGAAGCCAATAAATCAAAATTTAGAGGTCAAAAAGGCTAATAAAACACAAACACAGACTGACATTTTTTATCATCCTTTTAAGTGAAAGGCACTGGAAAAAGCTAACACATTCCATGTTTAGATGTCAGGTACTATTCCAACTACTTTTAAATATTATCTAAACTCTCTTGAAGAACTATAATTGATCTATTATTATTCACATTTCTTCAGTGAAGAATTTGAGGGCCTGAGAGTTTACCAATTCAGCAGTAGAGAGCAAAGATGGAAAGCCATGCCCTCTGCCTCCAGAGCCTGGGCTTTCCAACGCACAGCTGCTGGTGAGTGAACAGCGCTATAAGCTGTAACTATCACAAGGTTAGGTGAGCCTGGATTTATGATGCAGCCACCCATCATCCTCATGAACACTCTGGGAGGTGGATTCTTAATGCATTTATAGTGACCCTTCAAAGTTTGGGAGCATCATAAATACTTTTACACTGCGATAGTTCAGACTTTGGGAAGTTAAGTCACACAGGTTTTCAGGGCTAGTACAAGAAACAACCATTAGGAATCTGAAGATCTTGTCTTCACAATTTTTTTTCTTTTCTTTTTTTGTGGTGAGGGGTTAGATAGATATATGAGAGTCAGCAACTGAGGCCTTTGGTTGGGAGAATAAACAATTCTCAGAAGCCAAATGGGTTTCATTGCATGACATAAACAAAAGATAATTTTGCAGTTTGAAAGGTCAACAAATAGTGATGCTGTGGGGCTATTCATTGTAATTCATTATAATTTCTTTATCAGGAAATCTGAAGAGCAAAAATAGTTGGTAGAGTTGAAAAAGGAGTCTAAGGATGATTTGCAGGGTGGAGAGGGTTGAAAGGATTTGCACACGTCTGTCCTGGAAGGAACTTTTGGGTGTGTGGAGATGGAAGACTCTGGACCCTAAGCTGCTCATAGACATGACTGCTCTTCAGTTTCTCTTTGCATTCTAGGGAGGGCTTACCCCAGCCCATACACAAAGACTTACTAAGAATAGATACATGAATCTGGACTGACACTTTTACCCGCCCTAAGTATTAGACCCAGCTTCCAATAAATATAAACTCACTATCATCTGAAACTGCACAGAAAGAGATCTGCCTGGAATAAGCCTGGACATGGTGAGCAGGGAGGGATTCAATTTGAGTACTGATCAAACTCAAATTTGCGAACTGCAGCAGGACCTGAGGAGACAGCTGCACACAGCCATTGAAGTTTTTGGTTGCCTGCTGTTTTTTCTAGACAGCTGTCAAGACTGATAAACCTGTCATGTTTTCCCGGACTATGCAGTCATTTAATAGCAAGAAGACATCGCCATAGGAAGCACAGTCAAGAGGCATAACATTTTTGGAGATGGATGGGTAGATTCTTTGTTAGGTGTTTCCTTACAACAGCTTAAGTGTTGCTGTATTCCCTGGAGGTGTCCTCGTCCTCATGTACCCCCAGCCCCCAGGAGTTGCTTTGGAGCTTACTTCCTAAGGCAAGTTCAGAGTGTTTGATAGTCATTATGCCACTCAGCAGATGGAGAGAGAAAAGATCCAGGAGGTCAGGTGTGGAAATGTAAGGCAACATATTAGGTAAGATTTAACAGCAGGGAACTTCAGAATGCCCAAATGTACTTAAGTTTCTAGACATGTCACAAGAAGTGTTTTTATTTCCTTTCAAATGTCAAAAATAATAATAATTTTAAAAACAGTTTCAAGGACAGAGCTAATGGCTTGTTAGATTCAGGTGCCTGAAACAGGATGGAGTAAAAATTAGATAATGCTGTGTTGCCAAACATTTTTTTTTTTTTTGCATTGGAATGAGAAATATTTTGTTTACCAAAAGAGTTATGCAATTCTGTTTTCAAGTTATTATTATTCAAAGAAGATAAAGTTACAGAAATAATTTAATGAACTCTGATAGAAAACATCTACTATGAAAAAAGAGTGTGTTTCTTAAATAGGATAGGCTCAAGTATAATTAAAAGTTTTAAGGATGCAAAATCAGATGTGTAGAGGAATATTTATGCACCTAGATATTGATTCACAGGTTTCTTTTCCAATATTTAATGTCCTTTTATTCTCTCCCTTTCTCTTTTACTCTGGACTCTATCTTTCTTCATATCTTCCTGTCATTCTGTATGCATGTGTATTATTATTATTATTATTTTTTTTGGTACTGGGGATTGAACTCAGGGGTACTCGACCACTGAGCCACATCCTCAGCTCTATTTTTGTGTTTTATGTAGAGACAGGGTCTCGCTGAGTTGCTTAGCACCTCGCCATTGCTGAGGCTGAATTTGAACTCGCGATTCTCCTGTCTCAGCCTCCCAAGTGCTGTGATTACAGGCTTGAGCCACCACGCCCGGCTTATGCATGTGTATTCTGAGGCTTCTGAAATTCTCTAATTCTTCATTTTCATCATTTTATAAACAGATATAGTTTACTACTTATTTCTATTTTGGGGAATTGTTATGCTTTCTAAATCTAAAGATTTGTGACATTTGTGAATTCTGAGAAATTATCAGCCATTATCCTCTGAAGTTTATATTTTTATATTCTTTTTTATTCTCCATATAAATGTCTGATTATGTAACTTTTCATCTCTCTCTCTTACATTTTCATATTTTTTTTCTGATCCTCTCTGAATCACACTCAATCATTTCTGCCCAGTTTGACATAATTTATTATTATTTTTTAGTTGTTTAATCTCAACTCAATGAAACTAGTTTCCCTACTTATTTTGTAATTATGCATTGTGATCTCATGTATGGTAAGGTTTAACATGAGGATCTTGAGGCACATAGTTTACAATTTGCTCTTCTAAAAAGAATTTGCTTATGCATGTTCCAGGGTACCTTCAAGTTTATTTGGCATCTTGAAATTTTGAATATTCAGAAAAAAAATTTTTGCTCTCAATGAGCTCTAAGGTTGAAGCAGAAATACCAGTCTTCCTCAATGGCTTATTTTACACATAAAACAATATTTTCTAGTTGCCTCTTTCACAGATAGTGTAGTACTTAAAAGATACTGGTGTGTTGGTATGTATTATGAAAGACTGAAAGACTGGGATATAGTAACTCCAACTGTATATTTTACTTAGATGCAAGGCTTTTATTTAGTCTTCTATCTGGGTCTTAAATTTCCAATTTAATTTAACAAAATTGATAAATGTCATAAAAAATCTATCACTTCAGCCACTACTTAATACAGTTTTTTCTTTCATTTTTGCCAAACTGAGAATTTTCTTCATTTTTGAAAGATCAGGAATTATTTTAAAAATATTTTTACTTGCTTGCTGTAAACCTTAAACTGCTGTAAAACATTAAGTCTACTGAAAAATTTTACTGTGCTTATCCAGAATATTCAAAGTGTGTGTATTTGTGTGTGTGGTCAAATTAATTGTAGAATTCTGTTTCTGAGGATAATTAATTCATGGTATTACTAGAAATAGCAGTTATTCAAACATTTAGAATAAAAAACAGACATTTTCAAATAAACTGCAAAAGACATGCTTTATAAAAACAACAATGGAAAAAGTCCATTAATTTGCCTTCATCAAGAATTAACAAATGCTAGAATGGGTTTTGATCCAAGAAATGCATGGATCTTACAATTATGGATGATTTATTTTCATTAGAGTTATTCTGAATAATAATCTCCATTTTTCTGATGATAAAAATTTAAATCATTTTTAACATTTTCATATTTTTCTTTCTGTTATCTCTCAGTCTTAAAATGGGTTTAAAGTATAAGTGAACTACCTTCAAAAATCTTTGTGTTCTTAATGGGACCATTTCCAGTTTTCATCTTTGTTTCATATCAAACATTCCATTGTGAGTTCAGGAAAGAGCTGCTCATCTCCACTTACTCCCAATAAGATTTTAGGAAAAAAAATTATAAAGAAATCTGAAGTTTTTAAAGTCAGTTGGAGAACCACTCAAACAGTATATATGTGTATCTTCTACATCTGTCTTTCTTTCTGATTTCTTCTTTGCTGACAATTGTAAAATAATAACAATTCTCTGTCCAAAGTCCATTTCATATGTCGCAAATAAACTGGGATAAACTGTTGTAAGACAAAATATGGGAGGCATTTCCCTGGAAGCATTGACTTAATTATCATAAGTCATTGGCTGAGTGTGACATCTGTCAGTTCAGAAAAGACCTTGGAATAGAGGCCAAGTGAGAGAATTGCTTTGTTTTAATTTCTTTTTACAGATTGCAAAAATCCACACTCAGTACTTTTAATGGTGAAATAATAGTGTTTTTTGGTAAATTAGTATCTTTATATCTAGGAGTATGGGATGTCTTAGAGATTATTTGATATGAATAAGTGAAAGTTTTGGTCTAGACAACATAACTTCCAGCACTTTACACTTACATGTTCCCTTTTTGTCTATTCATCCATTTATTTATTTATTCAACTATTTTAATTCTGTATCTGCAGTAAAAATCCTCAAAAACAGAAGAAATAGGACAAATTTTACTTCTGGGACCAAGTGAATTTTGAATTCACTATAGTGTTGTGTATACATCATATGGGAGTATTTATAAATGGTTGGGGTCCATGCCTTTGCTTTACCTAATTACTCTATGAGACTGAGTTTAGTATAGAATTTTTTCTTTTTAAAAGCATGCTATTGGGGCTGGGATTATGGCTCAGTGGTAGAGCGCTTGCCTCGCATGCGTGGGGCACTGGGTTCGATCCTCAGCACCACATAAAACTAAATAAAGATATTTGTGTCCATCTACAACTAAAAAAATATTTTTTAAAAAACATGCTATTTTCTGTGTATTAGCTAAATTGGGATAGACTGACAAGTCGCTTGGAGAACCACCCAAACAGTATAGACTTTGCTTGATCAGTAATATAACCTACTATAGGGGCCAAGGTGTCTGGGAGACTCTTTAGGAAAAGCCTACAAGTACTCATCAGCACCCCACTGCCTCTATCCTGCCCTTCTCCCTCACAGCCCTCTTTCCTATGGTGCCAAGGGTGTGGATTCTGGAGAAGACCTGACTGGGTTCAAGTCCAACTGCTTCTGCTTCCTCAAATTACTTACCCTCTTTGTGTTTCTGTTTATTTGTAAGTGGGATAAAAATATTCTCTAACACATAGGGTTTGGTGGGAATTGAAAGGAATTAATATATTCTAGTGTCTAGTAGGCAACATGGAAAAAGTTACACAAATGCTGACTATTCTAAAAGCACCCTGTTTTACTTTTATGTCTTTCTGGCCTATACAGCACTTGAATATGGAGGCACTATCTTTAGCTTATAGTCTAAAAGGATATGAACACAGAGAATAGGGGAAATGATAAAGTTTTAAACAATCATTTTTTTTAAATCTTTCTACACTTTTTTATTGATGCTTTATAGTGGTACATAATGATATGGTTTGTTGTGCATATTTGTACATGCATAATATGACAATGTAATTTTACCAATTTCATTCTCTAGCACTTCCCCCTTCACTCTCTGCCTCCTGATCCTCATTGCATTTTTTATACTGATCTCTCTTTAATTTTTATGAGATTCTCCCTCACCTTTCTTTTCTTTTTTCCTCTTTAGCTTCTGCATAGGAAAGAAAACATGCAACCCTTGATTTTCTGAGTTTGGCTTTTTTCGCTTAATATGATGATCTTTAGTTCTATTCATTTTCCTGCAAATGACATAATTTATTTTCTCTTCCTTATGAGTGAATAAAACTCTATTGCATATATTTACCACATTTTCTTTATCTATTCATCCATTGATGGACACCAATGCTGGTACCATAGCTTAGTTATTGTGAATTGTGCTGCTATGAACATGGGTATGGATGTACCACTGTAGTAAGATGACTTTAATTCTTCAGGATAAATACCAAAGAGCAGTATAGCTAGGTCATATGGAGGTTCCATGCCTAGTGTTTTGAGGAACCTCCATATTGATTTCCTTAAGAGCTGTAGCTCAGTGGCAGGGTGTTTGCCTAGCATGTGTGAGGCACTGAGTTCAATCCTTAGCATCACATAAAAATAAAGAAATAAAATAAAGGAATTCTCTTCACTTACAACTACAAAAAATATTTTAAAAAAATAACATGATCTGGGCCCAGTATCTGGAGTCTTTGAGGATGGAGTTCCAGGTCAGTTAAAAAAATAATAAGAGCACACAAAAACATTTTTATTTCCCACATTAAAAATCACAGCATATTTGATTTTAAAATAGGGGGCTAGTTGAGGCACATCTTTAGGTTTGAGGAGGTTGGTCTAAGTCCAGGAAATATTTAAAAGGAGAAAATGACCTAATAATTCATCATCTTCTTCCTTTAGAAATTAATTTTTGAGTACATTCTAGGTGCTAGACTTTGGGAATACAAAGTTGAATTACAAAGATTCTCTGCCATTTTGGACTTCACAGCATAGTAATGGGATCAGGGAGAGACAGATATACATCAATGAATAATGACAAGTGATAGAAAAGGGAAAAATCAAATTTGGTTAGGGGAGCACGAGTCTTAGAAGCCTCTTGACTGGATTGACCAAGGTGAACATGGTCTCTGGAAATAAGAATTTCATACATAAGAATCATGGAGGAAAATTGAATAAATATAATGCAAACATAAAAAGAAAACTTGAAAAAGTTTCAGAATTTGGAATATCACAAATTTTGAAGTGGTAAGAGATGTGAATTATGTGAATCAGAGCAAATTCCTTATATCTGTGTATGACAAACTTTGTATTTATGTCATTTTACATACCTCATGCTTCCTTTAAAACAAGTCTTCATTGCAACCTAATATGGTAGAAAATAGTATTCTCCAAAAGCACAGATAGGCACAAAC
Organism: Xerus rutilus; assembly: GCA_028644305.1. Lineage (NCBI taxonomy): Eukaryota > Metazoa > Chordata > Mammalia > Rodentia > Sciuridae > Xerus > Xerus rutilus. The sequence continues at coordinate 16,518,780 of CM053401.1, forward strand.
AAGATTCAGATAGTTGAACAGAATGGTTTGTATTCTCAATAAATGGTAAAAAGATCCAGATGTATTCTTAGCTTTTTGTCACTGTGACAAATACCTGAGAATATCAACATAGAGGAGGAAAGATTTGCCTTGGCTCATGGTTTCAAAGATATCAGTCCATGTTGGCTGGCTTTATTGTGTCTGGTCCTATAGTGAGGCAGCACATCATGAACAAAAGGCACTACAGAAGAAAGCTACTTACCTCATGGTGGCAAGGAAACAGGGAAAAAGGAAGGAGCTAAAGAACAAGATAAATTTCCCAAGGACATGCCCCCCCAAAGACCCACTCCCTCAAGCTAGGTCCCATATCCTACAATTTTTTTACCACAAAACCAATAATCCATTCATATATGGGTCCCTCAGTGGATTAATTTGCTGATGAGGACAGAGACTCCACAATGCAATCACTTCCTCAAATACCTAACTCTGAAAATTGCTACATTTGGGAACAAGCCTTTATATGATTCTTTGAAGAACACTTCATATCCCAAATAGAACAATTGTTTTTTTTTAAATATTTTTTATAGTTGTTGATAGACCTTTATTTTATTTATATGTAGTGCTGAGAATCGAACCCAGTGCCTCACACATGCTAGGCAAGCACTCTGCCACTGAGCCACAATCCCAGCCCCAAACAGAACAATTATTATAAAAATACATGGGGCATATGACACATGAAGAGGTTGATTTGCTCAGTTTAAACATCATGTTGAAAAAGTTGAGTAAGAACATTAACGAAGTTTATAGGGAGTGAGAGAAATGTCAAAGAAGAAGGAAGGGAGGCTATTTACTTAAAGGACGAGAGATGGTCTGAATTGCCAGTCGGTTCACCAGGTGTCCTCTGGACTTATCTCCTTAGTCTTTTCCAAGACTCTATAGACCTTAGTGGTATCCTCATCTTGTTCAAGACTCAGTGTTAAAGTGGGAAGAGGTAGAATTCACTATAACTGTATATTATTTTATAAACTCTAATGATTAATAATGAAGATAAAGATTATGGAAGATGAACAACATTCTTTGCTTTTAATCTTTTCTCTTCTATGTCTAAATAAAAATATTTATTTTAATTTTCCCTTGAAGTTAAAAATATGTTTAAAGTTAAAAACAGTTTCTATTATTTACAAATTATTCACTTTGCCTTTAACTTATCTGTGGAATATTTTCTAAGCAGATTAAGAATGTTTTATACAATTTAGTTGCAATATATTAAAAACATTTAGAAAAATATTTGGCTTTAAGTAAGCTTCCTCCTCCCTTCCCTTATCTAGTAAACCAGGACTCTTACTTCTTTTTCTCACATAGCATTGTATGTACTTAGAGGAAACCTCCACTAACCTAAATGAATTTGACAAATGGATTTAGGAGATGAACAGATGCATTTAAAGAATAACAGATGGGTCTCCATTTTCTTCGGTGAGGTGATCTATATCCATTTTATCAAGTTACAAGGATAATAGAATATCAAGCTCAAATGATACACAAAGAACAAGAAAATGTTGATAGCTTCATGCTATAGATTAAGTGGACCTTAATGTTTATTAAATTTAAAATATACATTTGGGGAACTTGAAAATGTTTTCTTTATTGGTAACAATTGTATTTAATATGAGAAGTAAGCATTCCAAAACAATTGATATTTTCAAAATATGTCTTACATTATGAGAAGATAAATTTGCACACTGTTGCTTCATTAAAGATGTGTGATCTTTGTGGGGTTAGGCATGAATTATTTAGAAACATAAAATTAAGGAGATTTACTTTAAAAACTGAGCTCAAAATGCTTAAGTGACTTGCTGAAAAGAAAGAAATGCAGAGCTAGGGCTATAACCCAGGTCTTATGAATTATTTTGCATGTTGTTACTTTTCTTGCTTCTTTCTTTCAATAGTGGTAGTTCTAGTAAAAGAGGACAAACAGTAGTTCAGGTAGGAGTTACCACTGTGTATAACTTTACCTACATAATCTATAATACTAAAATTCTGGTTCTCAGTACCACCATCTTCTCCCATGTTGCTTGTCAAAACATGAAATTTATAGTTTATTTGCTCATTAAGACTTTCCAAGTTTATTTTCCAATTTTTCTTATTATTTTGAGATGCTTTTATTTTACCTTTAGTAATAAAAATGTCACTATGTGAAATAGCTAATTGAGCATTTGAAATTCAATTTCCAAAGGGTGCCAAATACTAATAACTATGAAGGATAGGAAGATTTGCACAATGACACTATTTTTAATTTATAATTAAGATATATGAAGAGTTTGAATATTTTGGCCAGTATTGTTTTCACCAGTACCATAAAGAAAATATTCAAAATTTATGAAATATATATAATTGTGTATATATAAAACTGTTTTATCGATTGTATATATATGTAACTGTCTTATCTACATCCAAATTTCAGTGTGGAGGATTTCTTGGCTGACCTTTGCAAGAGTTAAAATAATGATAGACACTGTAACAAAAACAACAAATCTTAGTATCTTAACAAATAAGAATGTTTTGGTTGTCTATGTGTAAAAAAATAACTCAATAACATTGAGTTTGCAAAAGTGATAAAATTGCTCTCTATTCTGTATGTCGAATATTTGAGATCTCCGATGAAAAGCTTCATGTTTTCTCTACATGACACTCCCTGGAACAGCCTGGCTGAAGCTAGACGATCTGGCATGGAATGGTATATTTGTCCACTTTGGCTGCCAGAACAAAATTGCATGAACTAGGATGCTTACGAACAACAAAAATGTATTTCATACAGTTTCGAAGGCTAGGAAGTCCAAGATCAAAATACTGGCAGATTTATTACATGATGATTACACATTTTCTGGTTCATAGATGATGGTGTTTTTTTTTTTCCCTTGTGTCCTCATATATCGGAAGGAGTAAGGGAACCCTATGGAATCTATTTTTAAAGGACACAAATCCCATTTAGGAGATCTCCACTTTCATGGTTTGGTTAGTTCCTAAAGACCCACCTCCTCATACAATCACACTGGGGTTAGGATTCACTATATAGAATTTGGGGGCACATATACAGAAAGGGTATTCATATTTTGTGACCATGATTTTAGCTACCAGATAGAGCATACCATTTCTAGTGACTTCGCTCATCACATGGACTGTCATTATTCAGTGGTCTAGCTTACGCATCTTTGCATGATGTTTGCTTCCAGGAGGGCAACAGCAGAGCAACTGGTTTTAAAGTTTAGTTCCAAAATCAGAGACTTTTGACACAAAGCATTCTCTTGCTTTCTACTGACCAAAAATAGTGACAAAATCAGTTGAGATTAATGTGGAGAGAAACAGATTCTTGCTTTTGATGGTAGAGGTGACAAAGTCCTATTACAAAAGGGATATGGAGCCTTAGAAATGAGAAAAATTCTTAATTAAATAACCTATGCTTCCAGCATAATGAACCTGAAAGAAGGACACAATCCTGGCACAAAAAAAGAGGTGATAAAGATCAGAAATGTATGAAATTGAAAGAAGGAATTTTAGTGTTTTAGTCATCCTTTTTCTCTGCTTTGAATAGAAGACCTAATAAGAATAATTTTAGAGGAGGAAACATTTATTTGGGGCTCATAGTTTTAGAGGTCTTGGTCCATAGATGGCCAACTCCATTCCTCACAGCCTAAGCTACGGGAGAACACCATGGCAGAAGTCTATGGTGGAGGGCTGGGGTTGTGGCTCAGTGGTAGAGCGCTCGCCTAGCATGCGTGAGGACTGGGTTCGATTCTCAGCACCACATACAAATAAATAAAATAAAGATCCATTGACACTAAAAAATATTTAAAAAAAAAAAAAGTCTATGGTGGAGGAAAGCAGTTCAGGATATGGAATCTGGAAGCACAGAGGGAGAGAGAGGTTCTTTCAACAAGGACAAAATACATACCCCAAAGGCACACCCCCACATTTTCTAGCCATATCCTACCTGCCTAGAGTTACTTTCCAGTAAATTCCTATCAGTGAATTGATGCACTGATTAGGTTAAGGCTCTCATAGTCCAATTATTTTTACCTCTAAAGCCTCTTGTATTATCTCACACATAAGCTTTTAGGGGATACCTCACATTAAAATCATAATAGAATGCAAAAAGAATTAATAAAGCAATAAAAGTTTTTTGAAAACAAGAATAAGATTGACAAAATTCTAGAAAGTCTGAAAAATAAAAGAAGACACAACTTATTATTATTAGAAATAAAAATGAGAAAAAGACTAGAGGTTTCATAGCCATTAAAAGAATAAAAATAAAACATTACAAATGTGGTGCTGGGATTGTAGCTCAGTGGTAGAGTGCTCGCCTCGCATGCGTGAGGCCCTGAGTTTGATCCTCAGCACCACATACAAAGCAAAAAAATAAAGACATTGTGTCCATCAACAACTAAAAAAAAATATTAAAAAAAAAAAACATTACAAGTGTCTTTAAATGTGACAACTTAGAAAAAATTGACCAATTCATTGAAACACACAAAGTGTCAAAAGTCAACCAAGATGAATGAGATATTAGGAATAGCCCTAGAATCATTGTGAAAATGAAACTAACTTAAAAGATCCCCCCAAAATTAATCTCTGGGATGGAGATGTTTTCATGGGCAAATCTACCAAATATTTACAGAATTATCCCAAGTTTTGCAAAATCTATCCCAGAAAATATGTGAATAGTGAACACTTTCTGACTTATTTTATGATGCTAGAATTACCAAATATCAGGAAAAAAAGTACAGAAAATGAAAACTGTAGATTAGTATCTGTCATTAATTTAGACACAAAGTCCCACAAAATTTAGCAATCCACATTCCATAATATATGACACAAATTATACACCATATCGAAATGAAATTTTATTCCAGGCATGAAAATTTGGCTTAACATCTAAAAGCAACTCAATGTAATCAATCATACCAATGTGCAAGTGTAGCAAACTCATAAGGTACACATACTGACAATTTGTAATAAACACATTCAGCAAGTTGTGAAGGGAAGAGTATTTCTTCTCCTTAATAATGAACATGTATACAACATTCTAGAGCTAGCATGATGGTGAGAGACTGGGTGCTTTCTTCCAAAAGAAGCCACAAGCGTAGCTATGCTCACTACTCTTATTCAGCACACTAAAATAAATTACCATTCTGATAAGGTAAAAATAAATAAATAGATAAATGGTAAGTAGATTAAACAAGAAGAAATAAAATTATTTTCAAACAAAATTATTTTTTACATAGGACTTCTCAAGAAATGCATAAAACTACCTCCTAGCAGTAATAAGTGAGTTCAGAAAGTTGTAAAATATATGATCCACATACAAAAGTCATTTATACATATTACAGTGCACTTGTGGGGACCACAATTAAAAACATAACACTACAAAGTGCTGCCCACATCCTGTGAAGGCTGTGGAGATGAAGTGAAGTTCCTCAGGTGGAATGGGCTGGCTAAGCAATAAAATATAAGAGAAATAAAACCGCGGAACAATCACAGAACAGAAAATAGTTTCAATATTATTAAAATGGCCATACTACCCAAAGCACTATACAGATTCAATGCAATCCCAATTAAAATCCCAAAGGCCTTTTTTATAGAAATAGAAAAGGCAATCATGAAATTCATTTGGAAAAATAAGAGACCGAGAA
>CM053401.1:16524945-16602614 GCA_028644305.1 Xerus rutilus
GGTTGATAAAAATATATATAAATATATATATATATATATATATATATATATATATATACATATACTGTTCATTGAAAGTGCATATAAAGATGTTTAATATGAAAAAAAAAAAAAAAAAGAAAATAGTTTCAAAGCTGGGGCAGGATGAGCTAGACCAGATGGGTCTAGCTTCTAACACAGTGGGGCCCATGTCTGCTTTGTTTATGTAGGAGAACTTCAAAGGCCTTCCATAGAATATTTTTTACCAAGATAGGAAAAAAAAGTGGAGGCAGGTAGGCTGGCTGAGCTCCTAATGAGACATGCCTATTTCCAGTACTGCAACAGAACTTTCCTAGCAGAGCAGAAGAGGTGAGGCACTTGCATTGGGCAGTGGTCTTAGCTGTAGAAGGGTACAGGAAGTTCTCAGTGCCGACACTATCTCTTCCTTGACTGCCTTGTGTGCGGAGAGAAGGTCCTCACACATTCCACGGATGGCTTCCCACAACAAACACTCTCTCCAGAGGGTATTTCAGTATGCACTTGAGAAACATGGTTTTTGTGTATACTGAACATTACAAAACTAATGTTGAAAGAAAAAAAAGACGACCTCAAAAAATAGAGAAATATTGTGTTTATGAATTGGAAGCCTAAAAGGGAAAATGTCAATTTAATCCTTACTTGTAAGATCAATATAATTCCAATCAAAATTTCCAGTAAAATTTTTGTAGATATAGACACATTGATTCTAAAATGAAGATGTGGAAAGGCATAGGGCTTAGAATAGCAAAATCAATTCTGACAAAGAAGAATATAATTGGGAAAATCACCCTACCTGGCATGAAGGATTACTATACAGCTAACAGTAATCAAAACCATACACTATTGTCTGAGGAATAGACAAATAAACAAAGTAGAGATCTTAGAATTAGTGCTACACAAATAGGTTCAACTGCTATTGACAAAGTTATAAAAGCAATTCAATGTAGAAAGAACAGAGTTTCTCAACAAATTGTGCTGGTGTAACTGGACATCCAGAGGTTAAGAAAATAAACCTTGATCTAAATCTCATGCCTTATACAAAAATCAATTCAAGATTTAACACATACTTAAATATAAAACAGGAAGGTAAAAAAATTAGAAAAATATGAGAACGTATTTGAGACTGAAAGTTTGGGGAAGAATTCTTCATCTTGATATCAAAAGCAAATACATAGAAGAAAGATTTGATCAATTGGATCTCATGAAAATTAAAATCATTTTCTTTGTAAAAATCTGGAGAACATGAATACACAATTTACAGAATGGAAAAATCATTTCCATCATATATCCACCAAAGGTCTAGTGTCTAAAATATATAAAAAAACTCTCATAATTAAATAACAGACATCTTACTGAAGAGGATATGCAGGTAGTAGATGGGCACTTGGATAATGTTCAATATTATCAGCACCTGAGAATTAATTAAATTAAACCATAATGAAATATTGCTACATACCTATCAAAATGATTAAAATAAAAAATAATGGCAACATCCAATTCTGGTGAGAATTCTCATCAATTGAGAAGATAAAATGGCACAGAAATTCTAAAAATGTTTTTTTGCATTTTCTTAACAAAAACTAAGCAGACAACTACCAAGAAATTGCTGGGCATTTATTACAGAGAAATGAAGACTTATGCTAATACAAAATCCTATATGAAAATGCTATACAGTGAGTTTATTACAGTTTCCTCCAAATTAGAAACAACCCAAATATCCTCTATCAGGGGAATGATTAACTTAAGGAACATTGGTGTTAGGAATTCTACACAGCAATGAAAAGGAAGGAGGTATTGATAGAGACAAAAAGTTGTATGGATTCTAGGGGATTATACTGAATAAAAAACAAAAATCATTGCCCAAAATTATTATACTTTTGATACTATCTGATTTCATTTTATTTAAAAAATGTTTGAAATAACAAAATATATAAATAAATTAGTGGGAATAGATTAGTGGTTGTCAAAAGTTAGGAATGAAGTTGGGGGAGGGAAAGTATGTGTGATAAAAGAAAAAATAAGGGATTTCTGTAATGAAAGGAAATGTTCTGAATCCTGACTGTGGTAGTGTGCACAGGAATCTATACACACGAGGAGATTTCATACAACTAATTATATATACATACGTACACCTAGACAGGAATAGAATGAAAACTGGAATAGAATTAAAACCAATATTCATGAATTATATTGTATCAGTATCCTACTTCTAATATACCATAACCTTGTGAATATTATCATTGGAAGGAATGGTAAAGTCTACAAGGAATTTTCTTGTCTTGTTTCTCAACAACTGCTTGTGTGTACATATGAGAGATGAGAGATGGAAGGAATCGTTGTGGTTACTCTTAGAAGCTATCTGTAACCAAATTTCTTATTCTTTCAAAGTCCACTGTGGCCATGGTCATCCACATGTGGAAGAGATTCACATCCAGTGTGATTCAAGCTTCTTGTTTCTTGAGTCTTTATCAATTTCAAAATGGTAAAGCTTCAACATGAATCAGCAGAAGCAGGCTATATGCATGATAATAAGATACGTGTGCTGGTGCTCAGGAATTTTCATAAGTTAGGCCAACAAAAGCTCCAATTTACTTTCCATTATCCTATTATTTTGAGAAAATTTCATTCTGTATCTAAGGAGATATAGTGAATAACAATTTTCGCATCCAAAATTTAATTCTAATGCTGTGCCAAGATTTGGTGAAATGTGAATTTCAAATATTTGACATAGTAAGATTTCTGAACATGTATGCTTAATTTAGGATTAAAACATTTGATTTTTAAAAGTATAGTGTTTAACACTCCATTGAATGAAGCCCACCTTACATTGAAAAGAACTCCATTATTCTCCTAAGAGAAGAGGAGAAAGGAAAGAAATGTTGAGCCAAAAAAGCTGCAGATAATCAGAAGGCGTAACGATCAGGGAGTAGACTCCACAATAACACAGAGAAGTTTGGGTCTAGGGTCATTATTTTTTGCTCTTTTTTGGGGGGAGGATATATAAATAAAAAATAGAACCAGTGATTGGACCATCAACTGGTTTCCCTAGGAATATTTATCATTTGACCCCTGACAACTCTGAATTTACATGTGCCCCAAGTTACTGCTATTACACCAAAGAGCTACCTGCCACCTCAGAAAAGCCATGGAAAATTCATGTTTATATATTTGAACATGAAATATTAACCTAGATCCTCCATTCTCCACCTCACTTCATTATAGATCAGCATCTACTTATCTTATCAGAGAGAATATTCAGCCTTTGTGATTTGGGGATTGGCTTACTTTGCTTAGCATGATATTCTCCAACTCCATTCATTTACCTGCAAATGCCATAATGTTAATGCTGAGTAATTTTACATTGTGTATATATATCACAGTTTCTTTATCTATTCATCTATTGAAGGGCATCTAGGTTGGTTCCACAATTTAACTATTGTGAATTCAGCTGCTATAAATATTGATGTGGCTGTGTCGCTAAGTATGCTGATTTTAAATCCTTTGGGTAAAGACTGAGGAGTGGGATAGCTGGGTCAAATGGTGGTTCCATTCTAAGAACTTTGATTGGGCAAAGGGGAGGGAGCAAATGGAAGGGAGCATGGGGACAGGAAGGATAGTGGAATGACAGGGACATCATTATCCTAGGTACAGGTATGATTGCATGTATGGTGCGACTCTATATCATATATGTACAAACGGAGAACTGAAAAGTTGTGCTCCATTTGTGTACAATGAATCAAAATATATTCTGCTGTCATATATACCTAATTAGAACAAACAAATACATAAATATTAACCTAGAAATAAAAATCACAAAATTTCAATGTATTATTGCATCGCAGTATTGAGAAAAAGCTGTGAATTTGCTAACAAGGCAAACTTGATTTTCTGAAGTACAGAGAACAGTGAACTACAGTTTTACATACTCATAATAATTGCTTGCTAGCATTTGCTTAAATCTAATACAAGAAAAATATGCTATTTATAAAACATAGTCAAGTTTGCATTCACATTTTGAGCCCTAGTTGTTTAATATCTGCATTTCCAGCACTCAAATATAATTACATGAATGGGGGAGGGTAAGAAGAGATCCTGGGGAATGAAATTGACTAAATCATATTGTTATATTGTTGCATGTACACTTATGTAATAAAGAATTCCACTTGTATGAATAATTATAACACACAGATAATTTTTTAGATTGCATGAATGAATGCTTTAACAGTAATTTTCCAATTGTACACAAACAGAAGAAATTCACATAATTTGGAACTAAAACAAATCCCAACCAAAATGTGTTAGGTGTAAAGTGTGGTACTTATACAAACTTTCAATAATTATTCTTCCATATAGAATGTCTTTGCATCTCTGAAAGGTGTAATTATTATAATTCACAGAGTCAGGGATCATTTCAAGACTCCAAATAGAGAATCCAAAGAAACACATTAATAGTTTGAGGAAAAAAATCTAATGTATTATTTAGTTTAAATGTATAACAACTTGCATTCAACTGCTAAGACTTGGATCTAAAGAGAAAATTTCATTTAGAAAGACAAACTGATAGTCCTGAATTTGGGGCTTTTATTCTGAGATAATTTTATTCCTAATTTATAATGTCACAATGACATATACACAAAGCAAAAACAGGTAGTTGTGTAAAAAAGAAAAAACTATTAATTCCCAAAGTTTCAATACATGCTTCATTGTTGAATTTGGTTTTGTAATGTGGTAAATAAATTTCTCCTTCCAAAGCTGTCCCTGTTCACATATGTCTCAGAATTTCGTTATTCAGGATGGTCCCAAAAGATAAAATAAGTAGTCACATATTTAATATAATTTGAGATCTGATATTGAAAGACACTATTCTCAAAATAAATTCCCCATCTGTCTTCCAGAGTCTCTAAAATTGTATTATTCCAGATGTATCCTTTACTTACAGGCATCATGTTTCAAAAATCACTTTTAAAATGAAATTAGCCCAGAAGAGAATTTTGAAGACTATCACTATATCTTTTTAGGTTTTCAGTTACAACTAAGAGAATTAGGATTAGTCAAAATCTTTAACACACTTTAAAAAAATTAAATTTCAGCATGAAAATCTATGAAGTAAAACTGTTAGAAATGTGAGGTGCATTTGAATAAATCTTGGCCCTTATGAATCAAACTGCTGAAGATTGATGAGAGAACTGGAATAGGAATTTCACTTTACCATATTCAATAAACACAAGTATAAAATTCTCTGCCTCACAGAGCATTAAAGTGCTGTTTCAGTCAGCTGCTGCCACCTAACAACCAGGACAAAACTTTAGCACCATATAAAAATAACATTTCTCAGGTGTCCTCAAACCACTTGTACTGTTGTAATGTCATGCATCCATAGGTTGGTTTGAGGCTGGCAAATTTTGACTGAATTGAGCAAGGCTGCCAACGTGAAGCAGGTTTCAAACAGTCAGATCAGTCTCAGAGGTCTCTAATCCTCATTGGACCCACAGGCTGGTTATCACATCTTCTCCTGGCACCAGGTGGCTGCACAATCTGCAAGTAGAAATACTGGATGCTTGCTGAGGTTTTGTAATGGAACTGGTTCACTGCTGTTTCCACCTGCCATTCAAGGCTGAAAACAAATTCAAAAGCATCAGCACACATAATCTAAGCACTTTGACCAAAGCAAGTCAACATCAATGGAATACGGAAATAAACTCCTCAATAAAAGAGTGAGCTGGGGGCTGGGGTTATGGCGCAGTGGTAGTGTGCTCGCCTGGCACATGTGAGGCACTGGGTTCGATCCTCAGCACCACATAAAAATAAAATAAAGATATTCTGTCCACCTACAACTAAAAAATAAATATTTGAAAAAAAAAAGAGTGAGCTGGAGAAAGGAGTGAACATTTTTAAACTTTATTGAACTACAAGGACTTTTAAGCATTCATAAATTGTTCACACAAAAATAAACATGAACTTGGCAACAAAACAAACCTCAACAAATACCTCAGAAAAGAATATTTAAAGGTCGCCTTCTATGTACAAAACAATATTACAGGAAATGACTCATAAAAATCGATACCAAAATAATAATAATAATAATAAAAAGGAAACTCATCAGGACTACAAAACTTATTACCTTGAATAAAATGGGGAAAGACACAACCTCAGAGGTCACTAAGCATCCAGCAAATCATTGGGTGGTCAAAGCATGTAATTTGTTTAGACTGAAAGAGCTCTTCACCTGAACTTAATGTCTCTGAACTTTTGTGGTCCCCCATTAACCACACTGAACAACACAACTGAACTATCTAAAGTACAACAGGTTGCTGAAAATATTACACTTCACCTGTCCCAGGAGAAGCTCCTCAGTGTTGGTTGGAGGGGTGAATTGTAGGGGTATAATTCTCCAATACATGTCTGAAGATGAGTGATGGCTGTGACGAAGTGTCTTTGGTACACAGCAGGCTAAGCGTAGTGGCTTTTCCATGAAGTTCCTGTTTCTCAACTTCAAGTACTGCATCTTATTATGGGACTCCATTCCTTCTGTATTTCATGGCTAAAATGCCTCCTCGTTTTAACGAAATGCTTGTTTGCCCAAGGAGCAGTATTTTTGAAACTTGTTAAATGTTAGGACATTTTGTTTCTGAATTTTGATGCAGCACGTTCACACTTTTTTCTTTTTCAGTTTTTTGGCAAAGAGAGAATGGACTGGCTTTTCTCAGTGCTGGATCTTTGGCATCAGCAGTCTATACTAGACACTCAATGATTATTTTGAATGGAAGTAATGACAGGACACTCTGCTGACGGAGTCTGCATAGAGCCTCACCAGTCCTGCTTTCTCTTCTCATGGGAAAAAACTGTCCGAATGCTTCCAGTCTTGCTGGCGGTTAGGTGTGGCTCTAGAAAATTCTGGCCACAGAATGTGGGTGGCAGTGATGTTTGACACATCCCAAATTTGTCCTTGATGTTCTCCCATGAAGTTGACCCTAGGTCACTTGCTTATTCTACCTGGTGGCCAGATCTGATCAATTTAATTACATTGTTGTTTCTTGGTTATAATGTAGGCAGAGCTCCATGAACCAGTGACTGAACATCTTATGCCAGGCAACCGAAGACATTGGCTCTTGTAATGACTGGGAAACTTTCTAGTTGCTAGCAAAATGAGAAAAGATTTCAGGTTAGGCCGAGGGACATGTATTGAGGATATACAGAGATTCCTAGAACTCTAACCACAGAGAGAAACAAGTCATGGTAACCATATCCCTTGCTCTGGTTCCTTTTCCAAATAATAGAGCCTCATAAGGAAATTGGCTTGAAAATCTTTTGTAACAGAAACTCATCACAACTTTAAAAGTTATTATTCTATTTATCTTTGCGTTGGTTGGTTGCCTAATCATGGAGAAATGTTAACTTCTCTTTTGTCCATATGTTAATGTTGGTAGTTAAAGTAATTGTTCTGTTTTTTAACCACTGAGGTGGTGTTAAAAGATGTGGGCTTCCTTCACTAACTCCTCTCTGAGTTCATATAATGCACACAAAGCTTCAAGTACAAAGATTACTGTAAAATTCCACAGGAGCAAGGGTTTAACATATACTAGATTATCTCTTTTTCTGTTTCTCTGTCTTCTTCTAGTCATCGCGGGTCATTGCACACTTTCATAGTCTATCAGAGTCTATGAAAAAAGAGAATTTATGAGAACCGAAACCTGTTAAAATTGACCAAGTATCTGTTCTCACACTCATTTCTTCATATAGTTGGATAGTTACAATGTTACAGATTTTGGTTTAATTATCATGTCTAGTCTTCTCTCAAGTAACTTAACTGGTTTCAGTTATCCTCAAACTGAAGGATTTTTTTTTTTCATTTGTGCCAGACTCTAAATTCTCTCATCACTTGCACATCAAATAAAATCACGTAATAAAAACAATACATGATGAACATCTTAGAGGAAATTATGGGGTGATTTTATAGTTCAATATTCTGAAGTAAAAGATGCAAAATTAATTTCTCATCTAACAGGTGATAACTAAATGAAGCTGAGAAGAACAATCTGATCTGCTGTGGTACTTTTGCATAATGTCTTTGTAGCTCTGAAAAATGAAGCTATGACTTGGAACACAATTGAATAAATGAGTTATATGTAACTTTTCTTTTCCTATATTAGTGACTTAGAGTAACAATGATAGCTATCATTTATTGATGGTCTGCTATTTTTGAGCCATCTCTGACTATCTGTATGTACTATGTCCTGCCATAAGGTAGGTAGTCTAATTCTTGATTTATAGATAAAGCAGCAAGAGAACAAGTAACTTCCTCAAGGTCATAGAGACAGTAAATTGCTTAGACAGGATTCAAACTCAATTTCTGTTCTTTGTTTCATCTTACATGCAGAATAGCTGACAAATCATGCAATGATAAGATGGCCAAAGTGCTTTGTTGGAGCACTGCTGATTTTTATTTGACTGTACATAGACTTCTTTCATAGAACCATGTGCAAAGTATATTTTTCTTTTAGAAAGCTTCAATTACCATGTATTTTGTGTTTAAGTCAAACTGGCATATAGAGTGACCAGCATTTTTCTGTATAAACATTTAGATTGTGATTTAATATGTAGGTTTACTCATCCAGCTTCTCCTCTAAGCAGTTGCAGCCCTAGGGCACAGATCATGAGATTCCAGCTTTCTCCAGTGCGTTGCTCATTAGCCATCAAGAGGAACTGGAGAGGTAGGCAGAGGACTGGGTTGAAGGCATAAGCAGCTTTGGGTTGATTCCTCAGTACCAGAGAATGTCAGAAGACATATTAAAGATCACTTTCTCCAAGGCTCCTATTTGGCAGAGAAAATTCAGGCTTTCAAAAGTCATGCAGTATGCTCAAGATGACTTTGTAAGTTGGTAGGAAACTCTGGTGGCTTAAAACCCTAGTGATGGTATTCTTGTGGACAAGTTTTGAGAAATCTTGAGATAATATCACTTGGAGACTCATGCAAGAGTTGGATTCTTACAGGAAGATCTGCATTGTGGTATGGCAGTGAAGGTGATTCTCATGCAGGGATAGGCAGGTTAAACCCTGAGTATGAAAATGTCAACCTTTATCAGTACTCCATCTGTGAGGTCAGAGTGAGTTAAATTTGCCAAACTGATCAAATGAACAACAACAACAAAAATTTCACCTCCTATTTTTTCCAGACAGAGATGTGCTAACATTAATATATTGCTTGTTTCTCTTTTACCTAAAGATATACATACATGCATTCACACACACACACAACTTTTGAGACTTAATTACAAAATATGTCAGGTCAAGTAATTGCAAAGTCATTTTCTGGGGGTCATGAAATAAACTTAGCATATTTTTCTCTGTGCTGTTTTCCACATTCAAATCATTCCTCTATCAAACTCTGCATCCCTGAAAATAAATTTATTTTACCATTGCTTATACTCATTAATAAAGCAGCTATCATTATGATAATTTTTTTCTGCCACCACTTTGTATTCATAAGAAACATAAAACCTGAAAAACTCAAAAAAGAAAGAAAAAACAAAGGAGTCAGTGTCGTATTTTAAGTCGATTTTAGTAGAATTCACTGACATTGCTGATCATTTTTCTCTCCCTGTGAGACACAAGGGGGGGAAACATTGAACAGATGAACTGCAGCCGGCAGCAGCCGCTCACAGAATTGTTAGTGTCAGCGCATGGAGCTGACAAAGGCATCCGGATGAAAGATTGAGTAATTATTTTTTCATGTTAATGTTCCTTTATTTGTGTTTTTTATGCCCATGTTTGTTAACAGTAATTGCCTCTCCTCTACTGTTTATTTTTAATGAGTGCCTTAAAAAGTGGAGCACTAACTATTGTAGGATTTATTCTCATTTTGTTTTCCTGGGGAAGAACAGTGGACAAACTCAGGCTCCATTTCCTTTCGGAAAAGCTAAAACTGTGCATCAGAGAGTCTAAGAAAAGACAGAAAAACCAACTAATGCATTTAGAAGAATGTGCATGGGATTTGGGATATGGAAATTTCATTGATGTGCTGCATTCTGTGTTAGTTGGATCTTATTAATGCACGCAGAATCAGCCTGATATATCTTTTTTATTTTTTTGCTTTTTTTTTTGCTCTGAAATAATTAAAATCTTGGTTTTAAGGTGTACATAGAAGAATGCAAAATAGATTTTTTATAATCCTAAATAGATTGCATTTCTTCATATACTAAAATATTTAGGATCTTCTCTCCTCTACTCTATTTTATTAAAATTCTTGAAGTCAGGGATGATCACATCTTACTTCACTTTTTGTTATCAGCATTTAGTATATATTTGGTGGGAAATACTCAGTGTATTTTTATTGAATAAATAACTTTAACTGCTATTAGATTCTGGGTAAAAGAAACTGAATGATTGCAATCCCCAAATCAACAAAACCAATTTGCCAGAATACACTGAAAATATTAGCAATTAAATTTATACTGGAAATGCTCAGAATATAGAAAATGCTTTCATGGTATTTTTGTATATACATGTATTAGGTGTTCAGGATTGCTGTAACAAATTACCACAAACTGGTTGACTTAAAGCACTAGGATTTGATTCTGTCAAGGTTCTGGGGGCCGGAAGTCAGGAATCAACATGTGAGCTGGCCATGCCTGCTCCGTAGGCTCCACAAAGAATCCACTTGCTTCTTCCTAGCATCTGGTGTTGCTGGCAATGCTTGGCATTGCTTGACTTGCAGAAGCATCTCTCCAATTTCTCGCTCTTTCTTCCCACGCCTCTCTTCTCTGATACGCTCCGTGCGTCTGATTTCTTTTCTTAAGGAAATCAGTCATTGAATTAGGAGCAACTTTAACCAAATATGATATTATCTGAACTCATTATATCTGCAATGACCCACAGAGAATTTCAAGTTCCTAAGAAAGTAAGGCAATGTCCGCAGCAACAGCAGCAGCAGGAATTTTAAAGCTAAAACACTTGTGAGAGATGACTTTAGTGCAGTGTTTTAAACGTGTTCCATGCATTTCTCATAATCCGCATCACTCTCTGAAGAGCATACCATTCATTTCCCCATGTTTCCTGAAGGTGTAAAACTGAGGCAAAAAGAAGTGAAATAAATAAATGAAGTGTCAGTGGATAAGTGGTAGGATAAAACTGTAATTGATCAGAATGAAGCTATTGCTTATGATTTTTATCTTACATTATTATTAATTCATCAGATAAATAAAAATATTTTTATGGTACTGGACTATAAGGAACCCAGTAACTCCCTCCGTTAGTGATAGTGCAACTTCATAGACGAGACGTTGCCCAGCCAGATGTGAATTCAAAGGCATTAAATAATATGACAAGCTTAAATAATTTTTGCCAACATCATTTATGTAACGATGATTTGGTGTTCATTCTATGTTAGACCTTCAGTTAGCAGAACTTTTCTGAGCATTGACTTTGAAGGGGCCAAATGGTTTAAGCAGCTACCATCTCTCCTTGCCTTACTCCTTTTCTGAAAACAAGATGGCACCCTCCATTTGCAGGCGTAGAAAAGTCTAGAAAGCAAGCAAAATCAGTTAAAGTGGTAAAAATAATATAAAAATTATTAAAATTATGTATGTGAATCAGAATTTTAACCAGATATTAAATAATTTGATTGTTTTGAATGTACGAATTAACACTGAATTGAATATTCTACTCTTTGGGCTGGGTTTAAAGTGAACAGAATTGTTAAAACTTTTTTTCTTTTTTTTTCTGGAGAATTTGTCATGTTCCTTTCTCAATCTCCTTTCCTTTCAAAAAATACTGATTGGAAAAACTCCAAGATCAAATTAATGGTCAGTGTTCAAATAGCATGTTGCAACTCAAAATATCATGAACCAAAAATAATTTTTAACTGGTGCAAATGACTCATCCAGAAGAATAGTGGGATTTAATAAATGTGTCTCCCTATTTAAGTTAAAATATGTGGGCCAAAATTAGCTGCACACCTTGTTTTTTTTACTACATTTTTCAATGAAGTAAACTACAGGAGAGATGTTTTATTTTTCTGATCTTTTAAAATTGTTTTTGGTGAAATGTACCATACTAAAAGTGACCTGATTCTAAAGGACAAGAATGTAGAGATAGGAAAGAATATACCATAAAAGGAGAGAATTACCACATATGCAGTAAACAGCTTGCAATCCCAAGGATACTTTGAAGTACCTCTTACAACTTCCATCTAAGAATAAATTAAGAAACTAAAGATGGATGTCTTTGCATCATGTTTTTGATATTAACAATTCATTAACATTGCCTTTGTTGCCAACAACGTTTCCTTATAAAAGTATGCCTAGATTACGGAGAATGAGAGAAGATTATTTTTCTTTGTTCACGTCTAATATATTAGGTTGTTTGTGCATGTATATGTGTGTATGCACCATTACTTACTTTAATAATTTGGAGCAAAAAGTGTTGGAAGAAGCTCTCTGCAAACCATCTGGCCCAGAAGCAATTATCTAACCATGTGAATAACAAGAAAGGATGAGGAAATTTTTTCAATTAAGAAATATTCATTGAGTCCTTCTATGAGCTGTTCTCTGTGCAATGTTCTAAGAATACAAGGATGAAGAGGACAGTATTTTCCTCACAAAACACAATTAGAAGAAGGAAATTTAAACATTCTAGACAACTTATTATGGTTTAGACATATTCCCGTGTTACTGTGGGAATGTTCAGAGGTGAAATGATTTGATTTTGAGAACTGTAACCTAATTAATGAATTAATCTATTTTCAGGAGTAATAATTTGAAAGGACTAATGGGGTGGTAATTCTCAGCAGGTAGGTCATGGCTAGAAGAGGTAGGTCATTAGGGGCATACCCTGAATGAGTTTATCTTCCCTGAACCCCCTTGACCTTGATTTCTCTCATTCTCTGCTTTCAGGTCACCCATAAGGTCAGCGGTACTTCTCTGTCACACTGTAAAGCCATGATATTGAGTCATAGTTTGGGTCCGGTGCAATGGAGCCAGCCATTGATGCATGGCTGAACCTCTGATATCATGAGCCAAAATTATTTTTTCCTCCTCTAAGTTGTTCTTTTTGGGTATTTTGGTTACAGCTATGAAAAGCTAACACAGCAAGCTTGCATCCTATTTAGTACTCATGGTAGGATGGAACCTGAGATATGGTAAGGCAAAATTTGGAAAACCAATTTAAGCTGATTTCTAGAGTGACTTGATTATAAGATGGAGGAGTTAATGTTCTTTTTACTTTATCCTAAACTAAAAATGTAACATCATCAAAAAATTATATTTAAAAATTACTCTGTAATATTTCATCTGTATAAATTTCATCTGAAAAAGAACACAGAGGAGAGGGATTTTCTAATGATTGTGAAATATAAATCCATTACCCTGGCACTCCAATGGAAATATTTTAATGGAAATGTTCCATTTTACCTTGTGTTTTTGCTTTCCTGTCTTTAGAGATGTTTCAAGGCTTGCTGTCTTCTAGTCTTTTTAACTTTATTTCAGTGTTTGAGTGAGAGAATACTAAACTTGAGTGATAATGAGAAATGTGGCCTGTGCAGAAATCCTCTGTGGGAGTTCTGGGACTTGGTGACTTATGTATGTTTAATTGGTGGTAAGATGAGTCAATAGAGGGTGGCCTGCAGGCTGTGATGTGGTCCGGAAACTAGGGCATGCATTGGTAGTGTGTCTCCCTTTGCCAAATAGCAAGCCTTGGGAGTTTTCTTTCCACACTGCTATTTGAATGTGTAAAAACACCAAACAAAACCTGTATAACAATCACATTCCAGTTAATCTGGGTTTTCCTATCCCTATTGCAATTTTCAGATTAAGTCCCAAGTTAAACAATGTTGGCCAGCTGGTTGGCACATTCCTTAGGAACAGAAACAGGACAAGAGTACTGTTCTTGCAGTGTGAAAGACAGGAGTGTTTGTATTGGGATCTCTGGTTATTTGCAGAGAGTGTTTTCGTTTTTTTTTTCTTTTTTAACATTTGTAAAACAACAATAATGATTGCTTTTTGATTGTGGTGGTTGTTACAATGCAAGCTTTGTTGGAAAAAATCCATTCCATAGCAAAAAAGAAAGATGGAAAGTGGGGCTCAGAATTTTGCTTCTAAAACTATCTGAGATAAACAAGATTTTTGCTTTTATATGTTAAATTTCCAATACATCAAAGATTATTACTTATTTTAAAATACAGTAAACGTTACTAGAAAAACTAAAAAGATATGTAGAACATGAGTTTACAGTCTTTATTTTTAGATCCTACTGACATTTTTCCTCTGTCAACATTTAGATTTCTAAATCCTTCGTCACAGTTTCTGTACTTTCGTCCACATTTCAGAGGAAACCTCCAGTTATGGAGTCTTACCTGGAGTAGCACAGACTCAGAGGATTCTCAAAGCACTCAGGAAATCCCAGAGCAAATGATAGTCTAAAAAAAAAGAAAAGCTATACATAACACTTCAATTAGTGAGTGTTACCATTGTCTTTCTGCATAAATTCAAGTTGCTTTCTGATTTATATAAAAGAAAAGAAATTGTTCTTTAGGCATTAAAGTTGTTGTTGTTGTTGGAACTCAGAAAAGGAAAAAAAAATCTACTTGGGGTGTGTGTATGTGTGTGTTGCATAATAGCCAGTAAACTGAAGGAAATTGAGAAATTCATGAAATTTTTTAAGGTAACATCAAAAGAAGCACATACTTTGAAATGCTGACAAATAGTTCTAGTTGTTTCCAAAATCATCTTTGTAAATATAAAATGGAAGTATCTTGGGGAATTTCATTGAGTGAAAATTTTCTTTTTCCTTTCTTTTTCTTTGTAGATAGACACAATATCTTTATTTTATTTATTTACTTCTATGTGGTACTGAGGATCAAACCCAGTGCCTCACACATACGGCGCAAGCACTCTACCACTGAACTACAATCTCAGTCTCTGAGTGAAAATTTTCATCCTTAGAGCTTTCCTCTTCCCCCTGGTCTGTTTCTTTCAGCAGTCAGTTGAAAGACATCCTACTCTTTTTAAGTTTTTTTTTTTTTAATTAAATAATGCAAAAGGACTGATAGTCATTTCAACCTGGTTTTCCCTCCTTCCATAGCAGTAGAACCCATGATTTGTGTTTTCTGAACAAATGCCTGCAAAGGATAAAACTTCATTCTCAATTGTCCTTTGTAGTCAAGTGTAATCTTGAGACTAATTATGGATAGGAGGATGTGAACAGAAGTGATGGGTCCATGTTCTGGGGGCCTGGAAATCAGACTTAAAAGAGTGTGGGATATCACACTTTATTTTCTTCCTAGTCTCTACCTAATTCCTGGTGGACTGAGGATCTCCATCCATCCTGGCTTACAATGTAGTCCTGGAAGTAGGGGCTCACGTATGGTGGAACCAAATGTTACATGCAGCCAGCATCTCTGATATCCATAAAATACTATCCCATCTTCCTACTGCTTCAGGCAGATTTGCTCTGACATTTGGGCCTTAAAGAAAGTGAACTCCTGCTGGGTATTGTGGTACACGCCTGTAATCTCAGCAACTCTAGAGGGTGAGACAAGAAGATTGCAAATTCAAAGCCAGACTTAGTAACTTAGTGAAACTCTTAGCAACTTAGAGAGACCCTGTCTCAAAATTTAAAAAAAAAGTGTGTGTGTGTGTGTGTGTGTGTATCTATCTATCTATCTATCTATCTATCTATCTATCTATATATATATATAAATGATATGGTGATTTGGCTCACTGGTTAAGCATCCCTGGGTTCAATCCCTGATACCTAAAAGAAAAAAAGAAAAAAAGAAAAAAGAAAGAAATAAAGAGGAATCCTACCTTATTTAGTCAATTATTACACAGAAACAAGCTTTACCTTAGTTGAAAGGAATGACAATAATGGAAACATATTACAAGTACAATTCTGTGTTTTCAACATGGCAGCCTCCAGCCCTATGTGGTTTTTGAAGTTCAAGTTAACTAATGGTAAATAAAATTTTAAATGCCATTGGTCAGATACCCCAGTCACATTTTATGGGCCCCATAATCCCCTGTGTATAGTGGCTACTCTACCAACAGTGTAGAAATTGTAGAACATTTTACCCATTGCAGGAAATTCTATTAAAGTGAACTGATCTTGAGGATAAGACCAAGGTTGATACTCATTATAACAAGTGGATATTTCTAAAAGTTTTGAACTTAAATAAGTAAAATGTTTTTTTAAATACCATACATATTGTCTTAGAAGATAATTCAAACAAACAGATGAAAAGAAAAAAAAGAACAGTAAAATTAAAGATAATTAAATAATGAAAAGATGACAAGAAAGAACATAACTATCCCTGGCACAGATGAAAGTGAATTTCAAGTTATTCTGAGCCTAAAATAAATAACTATGAGCTCTTCCATCCCCTCCAGTTTTCATACTGATTATCTGAGGTGAAAGTGAACATCAAGAATGTCTAATGTATTGGATTGGGTATGTACCTCACTTGTAGAGCATTTGCCTAGCATGTGCAAGTCTGTGAATTCATTCACATTACTGCCAAAATGAACAAACAAACAAAAATCTACATGATCATGCCTAAAATGAAAAGAAGGAGAGATGAAGATGAAGAATAAAGATTAAAATTCTTACAGTGGTCAACTGTTGATTGATAAAATAAAGTTGGGAAGGATAATTTCACACCGCTCTATTCGGGACAGTGGGAGACATCCAAAATTTTTTTATTTATAGGAATCTTACTTCTTTTTTATTTATTTATTGTTTATTTTCTCTTTATTGGAAGCCATATGTCTCTATTTTTGACCTAGTTCTTGGACTTGAGGGATTACAAAATGCATGGACCAATTTTTCATTTCTAAGAGTGTAAGGCATTTTCACAAAGAACAAATGTATGATTTTGAAAGTCTAGAAATTATTTAATTTTTAAAAAGTCATCAATATGCTACCATGTTTTTTGTTTTTTTTCTCAGAGACGATGTTTGGACTACCTTTCCTTTCTTCACATTGAGTTGTAGACTTTCCATTTTTAATTATACAGATTTATTCCCATAAGGCCTCAGTTGAAAAACTTCTCAAAAAACAGTAGTTTTTTATTAAATAAGAAGATTTTTAAAATTGAAGACTTGTTTACTCAGAGTTTTTCCCATCTTTCTTATTACAGGGGTAATTTTGCCAAACCACATTCATAGGAAAATGGTTTGGATATTTAGAATGTTATTAGTGGAATCTAGGATGCAGAAAATTCTTCCCAAGTTGTCATGTGTTTATGATTCAAGAGGTCAAAAAATTTTTTTCCCATCCTTTTCCTGAGAAAAGGTGAAGGCTTTAATGAGTTACATCAACTCTATTGGTGCATCTGAGTGTTAGGCCACCCTAGTCCATGTCTTTTAACCCAGGAAGCCATCGGTGGTGTGATGGAAATCACACAGAATTGGAAAGAGTTGAGTGCAATTACTGCATCTTATGAAGGGTAGGACATGGTAAGTAGATTACTCTTCTTCAGACTCCACAAAATGAAATCTAGATAATTTATCTCCTAGCAGCATTGTGAGAAGAAAGTAAAATATCTTATGGACTATATTTGGTACATGGAAGTTACCCACTAAGCATGCAAACACAAAATCCACACGAATCATCATACAGAGATATGCAGGAGCTAAAAAGGAAAGATAGTTGTGATCAAAGTCACATATTTGAGAATTTTCTTTTTGGTGAGAAAATCTATCCTAGAATTTCCTAAAGGGCTCTTTGAGAAGTTGGTGCCCTAGAAGGGAAAGTGGGGTTTTGTGTTCAACAACATTTTAGAAATACTTCCAGAAATGAAGAAATTTTAAAATATACTTAAACTATAATATTCTGGGCTTATTTGTCTGGGTAATTCTTTCACTACCTAATACATATAAAAAGAGTTTGTTAAGAGTGTTATGTAACACAGTTTGGAAAATGCTTGTTGCAAGTATATAAACTTCTTATAAATGATGTCATATCATTTATTTGAAAGTCTTTGCAATTAGAAGTTCAAGAAGTGGTAATATATTAATTTAACATTCATTTCTAGACATAATTGTCCTTGAAGCAGGACCCTAGAAAAACAATTTAGTAAGACTACTAAACATATATATGAAAGATATATGAATATATTATGTGAGAGATATATGAATATATTTATATTTGTGTATAAGTATATGTATAAATATATGTATATGCACATAAATACATGTACATATATACACTGTACTAATATATTATACAAAGCTTTTTTATTTTGAAAATAATTCATGACAGTTCACCTTGGTATACAATGGTTCATTTATCTTCTGCACAATATACCCATTGAAAATGACAGGTAACAGCTTCCGAGAATGTGGTATCATTGTGCTGCTCTACATAAATGCTTTCATTTCAATTTCTAGGCAATTCCGGGAGGCAGTTTCATCTGTCAGTTCCCTTTTACAAATCTGGAAATCAGGACTTCAAAGAAGTTAAATAGCTTGCCCAAACTTGGGCATCTTGGAAGTGATGGGTTCAGACATTCACTAAGGTGGTCACCAATGAGTCATGCATTTATACAATCCCTTCTTCTTGAGTGTGAATGAAAACTGTGACTTGCTTTTGACCAGTGGAATATGGCAATGGTGAAGTATTTTGCCAACTTAGTTCAGGATTTGTTTTGTTATGTGGTACTGGACATTAAATAGAGAGGTGCTTTACCTCTAAGCTATATCTCTGTTCCTTTTGATATTTTATTTTGGAACAGTTCTCACCACATTGTTTGAGTCTCTAAATTGTTGAGTCTGGCCTGAAATTTTTGATCCTCCTGTTTTAGTCTCCCCTATCTCAGCCTTCTGAGTCACTGAGATTACAGATGTGCTCCACCACATCACATTAATTCAAGTTTCAATAAATTGATGTTGATTTTATAATCTTGTATAGAGTGAGTCTAATCAAGTGAAGACTCTAAAAGAGGAACTGGGGTTGTCTTGCAAGCAAGTAGTTTGTCTTTAAGAACAAAGCCACCATGATTTCTGTAGCCACAAAGAATAGAATTTTGTCAGCAACTAAAAAAAAAACCTTGGAAGACAACACTGGGCTTCAGATGACAACACAGACTGAGCAAATATTTGACTGTAGTACTGAGAGACCAAGAACTGAGTACCCACTCATAGCATGCCTGGAGTGGGGCATGGCCGTCAGCTTTACATCAGTGTGAGAGAACACCTGAGGGTGATTGACCTAAAGAAGGAAAGATTTATGTTGACTCACAGTTTTAGAAGTTTCAGTCCATGGTCAGTTGGCTTGGTTGATTTTAAGTCTGCAGTGAAACAAAACATCATAGCAGAAGCACAAGACAGAGACAGCCGCTCAGTTCATGGTGACCAGGAAGTTAAAGGAGAGAGAGAATGGGGCTAAGGCACCAATGTTCATCTCAGGGCCATAACCTCTATGACCTACTGCCTCCAACTAGACCCCAGCTCGTAAAGTTTTCACCACCACTGAAAATCCCATTAAGTTATGAATCCATAAATGGATTAATCCATTCATCAGTCAGCTTCCATAATCCAATCTCCTTCCAAACATACCGCTTATGAATACTGCTGCATTGGGATTGAAGATTTCAACACATGAGCTTTAGGGGAACATTTGCACACCTATAATTCCAATGGCTTGGGAGGCTGAGGCAAAAGGATTGCAAATTAAAGGCCAGTCTCAGCAACTTAGCAAAGCCCTAAGCAACTTAGGAAGACCCTGTCTCAAAGTAAAAAAAATAAAAAATCTAGGGATGGGGACCTGAGTTTAATCCCCAGTACCAAAAAAAAAAAAAAAAAAAAAAAAAAATCCAAACCATAACAGCTAGAAACAAATGGCTGGCATTTTCAATCACTGGGTTAGTGGTAATTTATTATATAACAATAAAAACTAGTAAAGTGATGAACATGAATTTGGAACTCAGACAGTCTGGCTTCCAGATTTGCATTCCGAACTCCTGTAATATCTGCCTTTAAGATATGAAAGTTGGAGTCTAGTGTGCTCTAAGATATATTGATGGCCCCTATTTGATGGTTTGACTAATGACTTTTTAACTCTACAGTGGTCTTAAAAAATGAGGACAAATTATTTCCTGCAATCTCTTATAAGGGCACTTAATACCATTTGTTAACTCATAATTCAATTACCACCTAAAAGGTGCACCTCTGAATACTGTTGCACTGGGGATAAATTTCAACCTGAATATCAGAGAGGAGAGAAACATTTAACTCATAGCATAGCAATAGCTGACGTGAATTTTGTCTTCTTTTGTTTTTTGTTTTTTTTCTCATTAGCCATACAATATTTAGAGGTAGTTAGGAAAACTGGGTGACTGTTTCTGATATAGGTTGGAAGTAACATTTAATTTTTTTGGTTCTGGTTCTGCCATTACTTACCTGGATGACCTTGGGAAATTCACATGTTGCCCTCTTCTTCAGTTTTCTTTATGGCATTCAGGATATTTTATTCAATTTCCGACTTGAAGCTAAATCTATTCCTTGTACCACACAAGGATGATTCCACAAAAGACTTCTCTCAAATGACAGATATTTACAAATATGACAAATATTATCTAATGTGCCCCAAATCCATTACAAAGCTCACTAAATGAGTGCTTACTCAGTACTGAGTGCTATTAATCTTTACCGATTCCTTAAATATCGATTCTTCATCTCTCTTTTAAAAAGCAGAAACGAAAGCAAACTAATTGCATGATTTCTCTCCATGACCATAAAGCAAAAACTCAACAAGTCTTGATTTATTGGGCTGTTAGATAAATTCTGGCTTCTTCTGAATCTTTAAATCCATATTCATGGGCTTCACATCTCCAATATGTTAAGGAACAAAAGAAAATGTCAGATGATTTCAATCGTGGGTTTTCTCATTCTACCAGAGAATATCATGTCAAATCCAACTATCAGAAAAACAAGGCAGGTCTCCCTGTTTACGTTTGGCTTTCATTTAGGGAACTGTGTTTCTAAAATTAACATAATTTTAAATTTATCTCTTCAAACCTCCATCCCCTATAAATACATCTACCAAGAATTTAGGAACATTAATCCTTTCTTGTCAGCCTTCCCCTCTAAACATACATTGCAAAGAACTGCTAATTTCATTTTCTTTCTGTTTAGTTTCATCTCTTCCTTCCTGGGATTTCTGTTTAAAAGAGCTTTTAACAGTCTTCGCTCACATATGGTGCATATGCTAGTGGAATAGGCAAACCAGCTTGAGTAAAACAAGAATAAAAATAAACCACACAGAACCGAGCTCCAAACTTTTTGGGAGGTCTTCATTGGGACTGTTTTTTCTTTTTTTCTTTTTTTCCTCTTCTATTCTTTCTTTCTTTTCTTTTGTACATGTCAATGATTCCTGTTTGAAACCAGAGGTAGAATCCTCCCAGATACCCAAAGTCAGTAAGAAAGATGATATTATTCTGTAGATCAGAGTCCAATCAAACCCATGAGTTGTGGGAAGTTCTTCATTTTAGGAGATTTGCTGAGTCTTTTCCTGAACAAAACCTTTCAGCAAAAGATGAGAATTACAGGATGTGCTTTTCTAAGAGGAAGTTGACAACTTTTTTTGACACTGTATTACAAAAAGACAGAAACTGAACATAGTAGGCCATGTAGTGAAGAGTAAATCCCTTAAAGCCAAATATTTGAGTCTTAGCTACTCAAGAAGCTGTAGAAATAAATTGGAGTTCTCTAATGAAATCCCTGTGGCATTATCTTCCTGCTGAATGTTTTCAAAACACACTGAGAAGTCTGCATCCCTAAGGATTGCTTTTCTCCAGTTGATTTATATGTTTACACATGTTCAACTCCCCATTGTAGTGTCTGTTAGAAGAGAAAATTTGTACCATGCATGTGGGTTTGAGTCCAGGTGATTTGCCAGAATGATTCAAGATGTGTCTGTGGGATGCTTTAGTCTCTGCAGGGTATTTCAGCCTGTGGGAAGGGAGAAGAAAAAGTATAATAGAAAGAAGAGCATGTGTTCTGAACGACTTTCCTGCTTTCAACTCGCTAACACAGCTTTGGAAGCCTGACAATGTCTCTGCACTTTTAATAAGAATCAATGAACTAATCATAGATTGCTAGATAGGCGCACAACAGGTAGGACACACAGAAGTTGGAGTTAGTTCTATGTAGTGCATAATGCTCATGGTGTGATGAGACTAGACATCAGGTAGCACATATGTCACCGATATGAACAAAGTCACCCTGTTTATCAATACTTTTCAAGCTACCATTGATATGATTGAGGCTTCAAAGAGGAAATGGAAAGGCACCTAGCAGTGAAGGGACTTTCAACGTTGGGAAGATGCAGAGATGGCAACGCTATGCTAAGAAATGAGTGTGTAAATATCAGAAAAAAAATTGCATAGGTTGTATGTGAAATATGGCAAGAAGACATGCAACCTATGTCTATGACAGGAAGAAGACTTCCTATATGGTGGGATAAAACTTTCAATTGATTTTTGGTTTAACTAGGACAGGGGTTGCAAAATCTAGCTCCTTACAGTGCATAAGAGTTCATGTACATTAGAAAAGCAAACTGGGGGAATATTTCATAGAGGCACTCACTCTTAATAAAGTTGCATTTTCAAGAAATAGAAATATTCTTCACTTCCACAAAGAAAAAAATCCCTTCCCTCTCTCCTCTCTCTACTTTTAAAATAGGCTTGAAGCAATATTTCTTTTATTAAAATTTATAAGAGGAATCTATCATAGACACTAGTCTTATAACCATGGGACACTGAAGCAGAGGAGACTGCCTGGGCTCCTGCTCTGCAAGTTCAACTCTTATTGGTGGTTCAATCTTTTAAATAACACTTTGCCAGTCAGATGCTGCACTCTTGAGGCACAATTGCCTTGTCAGCCACAAGGATGCAACTTCATGTTGAAGAGAAAGGTGCTTGGGGTGGGAAAGGGAAGGGCTTTTAGGAAGTTAATGGAATTGTTCTTCAGGGTTCAATTCATGGTTCCAGATCAAGGTTCTTACACAAAGACCATATTTGATTCATTTAGTAAATGCTAAATCCATTCTATTTGCATAGCATGTTCTCTAAAGCATTTTCAATTGGAATTGATTTTACATATGAGAGTGGAAGAAGAATGTATTCTGGCAAGCTGATGTTTTCGTCTGTGTAGAGCTGCCTTAACAGGGATTGACAAACACCCATCTTGGCCCTTCAGCATTTTTCTGTGTGCTGAATGGGCTTCAGGGACATAGATCACTTTTATTGCAGAATGCAATATGTTTGATAATAAACTTTTAAGCTCCATTTATTGAGCTACACATACAAAACCATCACCTTCTTGGCTAATACCAATGCCTTATCTAATGGGAAAGATAGAGTGATTTCAGTAAGAAAGTTTAAAGAGCATTTGATACTTGGAAGAAAGGAGTAATCAAATCACCTAATATTTTTTCCTCTGGTGTGCCTGACATTATAATATTGATTGATGCTACCTTCTACACATCTCATACATAAGCATGTTGTCTCTTTGTGTGTATTATGAGCTCTAAATAATTGTTTCGTTGGCATTAGAAGAACAGATTTTACTCCCGGAGCAGAAAAATATCTGATAATTGCAGAAGATTTCAGAAGGACAGTGAAAGGGAGGAAAAAAAACCCTTTAGATGCTACAATATTTAAAACTGAATGATGATTACTAGATAATTTATGAGCAGTTGGCCTCATTTAAATATAGATCTGACAAATGGGGAGTATATTTTAATGCTAGATGGGAGACGAAATGCATATAATGCTTCATTATTTCCAATACATTTTTACCTTCACTGGATCATTTGATACATAAAATAGCACTCTTAACCCTGGTGGGAAAATAGTGTGTGTGTGTATGTGTGTGTATAAAAGATGGGTTCATAAATTATTATCTCAATCTCACAAATGTGGTCGTTTAGGTGAAACTGAATGATGTTCCTATGGTTCTAAAGCTAGTTACTGGTAGAACTGAGCCTTCTGACTTCTTATCCAAAGTGATTTTTATTGCAGTAATAAATATCTTTGCCTTGCCAGTAGTCATTGAATGCATGTCCCATTGTGTAATTATGTTTCTACCAATAGTATACAAGGAATTATGCCCATCCCCTGATTTATCCAAAATAATCTTTCAAAACCAATGCTCTTGTCAAAATGATTGGTTCAAGATAGATCCAGAGAGCTAAGCATAGCGTAAGGTTTTTGTTTTGTGGCTATAGGAGGAGATATGTTCTCTTTAATTCAAAAAAACATAAATGAGAAAGTGAGTGCATTGGCCCCTATAGTTATTTGCAGCCACCATGAAGACACACATGGTCTGCTTTGAGATGAACTTGAACCCTGGCAAAGTGAAAGTAGTTGCCATTGAAAACAGAAACCCAGGTATATAGTCAGACAAGCTACTGAAGCAAGCCTTGCTTGACCTTGTTTTTCCTTTTTAACTCAATAGGTTAAAAAACAAATTGACTCTTTCTGTAGCATAGCCAATTTTGCTGGTGGTTTCTATTTTTTATAACTGAAAGAACTCTAAATGATGCACAAAAGCCACATTTGCAGAAAGCAAATTTCACACTCTCACTTTGTTTCAAGAAAAACTTTATGCTGAGTGAGAGATATTTACAAGCATCATTGGGTAAATTTACTCAGGCTATTCCCACATATTTTCAAAATGTTGATGCTGAGAAGAGAAGCATGAACATGTCAAAGTTTTCTAGTTTAAAGAAATGAGTTTGGGCTCATGTATCAGGTTGAACATGGAATTGGACAGAGAGACAGTTTTGATTTTGTCCCTCATAGCCCAGTGCTGGTCAATCCAGGGAGAGGGAGCTTCGTGGGCAGTGAGAAGCAGAACCCTTGGCATAGACACAAGGTCACTGAGGGGGCATCATTAGCTCAGGGCAAAGGTGACTTTAAGAGCAGTTTCCATTAGCCCAGGGAAGTGAACAGAAAGGACATTAAGGCTATGTCATAGGAGCACAGCATCATTTATATATGTTATTTTATATTGTTGAGTCCTTTGTGGAAGGTTTCAAGAATCATAAAAGGGGCCATGATTTTACCTTATGTGCAGGTTAAGAAGCTAGTATGGCACAAAGTTCACAGAAGTCATTAGATTCCACTGTCAAAGACAAAGGAGGTAATTAATCAGTGAAAAATAATCAACATGAGTATCAATTAACCTTGTTCCCAAGTCTTTTAGGGATAATGCAGAAGAACCCAGATAGACATTGTACTTAAAGTAGCTTCCCATGACATGTGAGGAATCTGGAGTTGGAAACTCAATTCTTTTTTATAGGTGAGTAACAAGATCTGACTTCTGCTCTGAATCTAGATACTACATCTTAGATGGTTTGCTATCCAAACATCCTTGAAAACATAGTCCAAAATAAAAAGTGAGTTAGTGTCTATAATGGCTAATATTAGGGGTCAACCTGACTCAATTAAAGGGTGTCTACATAGTTGGTAAAGCATTACTTCAAGATGTGTTCGCAAGGGTGTTTCTAGAAGAGATTGGCATGTGAGTTGGTGGAATAAGTAAAATTCAACCTAAATGTAGGTGGATAACATCTAATTAGCTGATGGCCTGGACAGAACAAAAAGACAGAGAAAAGGTAAATGCCCCTAACTCTGTTTTTTTCCATGAAGATAATATACCGTGCTTTTCCCAATCTTGAACATGAGAATCCAGTTTCTCCAGTTTGGTGCTTGTGGAACTTGCACAAGGTCTCCAGAAGGTCTTGGAACTTCAGCCTCAGATCGTGAGTTAAAACACTGGTTTCTTTGGTTTTTCGGTTTGTGTACTTGTACAGAGACACAATATGGCCTTCTCTAGCTTGCCAATGGCTTATCATGGGACTTTGTTTAAATAATCACATGAACCAATTCCCTCAATTAATTACTGAACATATATACATATATGTTCAATTATCTATCTATCCATTCATCCATCTTGATGGTTAACTCTCTCTGGAGAACCCTGACTGACTCACACAATGTCTCTGCTCAGAAGACGTATGGAATTGTCAGAGGTCCATGACAATTTGTACCACAGCAGAATTTCAGTGTTTTAGAATCCAACCTCAAGCTGGTGGATGTTTAAGTGTTTTAGTTTGCACATTAAAAAATAGTACGTGCATTATAACACAAAATATAAGAATAAATCTATAGTAATATAAATGAACGATTAAATAAATTAACACATGGTGAACAGAAGACAAAATGCCTATGTAGAAGTATTTGAAATGATTCATGTAGGTACTCTCAAAGAAGGGGAGCATAATTCTATAGGCCTTAGGTGTATGTAGGCTGAATATAGTTTCTTCCTTCCGGAGTTCACAGAAAGGGGCAGAAAGAGTAGATGTTCAG
This sequence comes from Xerus rutilus, assembly GCA_028644305.1. Classification (NCBI taxonomy): domain Eukaryota; kingdom Metazoa; phylum Chordata; class Mammalia; order Rodentia; family Sciuridae; genus Xerus; species Xerus rutilus. The sequence goes on from CM053401.1 coordinate 16,551,329, forward strand.
TGGGGAAACTGGACAAACATTACCTCATCTGAGGAATAAAGGCCAATATCAACAGTCACATCATGTTGATAGTATGTGCCCTTCATGTGATATGATGAAAATAGTGCTTTACTGAGATGTTCCTCCTCACAATCCACAAACACAGCTTATCATGAGAAGAACAAGAAAAGTTCAGTGACACAAATTCTCTCAAATTCCTCAAAAATAACAGAAATCTATGGAACTGCCACAGCCACGATGAATGTAAGTAAACCTGGCAACTAAACATCATGTATTCTTGCTAGGATCCCAAGAGAGAAAAAGAAATCAGGTTAAAATAAAGAAAGTCTAAGCAGATTATGGACATTTGTTAATATTAATGTATCAGTAGTTTTTAATTATAAAAAGTGTATCATAAAGGTATAAAAATAAAATGGGAAAACTGAATACAGGATATATGGGAACTCTCTATAAGTAGTTTTAGAATTTGGGGGTAGATCTAAACTGTTCAGAAAAATAAAATAAGTTGAAAATATAATGAGCCTTCCATGCCCCATCAATTCTACTTCTGTGTGTATGATCCAGAGGCATGCACATATACAATACATATAGAGTGATGTTTATAGCATCACTATTCTGAACAACTTTGAACTAGAAATAACTGAAAAATATTTCAATTGTGTGTAAATATACATACATGTAGTTATATTTACAGTGAAACTCTAATAATAGAAATGAAGCAACTCTGACTATATGAAATAGCAGATAAAATTATAAACTGAGCAAAGAGAATCATTTAACAAAAAGTAACTGCAATATGATTCCATTTATATAAAATCAAAATAAGTGCAACTGATCTGCAATGTTGTAAGAGAGGAGAGTGTGCTCATCTTGGGGGAAAGTGATGGGGCCATGACATGGGGGCCTACAGGTGCTGGTGTTCTCATTCTTGACCTGGATTTCTGGTTCCAAGAGTGTTTAGCATATTAAAATCCATTGGCCTATTCTTTCATGAAGTATGAACTTTTTCATATGCATTTTATATTTTACTAAATTTCTTAAAAACTTTTTTAAAAATCATAATCATCAAATGTTAAAGCATGGCTACGACCAGGATAGGATAAGAATTCAAAGTATGCAAAAATGCTCTCCTGTAAGAAACCTGTAAGAGGATTCTTTATGCTCTCCAAAAATGTGTGATAGAGTAAAATGTTATAAATTAAACAAAATGCTACAACAAGAGAAATTCAAACCTTAAGAATAATATGGGAGTGTTGTCTTACCTTTTGAATTGAAATTCTGTTTTTAGTTGGAATTTCCTGAAATGGTGTGTGGGGACATGACAACAAACAGAATGAGAGAAAGAAAAGTAATGACACTGGTTACCAAGTTGCACAAGATTAGGGAGTGACTCAGTGCCTTACCTCTGTCTTCCAAGGGTGTAACAGCACCACAGGGGCATCTCCTCTCATAAATGTAGTGTGGCTAAAGGTCCCCTTGTAGTGACAGTCAACTAAGTCACTATCATTTGAAGTGCTGACACAACTCCTGTTACTTACCCCACAAGCCTGGGATGTTTGTAATAAATCTTGAGTCTTTCATCAGCAGGAATGCTTAGTAATGCTACATGTGAAATGGCTCAGGACCCAGTCTATTAACAACCCTGGCTCTCGGCTATTTCCAGGAAAAACTATACTTAGAGAATCAGAGGTAGATGTAGGATTACAGAAATTGTAAAACAGTTTAGAGACAGCTCTGTCCTTGCCTAGATTAAGGTTATCTTGTCCCTATACCAACTGACCTATGAGGAACAAGATGAACCCTATAATAGAAAGGTAAAAGCATTCTGAGATTCAACAATTAATCACATGTGATATCTGGAATTAATAAAAAAATACTAGGCACACAAAAATTATGACCTATGACCCAGCATTGGAGTTACCAGCTATGACTTCAAAATAACTCTATTTGATATGTCCCAGAAAATGGGTGATGTGGTAGATATTTTTTTTCCAGAGAATTGGAGCCTGTAAAACAGAATGAAATGAATACTCTAAACCTAAAAAAGAAATAAAATTTAAAAAATGGTTGGCATTCAAAACTCTATAAATGAGTTCAATTATAATCTTCAGAGATGAAAAGACAAGTAGGAGATGAGCTCCTTGAGAATTTACAACCTGAGCAAAATAGTGATGAAAACATGAAAGGATCTAACAGCTATGTAGGGTTGCTGACAAATGCAATGGATTTGAAGTCTCAGAAGTACGGAAGAGTAAGAATGGAGAAGAAGCAATATGTCAGAAGAAATGGAGAATCTCTCACAACTAAAGAAAAATAATGACTGCATTAACTTACAATTTCTGTTTCAGTCTAAAAAGAATAAATATGAAAATAAAAATCACACTTAACAGCATTAAAGTACTGCTGCTGATTTCCTATGTCAAAGAGCAAACCCTGTACACAGCCAGAGGGGAAGGAGAAAGTTTGTTGCTTCATGTCAGCAACAATCTGCATCAAACATGGCAACAGAAATAAAGAATACTAGGACAGAGTGGAATCACTGTTGTTATTAGTCCTTAGGATGATGCAACGAAGTAACTTAAAAGTCACAACCAAATATAGCATTTGTAGATGTATGAAAAGTGAAAATTTCTCATCAGTAAATTCACACTGAAGTAAATGCTAAAAGGAAATTTTCTCAGGCGTTGGAAGTAATCTAAAAAGGTTAGTAGAAATGCATCAAAGTAGAAGAACTAATAATGAGGGTAAAAGCAGAGGCATAGACAAATATGCAAAACTAAAACAAAGGTTAACTGTAACTATAATATTAATGAGGAGGTGAAGGAAAATCTATTATGAACTATAATAGTTACAAAAAAAGAAAAATGATTGATAAAGTCATAAGAGATTAAAAGCAAAATAAAATTTTCACTGTTTATAAACTATGACTATCTATGAAGAAATCCAAACTAATCCAGAAATTGGACCTGAAACTTAAGTAAATTTAGTATTTTTAATATGTCAGTATATGAAAATAAATTTTATTCCACATTACAGGACTTAAAAGTCAGAAAATTATGTGTAACAAGATATTATTACAATAACATAAGAATTGGGTACATAGAAATTAATCTTTTAAAAAAGGTATGAATGCTTTACATATGAGACTTGAGTCTGACTGAGAGAAACTAAGAGAGCCTAAATGGAATGTTTATTTACCATGTTCAAAATTCGGAGGGCAGTATCATAAATGTATCAGTTCTTCACCAATGGAATTCAGTGTAGTAACAATAAAATTTCAGAGGGTTCTGAGTGTTTTGCACATGTACGTCTTGCTCTTTCTGAATGTGTGCATGTGTGTAAACTGATAATCTCATCTTAAAGTGTACATGGAAATGAAAAAGGCCAAAATAATCAGCATGATCTTCAAGAATAACAAAATTGGACAAGTTACTGTATCAGATATCAAGACTTAGGGCAAGGGCTACAGAATGAACATGTGGTAGTGGAGTCGGGATAGATATGTAGATCAATGAAGCCAAATGGAGTCCGGAAACATTCATAAGTCTAACATTATCTGATTTATTACAAAACCTATTCTGAAGTACTCTAGAAAAGTTTTTGTTTGTTTTATTTTGTTTCATTTAAATAAACAGAGCAGAATCAACTGGGAAATTAAAAGTCCATATGGGAAAAAAGAAATTAATCTTGACCCTCTCATAGACTAAAAGAAGGAAACGTTGGATTCCTATTTTACATTGAAGAAGAAAACCTCTTCATGACTGTAGTATGCAAGAATTTCTTAACACAGGACATGAAAAAGCATCAACCATAAATCAATAAATGATAAAAGTGGACATTGAAAGGAAGAAGTCTTGTTTATCAAAAGACACTATTAATACAGTGAAAATTAGGTCACTGTGTAGGCAAAAATATCTGTTATACATATGTACCTAAACTAAACTTTTATTGTAAAATATACAAAAAATTTCTATCCAAAGATAGCCCCAAAGAATAAAAGTAAGAAAAATATCTCAAAGAATCACAAAAGAGAATAGAAGAAAGCCAACAGTCATGTGAAAAAAACATTCAGTGTTATGATAGATAAAGCAAATTAAAACCACATAATCTACAGAAGAGCTTAAATGAGAAAAGAATGACCAAGCCAAGTGTTCACAGAATGTAGAAAATAGTACTCTTCATCCTCTATTAGTGGGCAAGTCATTTAGTGAAATCATTTTGGAAAACCATTTGGCAAACTCTACTAAAGCTAAAAACACACATATTTGCTTATATATACTTCCCACTCCTACTTATACGCTCAACAAAATTGCATATGTATGACTAACTAAAGTCATTTATAAGAAGGTTCACAGTAGCATTATTTGTAATAACCTTAAACTGAAAGCCACTCAAAATGACTGCTAACTGGATAAACACATTCTGGTAGAGTCCTATAATAAGTTACTATTCAGCAGTGAGTGAGCAAACTAACTGCTATACAAAAGAAGATGGATGAATCTCAGTAACACAAGATTGAGCAAAGGAATCCATACACAAGAGACAAGGGATGACATGCAAAGTAATGCTGGTTTTTTTTGTTTTTTGTTTTGGTACCGGGGATTGAATTCAGCGGTACTCTACCACTGAGCCACATCCCCAGCCCTATTTTATGTTTTTTATTTAGAGACAGGGTCTCATTGAGTTGCTTAGCACCTTGCTGAGGCTGGCTTTGAACTTGCGATTCTCCTGTCTCAGCCTCCCAAAGTGCTGGGATTACAGGCATGCACCATTGCACAGGGCTTATGATGTTTGTATAAAGGACAAGACAGGCAAAACAAATCCAACATTAGAAAGGAGGACAATAGTCACCCCTGGAATGGGGTTACTGGGAGGAGGCATCGAAAATGCTAGCATGCATGTTTTCTTGCTTGAACTGCGTAGTAGTTACATGTTAATTTAACAATATTAAGATTTGAGCAATTTTGTATAGGTATGTTAAATTTTAATCAAATCTTGTTAAAAATATTGTATCTAATTATTTGCTACTAACTCATTTGAGGTATATTTTATACTCCTGCCTGGTACATTCAGTAATAGAAAAGGAAAAAGTATGTTTCTTGAGATGAAATATTAACAGACCTGTTAGGAATCAAATCTCTGTGTATAAATCCACTTGAGGTAATGAACCCTGCTAATTGCTCCTTGGACCTCTGGGATCCATAAAGGCCATTGGCAAGGCTGCAATTAACATGGCAGGAATTCTACTGGTGGTATGATTAGGCACCAGCCAGACAGCACAGGGGTAGCCTAACCTTCAAGCTTCAGAGGCCAGGTTCCCCAGACAGTTACAGGAAGCAAAGAAAGGAGGGGAAAGAAGGTGTTGTCTCTGCTGAGAAGAGCATCTCTGTGGGAACCTTAGCTCAGGGACTTTTATGCCCTTGCTTGCTAACAATAAATGAGCTTGTCCTGACATGCACTCTTTGCCAACCACAAATGTGCCCCGAGCCCTTTTATGGGTAACACTCAGACAGTAGTCACTTCATCAGCTATGGATGAGCTGCCAGGTTGGTTGGGAACATGGCAGCACTTCAGAGGATGTACAGAAAGAAAAAAAATAATTACCACTATTGGAATTTGTCTGGACACATGGTAACACTCCATTCTCATGCAAAGTGCCATAGGAGAATATTTCTAGCCCTACACAGGTAAAGAAAACTGTCTGATGTTTTAGAAAACCTAGAATATATAAGCCTTTTACTCAGGTAGGCAGGCTTAACCTTGCATGAATTCATACTATATAAGCATCCATTGTCTCATTTTCTCATCCTCATAAACAGTTAGATCTTGTCTTTCTTTTCCGTGAAGGGAAGTAGCATGGTGAGTTTGGATAAGCCAATAGATTAAAACAGAACAAGCCGCGCGATGGCGCAAGCCTGTAATCCCAGAACTTTGGGAGGTTGAGCCAGGAGAATCGTGAGTTCAAAGCCAGCCTCAGCAATGGTAAGGTGCTAAGCAACTCAGTGAGACCCTGTCTCTACATAAAACACAAAATAGGGCTGGGGACGTGACTCAGTGTTCGAGTACCCTGAGTTCAATCTCCAGTACCAAAAAAAAAAAAAACCTGGTTGAATCCTGCTGTGGGTGAGGACTCCCTAACTTGCATATCAACCACTGCCTTTCCTGTATGCTTTATGGTTCCTGAGGATCCAAGGCGCTCTTAGCATTGTCCACTGCCTCAAACAGACTCACACAGCGAAACCTCCTTGCTAAACTTGTCTATTATGTTTGCTATCGAAAAAACATACTTTCCCCTTTGGACTAGGCAGGAATGTTAAATATACTGCAAAAGGTCAGGAGTCCCTAACCTAAACCTTAAGTTGTTTTCATTTACAAAATAGCAAAAACAATTTCACAGGAATGAACTCATCTTCCAATGTTTATGAGTACAAATGAGATAGTAAATGCGGGAATATTTTAAACTGGAAGCAATTATAAAAACTGTGGAAGCTGGCCATGGTGGCTCACATCTGTAAGCCCTGCACTTTGAGAGGCAGAGACAGGAGAATCTCAGGTTCATAGCCAGCCTCAGCAACGACGAGGCGCTAAGCAACTCAGTGAGACCCTGTCTCTACATAATACACAAAAGAGGGCTGGGGATGTGGCTCAGTAGTGGAGTACCTCTGAGTTCAATCCCCAGTACCAAAAAAAAAACAAAAACAAAAAACAAAAAAACTCCACAAAACTGTGGAAATTAACAACATATAAAACGAGATATTTTAGTTTCTATCAATTTAAGCTCACTTTGCCTTGTATGTAGATATCAATATTTACATAGCTGTCACAAATTCTAAAGGAAAAAATTGCAGCATATTTCTTATATCACTTGAAGACACTGGTCCTTGAATTCCTCAAAGCACATTTCATGGTGTCTAAGTAATGCTCAGCAGAAATTAGGTGTCAGTGTTTATTGAATCGAATTCCAAATTAAATTTTAAAACATTTTTACTAGATAGATGTTATTTGAACTGAGGTACTGAAAGAGTTCAAAATTGAATTTAAATATCTACTTTGGAAGAAAGTGCTACAAGAAATTAGCTTCATGGAAAACAATTTGCCCCTTCATTGGCTTGAATTGAGTTGTGTAGATTGTCTATATTTCTTATCAAGGTCCAATGTTTTACCCAATAGGAAAAAAATAAAAAGAACACTTCTGAAGACAGTTTCTTCTCTGAAGAAAGTTTTTTCATGATTATAAGGTAATATTTTTTATACTCAAGAATTATGGGAAATTTGATGAGTTCATTGCGTTGAGTTCATTCATTAAAGAAGAAAACGCCAACAAATAAACAACCTGACATTACTTCTCAAAGCTCTAGAAAAAGAAGAACAACACAAAAAGAAGTAAAAGACAGAAAATAATTAAAATTAGGGCTGAAATCAATGAAATTGAAACAAAGGAAACAATTCAAAAAATTGACAAAACAAAATTCTGGTTCTTTGAAAAATAAATAAGATTGATAAACCTTTAGCTACCCTAATGTGAAGAAGACGAGAGAAAACTCAAATTACTAAAATTCAAGATGAAAAAGGAAGCATCACGACAGACACTATTGAAATACAGAAGATAATCAGAAACTATTTTGATCTGATGTTATGAATTCAGACCAGAGAATTTTGTTCAGAGAGGTTAATTGACACTCGGCCTTGGGCTTCTTTAAAGGCTGTCTCTGTCACAAGACATTAACTTAACTATTTTTTCTACCATCTAACTCATGTGTGTTGATCATACGAGATGTTTTCCATGTGTCCCTCCAGATTCACTCTCCACCCTTCTCTACTCCATGCTGCGTTCTTAGAAAACAAAATTATGTGGAGTTAATCAACTGGAATCCTTTGTTTTGTAGCTTGCACTTGGGAATGGTCATGGAGAAGCACTGGCAGAAAATTGAAAAGTGGGAATAGAGTGGGAAATAATAATCTTGGGGACTTTTCCCCAAGCTTTCAACATGTTGGTTCACAGGTTGATATTAGATGTGTTTTCTGTGGGTGATCAAGCACCCATTAGGTACCAATCTTCCCACTCTTTTTCTGGACCCCAATGGTCTCTCCCTTTCTTCTTCAAACTTAGAAGTGGACACAGTTTTAGCTGTTGTTAACCTTTAAATACTTCACAATATTTTGTGATCATTTCTTTCATTATATTTGCTTCAATTTCATTAGAATTTCAATGAGCGTGCCATCTCTTTCCAGTTGAGGCTCTGACCCTATCTGTGTAATACACTGGGTATTATAAAAGTTCAAGAATATTCAAGGAAAATGAGACTTAAAAGATTTCCCTAGATAATTTGAAACTTACAAATAAAAGATAAAGGAACATTGCTATATTATTCAATGCAAATTTATTAGTTCAAATACAAATGAGGTCACAAACACAGCAATCATTAGAAAGACTATTCTTCGGATCTCATAATAATAATCTCATTTCAAAAAGTCTTCCCTGACCTTTAAACAGAAAATCAGACTATCAGATTTTCTAATGGCATGGGAACATGTAATTTGTAGCTGTAGTTGCGATCTTACATGTGTTTATTTGATTATTTAATTAACATTATTTTTTTACCATTGGATAATAAATTCTCTGAAAGAAGAAAACATCTACTTTTTAATTTTTCTTTTTATAATTGTAACCCTGCACAGCACATAGTAGACATACAATATTTTACTTGTTTGACTGTTTAACTGAGTGGATGGGAAAAAAAAGTAAAGTTGACATAAAGAACAATTTTAGCCAATGCAAATTGAGTGCATGTGCACATCGTACGGCTGTACAGTAACATTTAATATCTCTTTGGAGAATGTTTCTCTAAAGAAATAGACACACACACACACATACCTTGGTCAAAAAAATAAGTCTTTTAACCAAGATCTTCTTAGAAGTAGATGAATCAATAGTAAGTGGCTTTTGGTCGTTATCCAAATCATAATTTTAGTCACATATTTAATTTCAATGTGGATTGAGTCCTAAGGACAACTGTAAACCCCTGCATTAGCTGATGACCTGACATGCTTTAATGCTGAGTCATTCTGTGGACTTTCTGTAAGAGCACAGATTCCCTGGGATATTGTTGTTTGTGGTCTAAGCAGGCAACGGTCTAAAAAGGCAACAGTCCTTTTTGTTTAACAAGTCCACAAAAACTTGTTAAACTCAAATTGCTTATTCCCACCTCCAGAGTTACTGATTCAGTAGATTTGAGGGGGGCTTATCAATTAACTTGGCCCAGAAGCTCCCAGACCTCTTCAGATCTGTCCTTTGTAACTAGAAGTTCCACATGGTGGATTCAACAAACCTCAGATTAGATGTTTTAGAAAGAAAATATTCTAAGTGTTGAACATGTAGAGACTTTTCCCTTGTCATTATTCCCTAACCAATACATCACAACTAATTACATAGCATTTAGATTTCATTAGGTATTATAAGTAATCTAGAGATGATTTAAAATTTTCAGGAGAATGTTTGTAGGTTCTATACAGATACTTTGCCATTTTATTAAAAGGGATTTGACCTGTAGATTTTGACAACTGTATTAAGGGAATCTTTGTTCTGAGAACTCCTAAGGGTATATTTCTGTATAACTAATCTATTTTCTATTCTTAAAATTTCTGTATTTTTAACTTATTCTGTTATTTTGATCCTGATTCAAGGTCTTTGATCTTGAATATTCCAGTTCAGCTAAAATGTTTGAAGAACTTTCAAAATGGTAGGGCCATGTAGGTGCTTGAGATCCACCAGTGAACAAAATAAACAAAGACAAAACTTTCTGCTTTCATGGAGTTTATATTTAGTTTATAGTCAGCAATGCTCAAACTACATTTTGTACTTAGTTTGAAGTGTTTTCCCAAGAGAGATTTTTTAAAGTTATATCAACTTTATTTTATATAATTCACTCACTGTCTATTCATACATTAGAAAAAATAAGATACATATTGCAATAAAATAAATGTGTTTTCTGTACTGAAAAAATATCCCATGACAGACTGATATACAATGCATTTGTTCAATATTTCTTTGAATTATACTCTAATATCTTGTATTATTATTTTTTGTTTTATTTTTCTATAGATATTCAGTAACACTGAAGACAATAGTTAATATGAAAAATTATCCCAAACTGAAATACCTTAGACCTTTCTCAATGTTAAATATCAAGCATATTATGAAAAGACCTACATAAACTGCCATGGTAAATAAATGACTGGAAACTTTTCAAGTTGCTTTATTGAAAACTTGGATTAAACAGTAATTGCTGTATTTTATTTCCAATGTGGTTAAAAATAGTGAGATAAAGAAAATTACCTTGACATTTTTGTTCACTGCTTTTTTATCTTCATACAGAGATAAAACAAAATTTCACACTTCTGCATATACATTTCCTTTTTAAGGCATTATATTAAGTTCATTATAAAATATAATTTATAATGTTTTAGGAATGTCAATTGTCTAGATGATTAGAAAGATGAATGCCACATTCTTTCTCTCATATTAAAAGCTAAAAAATAATTGACCTGAAAGTAGGATACTATCTACTAGAGATTGGGAAGTTTGTGTTTGAGGTTGGTAGAGGGTGGAAAAAGAAGATTGAATATGATCAGTGTACAGTGTGTGCATGTATGAAAATATCACACTGAAACATATTGATACCTATAATTAACATGCTAAATTAATCTTTATTAGTCATTTATTTATTAAAGCTTAGGTATTCATTTATATTAAGTAATACCATAATTTCATAATGTGGTAACAAATGCTTTAAACTGCTCTTTGCCAGATGATTGATGGAGGGAACAAAACAGGGAAGTTGGCTAATACAGTAGCAAAATCAAAATGTAAACTGTGTTTAAGACATGAAGTCTGTCTTTACAAACTTGGCTAGAGTTCAAACTGTGACATTAGAATCAGTCTGTCTATCTGTGTTTTAACATTAAATAACCAAATAATAAACTTTGGTAGTTCCCTAACCTCTGAGATTTCCAATTTGCTTATCAGTTATAATTTACTTGATTAAAAACAGTTCAAAGAAAGCCAAGCACAATGGCAGATACCTGTAATCCCAGCAGCTCAGGAGGCTGAGACAGAAGGATCACAAGTTCAAAATCAGCCTCAGCTAAAGTGAGCACTAAGCAACTCAATGAAACCCTGTCTTTAAATAAAAAACAAAACATGATTGGGGATGTGGCTCAGTGGTCCAGTGCCCCTGAGTTCAATCCCTGGTACCAAAAACAAATAAAACAAACAAACAATAAAACACTTCAAAGCATAACTTTGAGCTAAATAAACTAAAAATTCTTAGCAGAATTCATCACATAGTTTAGTCTGTAATAAATGTTATTTATGCAAGTATTGATACACATTAATGACAGACTGCTAATCTATTAACAGTGGGAAAATAGGGAATAAATTGGAGGCAGAAACAGCATACCAAAATGTTTCAGGTCAGTGTTTCTCCTGGTGTGGAATGAATTACCAGTTTCAAGAGATGCTCCAAGAAAAAATGTGTCAGGATCAAATGCATCTAGAAAGCATTACTTTTTTATTACCTTTCTGGATCCCCATTTGTGTATCAGTATCCTTCAGAAGTTTTAGAAAATTGTTCCAAGTATCTTTCAGTTCTTCTTAAACTTGCTAAATATGGGTCTTGTGCAATATCAATTACATCCTACTGCACTTTTTGTAAAAGTCACATCATCCCTTTACTAAATGGTATAAGGAAAAGAAAGATAAGTTTATAGTCAGAGATTAGAGATAAAACACAGAAATTTTACAAGTAGAAGGCCATCCTGAGGTGATAAGCATTACATCACTGTTACTTTTCTTTGATTTAACCTGCAATGACAGCTTTTAAATAATGTAAAAACTAGAAAACAGAAGATATTATAGGCAATGGCATGTGTCTGATATGGTGGGAAATAATAGTGTCAGCACATTCCACATGGTAATTGGTTGTCATTGTGCATATTCACAGCAAAGTGGGCCTTTTGCTTCTAATTTATACACTCATTTTTGCCTAATTATGTTGTGTATTTACGTTTCACATTATCTTTGTTAGCACGTGAAAATCCAGCTGGTGACCTAGCAGGAAGTCCCTTGAAGCCATAACTCTTAATTACCTTCCCTGGAGCCAGAGTGCTTAGAATTAAGAGATAGTCAGAATGGTTCTAAGGAAGGTGCTTCACAAAGCACACAGATGTACTAGCCCTGGTGTTTTGATCTGTAAGTCCTTGATTAATTTTTTATAATAGTTAGCACAGGCTGTAAGACCCAATGGAGCTGCATTTAAATATGAGTTCTAGCACTGACCAGCTTGCATGACATGAACCAGTTATTGATCTTTTAGTGTTTCAGTTTGTTCAATATTAAAATGGAGAAATAAGCATACTCAAATAATCATACACAAACCCACTTGAGAGAAATTAAAATGTTGGAATATGTATAAAGCCTCTTAAGTAGCCTGCTCATTAAAGATTGACTTATTTTTCTAACCATGATATTTTCCTTATATGTGATGAAAGTGATTACTTGCTGCCCCCCAAATTATAATTGTTTATAATGAATGTATAATAAGTAAACCATTAATGTCCTTATCTGAAAAATTTGCCAATTTGATGTTTCATATTTCCATTAAAAATATCATTGTAAATAAACCCCATTGTATTAGCTTTTTATAAATGTTTAATTTTAAAAATATTATTTCTTTTCAATGTGTTAAATATGTTCTTAAAAAATATTTTCACATTGCTTAAAAGATTTAATATATTAAGTAAACCATTCAAATGAATACCAACACATTCAAAAACATGATTAACTATGTCATAATTATTGAAAATTAAATCTCACCAATGACACAAAAGTACATGAAGATTCTCAGTAAATCAAAAGAGTGAAGGCTGAGAAATGTATTTTATGATGGAATTTAAATGCTATAAGTATAGTCAAAAACAAAATAGATGCTTTTCAATTTAAAATGATTGAAAATCAAAAATTAAAAATATCAGAAGTCAGATATATTAAAATACCTAACCTATCAGACATCATATCTTACCCTGGCCTACCTTAAAAGTGCTCAGAAATTTATATTAGCCTACAGTTTGGCAAAATCATCTAACACAAAGCCTATTTCATAATAGTGTGTTGATTCTCTCTTCTAAGTAACTGAGTATCTTACTGAAAGTGAAAAACAGTGTTTGTATGGGCATGTTGTTGCATCATTGTAAAGTTAAGCAATCCCAAGTTGGAACATTTTAAGTCAGAAGTTTTCATGCACTATCTAATGTAATAGAGGACTTGAGTTTATTGACTCTTATTCTATTTGTCCAAGAATTGTTCCAGTGACTGCATAGTTGATGCCATTGACATCTCACAGAAATTTTATAGAATAAATACTGTTATTGTCCCAAGAGAAGAGGTGTCTCTGTCAGAAGGGCCTGAGAAGTTCTAAAGGGAAGAGGAATTGGACTCAGGACCAGTGGAGTTCTTGACATATGTGATGGAAACGAATTTCAGCATAGGCAGGTTCATGTAAGAAGCACTGAGTCACATCCCCAGTCCTCTTAATTTTAGGTGTATTTTCAAGGAAGAACACAGGCCCTCTACAGAGTAAGAAGCCCCTCCTTGGATTCAGGGGTTCAATATTCATAGATGAGCTATAATTAGGGGTCAGACTGGAAGTGGAGCCTGGGTGGAGCCACAGGATTTCCCTGAACTTGCGTATTTCCCTCATTTTATAAGGGTTCTAGTTAAGGCCTGTCACTCAAGATTTACAAGTGTGCTTTCTACATCTTAATAGTGTATGGGCATTTCCTTTGAGACTCAGTCTATCTCTCTTTATCCTATGCTCTTATCTCATCATCACTACTTTGCAGATAAGAAAACTGAGGGAAAACAAAAGTGGAAATTACTTCAAGTTGGCTTTCCTGTCTTTATTGTGGAGAAGGCAGATGCATCAGTAGACACAAGAGCATTTTGGAATTTTTGTGGGCCTAGTTATAGCCCTCTATCTCCCTGGAATGTTTTTATGGTTGTTTTTGTCTACTGATGGATCAGAGCAATTTGCACAGTTCTGTCTTGATTTGGTAGGAAATGATCCCCCTGACTTGTGGTTGCAAATTTTCTATTTGTACATCTGAAGTTATTTGTGATGTATTTCTTCTGCCTCAAGAAAGCATGTCTGAATTTAAAAGGAATGAAATTGACAGGAAGAGAGAAAGAAGAAATGGACATGTGATTCTTAAATTTACCTTCACCTCTGCTTTTTTTGCATCTGTCATGGCACTGATCATTTCTCCTCCTTTTGGGATAATTGAAGTTAGATTTTTGCAATATGCAATTAGAAGAGCTCTTCCTGTTTAAGTAAAGGAGGTTTTGCATAGCTGGTTCGCTTTAGTGGCAGGAATCAAATACAGGTCACCTAATGCAAAACCCCATTGTTTACTGGAAACTTGAACACGGTTTGAGAAAGAAAATTTTTTCCGCTATCTTTTTTTTTTTTTGATACCAAGGATTGAACCCAGAAGGACTTAACCACTGAGTCACATCCCCAGTCCTCTTTTTAAATTTTCTTTTATTTTTTACTTTATTTTGAGATAGAGTCTCACTAAGATGCTTAGGGCCTCACTAAGTTTCTGAGGCTGACTTTGAACTTATGATTCTCCTGCCTCAGTCTCTGGAGTCTCTGGAATCTCTGGGATTACAGGCATGTATCACCATCCCTAGCTCAACAATCATTTTTTAATTAGGCTATTTGTTTGGCTATTTGTTTTCTTCCTATTCAGTTGTTTGTATTTTATATTTTGAGTATAAATCCTTTATCAGAGATAGACTTTGTAAATATTTTCCCCAACTTATATGTTGTGTCTTCTCTTTATTAATTTTATCCTTTGTTGTGCTTTTCAATTTGATGCTTTACTATTTGTCTATGTTTGCTTCTATCGCCCATACTTTTGAGATCAATTCTAAAAATTCTTGCTGAGATAAAGGTTGAGTAACTGTCCTCTTATGTTTCCTTTTAATAGTTTTAATTTCCAAACCATATGCATTAGTCTTTATTATGAGATCATTTTTATAAATGGTGTGAGATAAAAGTGCAGTCATTTTTTTCTATGTATAGATATTTAATTTAAGGGCCTTTTTGTTTTGATTACTATAGTTTTGCAAGAAAACAAATAGCCTAAGTAGTAAGTGAGCAAAGGATATAAAGAGGCGTGACTCAAAAGAAAATATACAAATGGACAATGGATTATGCTCTATCATAAATCAGTGGGAAATGCAAACTAAAGCCAAAATCAAATAACACTTCACTCCTACTATAATTATTACTATGAAAATGACAAAAGCTAACAAGTGTTCAGAGAAAAATGATGGCTTGAACACTACTGGTTGACCTGGAAGTGAATACAGCTATCATGGAAAATTTTACGCAGTTTTCTATGCAAATAGTAGAAATAGAACTGCTATGTGATCCATCATATGGATGCTACTTCTGAGTATATATCCCAAGGTTTTAAAATCCATGCCAAAGAGATATCTGGATTCCTGTATTCATTGCAACATTGCTTACAATAGCCAAGACATGAAATCAAACTAAATTTCGATCAATGGATAAATGAATAAAGAAAATATGTACATGTACACAATGGAATATTATTCAGTCTTTAAAAAGAAGAAATTCTGTCATTTATGACTAGATGAGTGAACCTGGAGGACACTATGTTAAGTGGAAAAAGGCAGGCACAGAAAAACAAATATGGTATGATCTCTTATCTATGTAGGATCTGAAAAAAATCAAACTAATAGAAGCAAACTGTAGGGTAAGGGTTGCCAGAAATTGGAGGATTGAGGTGAAATCAAGGGATGGTCAAAAGAAACAAAGTTTCAGTTAAGAGGAAGGATTTTTGAGATTTATTATATAGCATAGTGACTGTACTTAATAATAATGTATTTTATGTTTCAAAATTGCTGAGAGTCAATTTCAAATGTTCTCACCACTAAAAAGGAGAAGAATTGGTGGTGATATGTCAATTATATTGACTTAATCATTCCATGTTATATACATATATCATGAAATCACATTGTAACTTGTAAATAGATACCATTATCATTTTTCAGTTAATATTAAAAAATTAAAATAGTTAAGAGCAAAATGAGGTCTTAAACTTTCAATATCCATTACTACTTTCAAATTGTCCTTTTAAAATGATTGAATTTAATTTTCATAGCAGATTATTGAATAAGCAGCCCAATCAAGTAGCTTTTCCTAACCATTTTATAAGTTGTGATGACACAATAGAGATAACACATAGTTTTAATTTCTCTTTTTAGAGATTATAATCCTAGAATGATGATGTCCATGAGCATTTCATAAATAGAAGCTAAAAGTAGGTGTGTTACAAAGCAAGTAAACAACTGTAGTTTCTCTGAGCTATGAAAAATAATATACCAATAACTCATCTAAGAAATCAATGATCATGGTATACTAATGGAACTATTTAGCCTATAATAATTTTATTTTATGAGGAACATCTTTGCTAGATTGGAGCTGAGAATAAACTGTGAATACTGACATGTAGATAAAGAAGCTTTCCTAATTTTTCAGCTTTGAATATTATTTATATGATTTAGTCTGGTAACTCACATGAACAAAAGATCCCAATTTCAACCACTCCTTCAGGAATCAAATGGATGCTGTTGGTAAGTAAAACCATCATTTTTTGAGTTGCCAAAAACACAGACAGTCTGGGGTGGCTGGAACTGACTGACTCCCCAGGGGCCACTGTTATGATTCCCCACACTCTCTGAGAAGGTCCACTGCTGCCAGAATATTTCATGGGGTGCTCTTAAACATCATCCAACATGAGACAATATTTCATTTTAACTACAGTTCTGGGAAGCACAAATGGAGATGTTGAGTTGGAAATATACGAGGTGTATTGGACAGGGGGTGTTTTGATTTTGAATGTAGAGAATCTCAAAAAATATGCACTATTTCTGAAACTATTTCCGTATGTTTCCTGATCCATAGCTTTCACTACAGGAGACATGGTGTTATCTTGATTAATGCATTCATCATAAATAGATGATGAATGAGAACTTAGGTCCGTTCTGGCCCTTTCTCACCAGAGTGAGATCAAAGTAAATATATTTCATACTGTTATGTATGTACGTTTTTTACTTTGTGTAACCCAAAAAGATGACCCACTCATATAACAACTCTAATTTTATATGTGGCTAGAAAAGAAGGAAAGAATATTTTCTTAGATTAAGGTTTCTTTTCTGTTGTAAGAGATAGTATATATATTTTTTCATCTTAGTGTGAAGGAATTAGAGAAATGATAAAATTCCTTTGCTTTTTATTATTCACTCATGATGCATTTTTGAAAATAAAATTAACATTTATCATATGTGTCAGATAATTTTTTTCTGAATCTTTTGAGTTATTTGATCTTTTTCTTGTACTTAATTATGATAAAAATTTCCCACGTTTTTCTATTAAAACAGTCTTTGTGAACATCTTATGTGCCCATTTACGTATAAATTCTTAACAGTGGAGTTGTTGAACTGAAGAGATTTTGTGTTTTAGATTTCTTATACTTAAATTAAACTCGTTCTTTTTGTTGGTTCTTTCTAGTTATACATAACAATAGAATTTATTTTGAATTATAAAAGCATGGCATATAGTTTGTTCTAATTAATTCCTCAGGACTTCTTCTTAAAGTTAAAGCAATTTGTATGTTTCTTACATTGAAAATTTTGACTTTGTTAAAAGAACCAAAAAATTAATATTTTTAATTTTTTACAAGAATGGGTTAAGTATATTTTCATTTGCTTTTGAAAATGTGTTTCCTTTTCTTTCTCCCTTTTGTTTTTTCTACATTTATGTGTTACTGTGTTTTTATTCTTTGATTTTTCAGTTGTGTAGATTAAAAACTATTTTTAAAGAACGAAAATCATAGTCTCATGCTTCAAATGCATGCTGATTTTTGAAACTAATTAGTTCATTGATATTCTCACCTGCCTTTTGATGTTTTGTTTAGAAGGAAGTTTTTTCTAAGCACACACATATAATAACTATTTATATAATGTAACCAGTTATATCCCTTCATGTTATTTGGCATTTGTTGTTGTTTGGAAAGGCTTATCCTAATCAAAGGTCAATAAAGGGAAAAAAATCTATTCTTTTCTATTTATAGCTTCACTTTTGCATGTAAATTACTAATTCATTTAAAATCGATGCCTGCAGAAGAGAGAATAATGGTTGTTTTCCAATACCATTTATTTAACTGTCTAGAAAATGGAGGTGTTACATTGAGGAAATTTCCTGTCACTCTGAGTGACAGTTATCTAATCAATAAAATTATTGTGATCCCTCTTTACTGGTAGCACTAAATACCATGTAAAATAGTTTGAGAACAACCAATTATCACAAAAAAATACTTAACATTTCTAAAATTCCAGTTGACTTTTCCACTTGTCAAGTCTCTTCTGTTATGTTTGCAAATGAAATTCCTAACATGGACATTTATTTTAGTAGAAAATGTATTTTCTGTAGAGCAAAAATCTTCTATATACACATTTTTACTATTATCTGGAAAAAGATGATATCCTATAGAACAATTGTTGTCATACTACTGAGAACTATTTCATGAGAGTACAAAAGGTGAGGCTATTGGTCCAGGCATTTTTGGGCACAAGTTTTGATTTCATTTTCATGGGATGGAGAAAGAATTTCTTTGAGTCACTTCCCCTTGTGACCCACACTCTGCAACTGCAAGGCAGAACACAGTGAATGTTGGAGGCATTTTGTTGATTGAATTTGCATGACGGGGTGTGAAAATCCAATCCCTGACTATCACAACAACAACAACATAAAAATTTGGTAAATAATTCCCACTGTCATACAGTCTACCCTCTTGGGAATAGCCAAGTTTAAATTTTATTAGAACTACACTTCAACACTATTAGGCAGCAATAGACAGTTATAAATTTTGTTCCACCAGGTATGTATGTTAGTTTACTTAGGTTTAAAAATGTTGAAATGCAGCAGATTTAGTGACATTCACAATCCATATATGCATCTAGTTCTGACTGCCAAAAAGAAACAGTCTTCAGAATGTCTTAGGGGAGTCAGGGGAAGAAATTCTATAGAATTGAACAGGCAGGCAGCCCGTGGGGACACAAGTTGGCTGTAATGAGTATTGTGCCAGTGCACAGTATTGAAGGACATAAATAAAATGTGATAGGAATAGAAAGGAGAGAGAAAGACTGCATTTCCACAGGGATGTATAAAGTAGAGCGATAATATTCTAACAACAGTTACATAACTTTTTGTCAAAATTCATTTTAAAATGGAAGATTAGAGCTGAATTTTGTTCAGAAATGAAAGTTATATTCCCTATCAGTGCTTTTTTCTTAATAGGAAACATTTAAAATTTTAAATATGAAGCATGAACTTTAGGACAATAAACTAAATTTGTTAAGGAATGCTAAGAAACATTGCTTTGATCCAACAGCAGGAAACTGGAATTTGGGTGTGCCATGCTTTGATTGTTATATACCATTCAAAATTGATGAGTTAAAACTTAACCTGCTACGTGGGAGTATTATGATGGGACCTTCTGGGAAGTGGCACAGTCTACACCCTCATGAATGGACTAATGCCATTATGAAACAGGCTTCTCTGTCTCCTCTTTCCCCTCTGCTTTTTGCCACATGAGGCTTCATTAACCAGATACCATCAATACAGGACAGTGTCTCGCCAGACACCAAACCTGCTGATGCCTTGATCTTGCACTTTGCAACCTTCAAAACATGAAGAAGATAAGTTTCTGTTATTTGTAAATTACTCAGACTCAGGTATTCAGTTACAGTAACACGAATGGTCCTAGATTGCATGCTATTTGTTGAATAGGGTCTCTCCAAAACTTACATCTGGGAGTCCAAACCCCCAGCACCTCAGAGTGTGACCATATTTGAAGATAGGGTCTTAAAAAGGTAAAGTAAAATGTGATAATTTTCATGGGCATTCATCCACTTTGACTGGTTTCCTTGTACGAGGAGATTAGGACATTCATATACCACAGAAAGACCATGTGCAGATGCAGGGAGAGTCATGTTTGAGACAGAAGGAGGGCTCAACAGAAGCCAGCCCTGAAAACACCATGATGTCAGACTTTCAAACTCCAGAACTATAATAAAACAAGTATCTGTTGTTTAGCCACTTTGACTGTGGAAGCCCCAGCAAATTAGTTCAATAGGATTTATTTTTTCCCCTAAGGCTTTATTTTTGTTTTCAGTGTAATGTCTTCTCTCACACTGAAGTGTGCTAAGGGAGTTCTATGAAGGTGAATTATTTTACTATCATAATAATAAGGGCTGTCATTTTCTTTAAAACATTAGCACCTTCATATAGCTTTGCATTGTAACAGTTATTTACTATTTGCTTCTTATTATAATTCTATGATATATGTATTATTAATTCTAGTTTACATTAAAAATGACAGTAAGACAGCTTAAGCAATTTACTATGTTCACATAACTTATAAGTCGCCAAGCCAAAGACTGAAACTAGGTATGTCTTACTGTAAAACATTTCTTCTAATCACTTGGCTATATTCGTGAGTGTATGTCCATTACAAAAAATTGTCCATGAGAGGTTCAAATGAGAGAATGTCAAAGCTTGACTAAAATCAAGATCATGTATCAGTTGAATTAATTTTCAAGTGGCCTCCTGTCATAGTTAGAATCTAATAGGTTCATGATATGCTACGAACGAAGAGCACAAGTTCAAGTTTAGAGGTGTCTTAAGCAGTCTAGTTAGTAAATTAATATAGTTTCCACAATGAATCTTTATTGGGTACCTCTTTTGTGTGAGACACTGTGTTAAGCTATAGATGAGCACAGTTCTGAATCTACAGAGTATAGCCTGGGAGAAAATATGAATTAAATTGGCAAGTATAAAGTTCTTAATGCTACCAAATAAAATAATATGGAAACCTAAATATGACTTCTAACTCAGGCTTTGAGAAAGGATTTCTATGGAGGGTGGGAAAATCTTCAGTCAAGTGAAGAAAATCAAGGTAAGAAAAGTGGATTTGTATGATAAAAAATAAGAGGAAGACATGAGTGGAAATTTCTAATTACACCCCATTTCTGAACAGGTTTTGAATTTTCACAGAAAAAGAAAAAGATACATGTACAGTCTCAATTATAAGGATTAGAATCCATCCTGCCAATGTCACATATAAATTTTTAGAATAATGTATAGAAATTCCCAGGCCTTAGACCAGTATTCTGTCTACAATTTAGGCTTCTCCTACACAGCCTTGGCTTTTCTAAATGTATTGATTTTTTATTATATATTGTAATTATATTTTTAGGGCTGCTTTTATAAATTACCATGAGCTGGATGAGTTCAAACAACAGAAATTTATTCTTTTACTCTTCCACGAGCTAGAAATCTAAAATCAAGGAGGTGGGGTGGTGGAGGACTTGCTCAATTCTTGACTCGGAGCTCTGACTGCTGCTGGCAGTCTTTGGTACCCCTTGATTCGAGCCACAATATGTCACTCAGGTCTCTGCCTCAATGTTCACAAGGCCTTTCTCCTATCTCTTCTCTTCCAGTTGAGACACTGGTCATATTGGGTCAAGGCACATCTTAATTTGCTTATGTTTATCTCTTGGTGGTCAGCTGACCTTTGCTGAGCTGAGCTGGACTCTGGGTCTCTCTCTAATGTACCCTTCTGCAATCATCTACAGTGGAAGAAGTGTCTGCTGATCTTGCTTGGGCTCCCTCTTAGTTTTTGGTGATGCCTGATGAATCTCAGCAGCTGGATTCTGCATTTGTCTAAGAATAGCACAATAGATAAAATAGTTTTTTATACATTGGAAGAAATAGGGTAATTTTTACTTTCATTTAAAGTCTGTAAAAATATGGAGAAAAGGGATTTGAAGTCAACATAAAGTATAGGCCTGGGAATTGGAAAGCACAAGCAGAATTTATAGCAAAAGCATAGATTTTATTTGAAAGGCTAGATTAATTTTCACATGCTTATGCATGAAATGTTACTGCCTGTCTAACTATTCCATTATGTGTTAATAATAAAATAACCCATATGTGCAAAATGGATGTGTCACACCAAGAGAAAATGTTTAAAATGCCAAGTAAATACCACAACAAATGTATGAAAAATGCTTTACTGACGGTTTAACTTTGCAAATTCTTTTGATGCTTTTCCCCTCATTATTCTGGAGCACAAAAAGAAAGGGTTCTGTTCTTCACAGAGAATCTTGTCTTGCTGCCACTTTACATCTATTCAGTTTATTTTTAACCAGAAACTTAAGATATTATGCTTTGTAATTTTTAAAAAATGGTTATTTAAAAACATGTGGGACTGTGAGGATGACTCTCAGTGCAGCATGATTTTAAGAAAAGCTTAGGGGATTGGTGCCAAGTCTTCTTTTTTTCCTATACTATAAACTTTTCCCTTTTCAATTTTCATTGTTTAGGGTAAAGTTTTAGAAGATTGAATATCATTTCCCTTCTTTGATCCAATGCTTTCCTTTTTGGCAAATATTCATTTGTCAATTTCTCCCCTTTTGTGTCTTAGAAGTATTTCAATTTGCATTAATTCAATAATGTATTGAATAGCAATGCACATTACCTCTGGAACCATCTTTCATCATGAAATTTCTCTTTTGCTTATGTAAAGCCAGTGGGGTCCTTTAATAGTGTAGATTTTCCTTAGTTGACTGCTCATTGGGTTCCCTTAAAGTTTCAGCTAGTTCAACTTTTCTTAATATTTTTTTTCCTATTTTCCAAATTCCCTTCTCTAATTTAAAGACGAAAAGGATTTGAGTTTGATTATTTTGTCATGTCGCTCATTAGTTTTCTGAGTCTAACTTTTGTCTCTATTTTCTTTAAAATCCAAGTCTAAAGGATAGTTTCTATGAGTCTAACTTTTGTCTGTTGTCCTGATCATTTTTCATTTCAATGTTCAACAGAAGGATAATGTTCAAGTTGAACTTTGTCTATCTTTGTAGAATCTTTAGCTAAAGCAATTTTTTTCCTTATCGTCCACAGATTCAATACAGCCGTGGAACAGTAGCTTCTGTAAGGGGAATCACTGACATTTTCTCAACTTGTGAAGTTCTGCAGGTAGTCCTTTCTTTGTAGCCAAGTTGTTTTTGCTGCAGTGTTTTAAGGAAATCTTCAGGAGTACAACTTTGTCTAGAGCTCTTGATTATACCTGCTCATGTTTTCCCAGCTTCTGTACCTTACTCTTTCCATAGTGCAGCGTGACAGTAAAAGCTTTGAGATCAGGCAACCCTTAGTTCTAACTTTAACTCTGCAACTTAAGAGCAGAATGATTAAATTATATAATTTTTTTCTGGGATTAAAGACAGTGTAGATATTTCTACATTTTACAAATTCTGGACTAAGTCAACCTGAACAAAACTTGTGATTTTTTTTTCCTAATGAGAACCTTTAGAATATTTACAAATATAAAATCAAGTTCTTGAAGACATTGAAGAAAATCAAGGTAGTAGCAACTCATTAGGTCAAGATACAGGAGAAGGTCTAGCAATGTGATGAGCCCAGGGTTTGGAGCATTTTTCTTCTGGTGGCTTTTACTGATCCTGAAAATATCACCTTAAAAAAAGTGCAAAAATTAAGTAGTTTTAGTGCAAGTTTCACAGGATGAAACACACAAAAAAGTGGTGCCCATTAATAGTAGAAGGGATCTGCTAAATTATCTGGCTTTTTGGTTGAAATCATAAAGGGCTGCATAGAAGTAAGGGTTAAATGAATAAAGAAGTCAGATACTACTTGCAAGGATTGAAGTTGGCCAGTGTGACCCTTATCAGGAGAAAAGCTTCTTAATCATCTCTATGGGAATAGAATGATATCCTTGAATTACCTGTATAATTTTTCAAATCATGTACATCAACATTTAATAATAAAATAATAACAATATTAGTAATAACAACAGGGTTGGCTCTCATTGGAGTCAGTGATATGGCTGGAAGAGGCTGGTGTTCTTGACTTGAAAGGGCAGCTGAAGGGTGTGAATGGATGAGCAGTCACAATGGGCAGGGAACATTTAAAAGTGCCTCTGTGGGATGATGTAAGCTGAGTTAGAGACTCCAGAAAAAGAAGAGCAGACACTCATAAAGAAACAGGAAGGCAGTGAGCAGGAGCGTCAGGCTCCATAAGAAACCTGTCTAGAAAATCTCTCATATTCTTATGGTCTGGGTCCAGGCATCTAGAAGGTCTCTGGCACAAAAGAGCCAGTGGTTAGCAACCAATGTCATAAACTGTGTCAAATGGTGACTGAGCCTCACATTCACCAGCCCCAACCTCACACCATCTGATGCGATATTCCTGCTCCAACTTGCTGCCAGCTGGGAAGTGCATGTCTGACCCGGTCATGGAAATGGGTCGAAAGCCTACAAAGACTTCACAGCAAGTCAGAATGCTTCCTTGGAAGTTTGTAAAGATCTGCATCTGTGGTCATAAAAATAGCTTAGGCTAAAGCTTGCTACTGGCCACTGTTTTACCTTATAGCCCAGCCCTTTTCAGATGTAAGAGTGGCAGCTATAAACATTGACATGGATGAATCTGTGTATGTTGAAGAAAAACCATGTGCTAGAATATGTGCTATAATTAACTTATAGAATAGTTAAAAAGCAAGACCAGAGAAATTATTTAAGGTATATATTTAGCAAAATTAGAGGTAAAAATATATTTCTAGGGTGTAAAGGAGGGAGATGTTCTCAAGAAAAGTGTACAAGAAGCTTTTGTAGTGTTGAGAACTACTCTATTTCATTTCATAAACAAGGTGGTCAGTTTAGAGATATTTATTTTTGAATATTTTCACATTAACTATTTTAAAATCTGCATAGCCTTAAGTGCAATAGTTTCAATTATCATAGTAATATCTTAACCAATTTATAGTAGAATTTTATTTTTAGTAGAATTTTATTTTATTTTTTTGGTACTGGGGATAGAACTCAGGGGCACTCGACCACTGAGCCACATCCCCAGCCCTATTTTTTATAGGGCTTATGTAGAGACAGGTGTTTTATGTAGAGACAGGGTCTCACTGAGTTGCTTAGCGCCTCATCATGGCTGAGGCTGGCTTTGAACTCACGATTCTCCTGTCTCAGCCTTCCTAAGTTCTGGGATTACAGGCTTGCGCCACCGTGCCCGGCTGAATTTTACTTTTTATTCAGATGGTGATACATGTTAAAAAACAAAATCTTAAAGTTCTTTGTTAATAAGTGTAAAATAAATATATAATTAATAAATAATAAATGTGTACAATAAAATTTCATGGTAACAACAAAAATTAGATATCAAAGCATACAAGAATTGACTTGAATAAAAACAAAAAGAATAAACTTTAAACAGACACAGGAAATCCAAATTAAACAAAGAAAGTATGATTTAGGAAATGAAAAGCAAATGAGAGACTGACTCAACACTAAAATCCATAGAAAAGAAATATATGTGAATACTGAAATTTAAAAATAATGATCAACAATTATGAACAGTTTAATGTAATACTAATAGATAAAACTTAGAATATCCAAACTTGAACTTGATTTTCAAATAAATAAGAAACCTATTACTTTGGAATTATACACACACACACACACACACACAAATATACACATCTGAAAGGGGCCAGGGCTATAAGGTAAATAATAATAATATTAATAATATATATATATACATATATATATAAAATTCAGGACATACATATACTAAATTTTTTGTAATATAATATTTGAAACATTTATATAAAATTATACATTGCCTCAAATTAAAATTTAACTGAGATTTTTCTCTTTTTGTCTGCTAACTCTGTCGATCTTAAGATAGGATATATTTTAAAGCAGATGTAACACAGAGAAGGAGAAAATAAAACAGAAGATAGGAAACATTTGCAGAATGAATCATGGAAATTTTAAAGATAGAGAAAAATATGAATGTGCAAAAAAGGGAGCCAAGAGAGAAATTAGTAGTACAATGATTCTCTTTTAGACCTTGACGTAAGCTGCTGCTCTGGAAGAGCACCTGTAAGAGCTCCTGTTCAAGGATCACAGGATGAGGAACTGCAAACATCCTCTGGGACTGCCAGTGGCCTCTAGCTGATGGCCAGCAACTAAGTTGGAACTTGAGACCTATAGTCACAAGGTGTTGAATTCTGGCAAAAGCTATGAGCACTTGGGAAAGGACTCCAAGCACCCGACATGACATCTTGATTTCAGTACAGTGACACATAAATGAAGAACCCTGCCTGGACAGCTGAATTTCAGAAAATGTAAAGCAGAGGTTGTTTACAAGAATAAATAGAGTCTTAAAAGAGTGGTAATTGATTACGTAGCATGAGGAGCATACTATACCTATTGGCATGAGCTCTCTAATGGCATTCTTCCACTTTTAGTGTGTGAAAAAGTAAATCTGGAGCTGAAAGCTATTCTTTCACTTGTCTCCATGACTTTGAGATTACTTATTCCTTTCTTGCTCTTTTTCATTGTTTCTCTCTATTTCCAGCTTTATTCAATAATGGCTGATGGTTCAGAGATGATTCCTTTCCCTCACAAATGAGTAAAAAGTAGTTGTTCCTTACAAAGACAATTATATGCTCCCACCATAGCCCAAGAAACACTGATGGTGGGAAATCTTACCCTAAGTTTAACCCTTATCTTGTTTATAATTTTTCTGAACAATTCAGAACATTCTTTCACAATTACTCTCTAATTTCTAAATGTTAATTGGTGATAGAAGACAGATTTAGTGTTAGTTAAATTCTGATGAACTAATCTTTTACTTCATCAAAAAAGGAGAGTATTTGGCCCTTTTCAAAATGATGAATATAAATATGATTTATTGACATCTAATTTGAACAAAGCGTTGTGATAGGCACCAGAAAGGGAGGAGAACAAAGAGCATCAAAGTGCATTTACCAATGAAAGCCATTTTGTAAAGGGCTTTAGAGTATAATGAAGTTAGCTATAAATTGATTCCAAGAGAATGGAGGAACAACCACGCAATTAATTGGGCCTCACAGCCTCACCTTGGGATATGACAGCTATTTAGCTTGGTTTCTGTGTTCAGCATTGGTTTCAAACCCTGTGAAATCTTATTAGTTTTTCTCAACCCTGGAAATAAAAGGAAGCAATTGAACAGAACTTAACAGTTTGAAAAGAATGAAAACCCCTTGAGAGATTAGAGGTATTGACTCCAATATTTGGAGACTGGTTTGCATCTAGCAAATATGAATAGCTAGTTTCTTTATTCAACATCACTACTGTGGGAAACTTTTCTCTAGAGAAGTGATCTCTCTTGTATTCCCATCTGTTTGCCTTCCCTTGGGATCCTTAGTCTGTTTTTTTCAGGTTATTTTGTAAAGTTGGTTGGAAATATTTCTGTCATGAGAATATTCATTAGTATACAACTTTGAAAGGAGAATAAGATGAATACACATATCAATTACCAGCTAAGACCTGAGAATATCTTTGAATACTTTACTTACATCATAGTCATCAAACTTGCTTATTATTATATTTATTACTGTCATAGTAAAAATTATTTGAGCATTTACTAGGTGTTTTATACACGTTGTCTTCATTTTTAATGATAATCATAAAAGGAGGATTTATTCATCTCAGAAGAAGCTTAGTCTCAGATTACTCATCCTGTACAAGACACAGAGCCATTAAGAGGAATGTGGAAATCCAGTCCAAGCTGGGAACACTGAACCCCAAGCTAGTCATGTTGTCTCTCATCGTGTGTGTTTATGTGGGGGTACGCATGCATGTACCCGAAATCGTGGATTTGAATCCTGGATTGTCAATAGTGTGACTTTGAAATATTATTCTAGGATTCTTTCTTCAGTTTATTTATCTGTAAAGCTGGGATGATAACAACACCTACCTCATGGACTTGTGAAGACTAATTTATGAAAAACATTTTGAATGGAGCTTGGTGTTTGGTAAGTGCTGTAACAGATTTGGCATCATGATTTTTCAACCAGAGTATCAGAATGGAAATGTTACCTACCAATCCCTTGGAGATTTTCCTAATGTTTTCTTATACTCCTTCCCACCTATACCTTCTTCTCACGGTGTAGATGAGTGCTAGTGGTTTATACTCTTCATAATACATAGAAACCAAAGTAGGTATGAAAAGAACTTCTGCTATTATTTACCCACCAGGCATATAGTTAAGTAGAGGGAAGCCCACTCTATCTAGAAACTACTTTTTCAATATGAAAGATTCTTGTTTATTCCATGAGCACCAGTTTGAAATATCTTATTTAAAGCACAATGTCATTGGGGGGTATAAGAGTTCAGGCTGGAGCCACAAACTCAACCAGCTGCTGGTCTCCAGCAACAGGAAGGTAATGGGTCAAGCGAGCTGCATGTTGGAAAATCTGTTTCTCCATGGAAGCTTCTGAGAGTTTCTGCACAGCTCCAGAGATCATACAGTCCAAGTTTTTCTGTAGAAACTGGGCAAATTCTTATTTAAAAAGCATTTAGTAGGTTTTCTAGGGAACTTTTATACATGTCTTAGTAAGATTTTTGTTGCTGTGACTAAAAGACAGACCAGAGAACAATTGTAGAGGAGGAAAAATTTATTTGGGGGCTCATGGTTTCAGAAGTCTCAGTCTATAGACAACCAGCTCCATTCCTCAGGGCTCGAGATGAGGCAGACCATCACAGCAAAAGAGTGTATGGCAGAAGGAAAGCAGCTCACAGGATGATCAGGAGCAGAGAGAGTCCACTCACCAGATACAAAATATATGCCCAAAGGCATTTCCCCAATGACCCACCTTCTCCAGCCACACCATACCTGCCTTCAGTCACCACCCAGTTATTCCCATCTGGGGACTAATTCACTGATTGGGTTAAGGTTGTCATAACCATAGTATAGTATCTAACCCATAAGAATACATATCAATTTACTTCATTTTCAGAACAATCTTATGTGATAATTATTACTTTTACTTTCCTATTAGAGATGAGGAAATGGAGAGACGGAAAGTACCTAATTCAAGGTCATTCACTTAAGAAGGGATTGGTCCAGGGTTATGTCATCAGCTACATGTATGTTACTTCGACCCAGGCTCGAAGCTTTAGTGACTAGAGTGTCTGTGTCTGAACCGATCATCTTAAACAGTAAAAGCATAGCTTGCCCTGAAGGACAATTCATTAGCTCAGAGAAAGACAGTATATTTTTCATTTCTACATCTAGAGAAACTGAGGTCCAGAGAATTCAAGTATCCTGCCTGAAGTCTTAAAACATCTTAATATTTAAGGGGCCTCTCAAGCCTTTTACTACAGTTAAGACCTTTCATTGCTTTTTAAAACTTTTTTATGCCATACTTTAGCATTTCAGGTAGATGAAATCATCTCAATATGGAAATGAGTGAAGTTTTTGTTTGTTTGTTTGTTCTGGTTTTGTTTTTAAGAAACAAATCCAATCCCAGGTCCAGTTATCTTTCAGTTTCTGTGTGAATTGTCTTGCTCTCTGAAAGCAGGCAGTTCCCTTCAAATTACCCAGATTCATACCCAATGGTTTCTTGCTATTCAGGGCTATTTCCAAATAGAAGTATATATCTTTCTATATCCTAGGGAAAAAACATTTTCTGGAAGTTCTAGGGACAAAAAAAAAATAAGTAAGAATACATTTAGCATTATAGATCTTTAGAAGTAGAGTCTGCAATATCCCATTTGCATATTGAGCCTCTGTAGTCTCTACTCAGGTCTTATATCTGCTCTTTCTGGCATGTACTTCGCAGACAAAATTTAGAGTCATCTGAGGCTCTGCAATCATTCACACATCTCCTATTGGCTTCCCCCAAGAATCTTTCTTTGCCTGTTAACAAGTCTGGCAGGGTTCTGACTTCAGCAATCAGCAAGGCTGTAAAAGACACTCATACAGGGTGACAGGCAGGGGAATACCTGGTTCCACAGTCTGAAGAAGGTGACTCAGGTTTCCTGTGGAGTGAAGTGACTCCAGGGAGTAATAACAATTATTTCTTTGAATCAAGTCCGGTCATTCTTAGGGAACTTGCAATTTCGTACAGAGATGTCTCCCACATTTGTAAAGACCTTCACACTTTATGTGTCATCTCTTCCCAAATGTTCTCAACGGCTGTCATGAAAAGGTTAAGGCAGGTGAGACGATACTTTGGCCATTTAAACTATCAGATGTGTGGTCTTGGACATGTTATTAGAAATAATCAAATCTTATTTTCTTCTAGTAAAAGCAGAACAGTGCGGGCTTGGAAAGGAGACTCAAAGGCAGGTTACTTCCAGTGGCTGTAGCTGTTTTTACACCAAGACAAGCCAAGGTTTGACTCTGTTGCGTGATCTCAGGCAATTAAAGTTTTCCAGTTACCATTTCCACATTTTTTGATAGCAGGTAGTATCTATCTAAAATTTATTTTAAGACTTACAAGAGAGAAAGCATGTGAAGTATTTAGCAAACCACCAGGTCCCTGCCTAGTCAACCACTCTATCGGCATTTGTTGTTATTTATTAAATTTCTACCAACCACACTTTCTTATTTTTAATGCTAAGAAAGTGGAATTTTCTAGGAACAAAATTATCTTATCAAGCATTCCCCAAGAACTTTGGATTTCAGTGTCAAAATAAAATAATTTAAACTTGTGAATAGTACAGAAAAGAAGATGAGACATCATGTAGAAAGAAGATAGATAAAAATGAGAGTAAACACAATGATTACTTGGGGAAATATTCAGAGGTAGATATGGCAGTTGCTCAAAATGAGCATAATATGAAAAACAAGAACCCAAATTCCCAGCATATGAAACTAAGATGAAATTCTAGTGTTGACAAGAGCTCTATTGTTGTTTGCTCATTATTTGTTTTGGAAAAGACTCTAAGACTATCTCTTGAGGTAAATACTTTATGTTTTTGCTATTGGTAAATCCATTGAAATTAAGAACAAAAGCAAAACCTTAAAAGACTCATAGAAATGGTCCTGTGTGTAGATAGTGATGAAGGTGATGGACTTAGAGATTCTAGTCTGAAGGCATCACATGAGGTGAGAGGAAGATAAACACAGAAATCTGGGAGGTAGGGGGTCCAGGGAACCTGGAAAATTCTGCTTCCTTGTAGAATAGGACTATCAGAGGCACAATCTCTATGAAGTTGGAGTGAATTGAAAAATCTCAGGTTGCTTTATTATGGATACTGCTGGCCTCTCATTTAGTACCACAGGCTGAAAATGTTATGCTAACATAAAGAGGTGAGGTTGATGGACTGTAAAGGGAACGATGGGCTGTCCCTGCAACCATAATTTCTCTTGCTGTCATTTTTCCCCCTTGAATTAAGTAGTTTTGACCTTGGCCAAACTGCTTAGCCCCTTTGAATATAAGTGTCTTTACCCATAAAACTGAGATATTATACTTTCCACACAAGGCTTTTGTGAAATTTAAATAAAATAACATATTTAGCACACTTCACCTAGGACCTGTATACAAGCTATAAACTCAGTAAACCAATGTTAATCATTAAAAAAGTAATGAGTTTGATATGGTCACATTGGGGGAGATACTAGAAGGGGCTATTTCTCTAATTGACGCCTGCCATTACTACATTCATTCTCTCTCCAACGACCTAAATTTTTGAGAGGTATTGAGTGACACAATGAACTGTAGTGACTGTCAAATTGAGAAAGAGTAAATCAAATAACCCAGGTTTATTAAACACAGAGAATGCGCCTGTATAAGTTCGTAGTTGTGCCCACAGAGACAAAGCAGTCTGATCTTTGTTCTTAAGTGCTGAAAACAGTGGCAATAGGCAATTAAACTCATACATACACACTTGAATTCTCTAATATAGTGGCTTTAGGCATGCAGGAGGAATAATAATTTTAACATTTTTTTTCTCAGAAATTTTGTTAAATTTCTCAGAGTATTGTTAAAACTTAGTGTTTCCACAGTGGGAGTAGTACTAGTTACTAGAAGAATCTTTCTTAACTGTTTGAATTTTTTAAGCACTTTTATATCCCCGCTGTCATAAAAAGGTTACTTAAGTCAGTCTTACTTTCCAAGTATCAGCAAGTAACATTTATCAAAAGCATAAATGTAGTTTCTTGTCATTTTAAAGGAAGAAAAATTCTGTCTTAAGCACATTATTTAACTACAATGAAAGTCTTAAAATATCAACAAATGACTGAAAACAATTTTATGATCTAACAGCTACTACATGCAAAAGATGGATGCATCCACTAGCAGAGTTATGATTTTTCAATAGATATGTTTGTAAATTGTGCAGTCATGGTTAATTAGCTATTGTAAATTTAAAATGCTGCCACAGAGTACTTATTAAATCTTGTTTTTGTAGCATTAGTTGTAAGTCAATGGAACTTTCAGCAAAATTAAATTGTGACTGAATCGAGGGAGAATTGTAACTTAGAAGACTATAGTTACTCCTACCAATGATCAGAGGATGTGGGCTTGTTGTTAGTATTTCTTGTAGTTTTGGTCATCTTTTTTCCTCAAGTGAAACTTAGCAGGTGAAGTTCCTGATACATAAACCAAGAACAGATTCCAAGAGAGGTGTAATACTATAGTTTGGACCTTAAAGTTTCCCCAAAGGCTCATGTATTGAAGCCTTAGTCCTCAACATGGTGCTATTAGGAAGTGGTGGGAACTTTAGTGGGTAGGGGCTAGTGGGAGTCTTTAGGTTATTGGGGGTGTGTCCAGGAAGGGGATATCAGAATCCAGAGTTTCCTTTCCCTGTCTTTCACTTCCTGCCTGAAGTGAGCAGCTTCCTCTGACACATGCTTCTGCCATGATGCACTGCCCCACCACTGGCTCTAAAGCAATGGGACCAGCTGGACACAGACTAAATCTTCCATAATTGTGATCCAAATTAAAACTTTCTTCTTTGTAAGTCGATTATCTCAGGGGTTTTGTTTTGTTTTGTTTTGTGTGCAATAATGCAAAGCTGACTAATACCTATGAAGTTTCTTACAGACATCTGTGAATGCCAATGTGAACCTAAAGTAACATTAGGAAGAAAGATGTATATCAAACAGAAATACTGTTTTCTAATTGTGTGAAATAACAATGTTCAAATGTAAAGGATCTTGGCTTCTCTCCTTGGTAGCTATATCATTTTAGGAAGATTAATTTGTTTCTAAGGCTCTATTTCTGAGCCTGCTTTTAAAAAAAGGAGATAATTGTATCCACAGGATATTTTGGCTGAATTAGCCAAATATATATATATATATATATATATATATATATATATATATATATATATATTATCATGAGTAGATCTTGGATCCGCCTGTATGTCTACTTCAAAATCTAGTCTCCTCTATTATTGCTATGACTCTATCACTAAACTCTTAGAGCTGGCCTGATCTTTCTTAGACTGCTTTATTCTGTTTCCTGTATATGCCCTTTTAGGGGATGTGTGACACTTTTCTATGCACATAATAAGTATGCTTAGATCTTGACATGTGGGCAACTACTCATAACTCCACTAAATGCCTCCTTAGGTCTGATATGGTCTTCCACGTAAATACAGTGAAAGGAGCTTTCCAAACCTCTTAAATTTCCTAATGGACATATTTGGATGAGACTAACTCAGGACCACATGTGTATGGCCCTGATTCTGGCACCTCAAAAAAGAAATAACAGAGCTACAATATCTCAGAGAAAAAACTATCTGAATTAGTGGCTATAAAATATTTCTGTGTTCTAGAATCGAGAGTGTGTTAGTTTTCTGTCATTGTGATAAAAACGCCTGAGATAATCAACTTATAATGAAGAAAGATTCAGTTTTGGTTCATGCTTACAAAGATTTCAATACATAATCATTTGACCGTGTTACTCATGGCCTGTGGTGAGGCAGAACATCATGGTAGGCAGCAGATGATGGAATAAATCTTACCTCATAGTGCTGCGAAGTAGGGAAGGAGGTGGGAAAGAAAAAGGGAAAGAGAAAGGAAGGGGTGAGGGACATGATATCTCCCTCAAGGACCTGACACTAATGATCTAATGTCCTCCCACTAGCTTCTCCTAAAGGTTCCACCACCTCCCAATAGCTCCTCATGCTGTGAAATAGGCCTTTAGTACATGGGCTCTGGGGGACATTTAAAATGCAAATCTTAAAAATCAGTGCAGCTTACTAAAAGGCACAGCTCTGGAACTCTCTATCAGATAGTCTGATTCAGCAGGAAGTTGTGTGGGAATCTGTAATTTTCACAAGTATCTGAGATAATTCTGATTTGTGGGAAAGGCCACCAAATGCTGGTAGAGCAATTTTTGGACAGGTTGTTAGATGAAGCGAGACCTTTAAAAAACAATAGTGTCCTGCTTTCTCCTAATGTATATGGACTACTGGCAAAGCAATGGGGGCAGGCGGTGGAGATATCCAATCTCTTCACATTAGACAGCTTTTAGTGAAACTCTGGCATTGATTTTCATCAGGTTTTGGAAAAATTAAAAAAAAATAAGAAAGAAAATCTATTTTGTACATTCTCCCCTCCCCTGTCTCATCTCCTTTATTTTCTTTTTATACACGGAGGATGAAAATGCCCCCTACAGACTGATTAATTTCACCTCTTCAAGCTCCAATGCCAGAATTTTCTCCCAAAGATTGATTTTAGATCCCCTGCCTTTATGTGCTTCACTGCCTGTGCATTGCTTGGTTTTTACCTGTAGAACCAGGAGAGGATTTGCAGGGATTAGATCTTGCCCTTTATATAAATGTCCCTCTGCTGAGAGAACAGTGATCAAAAAGTTCAACTATACCTAATCCAAAGACAAACTCCACTTCCAATTAATATAATCTATTTTGCATGTAACCAGTCCTAGGACATTTGCATTTGAACAAGACTTTCTCAGTCCTAAGGATTCTGTAATTGGTAACAAGCAGAAGAGCTTCTCGCCTGCTTTCCCCATTCACAGCCAGGTGTGAAGTGCAAAGTCAACAAATTCAGGAAGGTGTTTTTATTTTTCCGAACTTCAGCACATATGACATAGGAAACACATGTCCTATGTACCATACACAGGACAGAAATCAAATATTACTCTTAAGCCTCACAAGTGATAAATACAGGGCATCTGTAATGTATATGGGCTTTAATGACAGGAAGATTTGTATCTGGATTACACATCAAGACCTATTAGTTTCATGTTCACAAACACATTCTTCACCTCAAAAAGCCTACATTTGCCTACAGAGCAAAACAACGATGCAGACTTTGCAGCTTTATTGTAAATTCATACATGGAAAAATCATGTAACTAGGAGCCTGGTCTATGATACATATTCAGTTAGTGTTCGTTTTTCTGTTTTGCCTTCCTATTTTATCTAGAAGGTGGAAAACTTATATAATTTGTTATGCTAAGAATAACAAAGGCTCCAATTTAGAATAAACTCACACAACTAAAGATAGCTCTTACAAGTTGTGAATTGCTATTTCTTTTACATTTTATCTAAGTTTTACAAATATTCTATTTCTTTATAGAGCTTAATAAAGAATTCAAATGCAGCTTATTTTCCCCCTTTCTCTGCCTTTCTTTTTTACCTAATCATCATATCAGGTATGACTTTCTCTCAAGACTGGCTGACAGAACAAGGTCTCCATATTATGCAAGTTTTCTCCTGAATCCTGGCTGGAAGCACATAGGCCAAGAGACAGCAACAACCCCTGAAAGGCCCAGGTGAGTAATGAGGTTCAGTGTTACAGATCAGAGGCTGTTCCTTCAGGAGGAAAAGACCTTTCCTGGCTCCACAGGAGCACTCTGCAATCAGTTCCAGAAATGCCAAGGGTGCCATTTTCTCATGTAAAGGACTACTAACTTTTATTTCGAATTCTCTCAGTAATAAAATGCATTTTAAAGTTAAGTGTAGCCATGAAAGAAGTGTTATTTTTCTCTTAATTTGTACTTGTGATCACATGTAGTCAATCATCCTTTTAGCCTAGCAGCCTTCAATCCTCAAAGGAATGATTCTGTGCCTCAAGTCCTTTTTCTATAGCTATGGGCAAGCACTACCTTAGAAAGGGTATGAGTGCAAAGAGAAGTGAATGCCTCCCTTGGGCACTGAAGCAAGCACCAAGAACAACCAGGTGTCCATTAGGTGTCCTGAATATGAGAGAGACAGATTATGACAAAGAATTACGTTATGGTTTGTATGTGGTGTCCCCCAACAGCTCACCTGTGAGACAAAGCAAGGACGTTTTGAGGAGAAATGATTGGGTTATAGCTTTAACATTATCAGTGAATTGCTCTCCGATGGGATTAACTGAGTGGTAGCTGGAGGCAGGTAGGGTGTGGTTGGAGGAAGTGATTCATTGGGGGTGGGTGCAAAAATGGGGTATATATTTGTATCTGGAGAGTGGAGTCTCTCTGTTTCTCTCTCTCTCTCTCTACATACTGATCATCATGTGAGCTGCGTCTCTCAAACACACTCTCCCACCATGATTTCCTGCCTCACATTGAAGCCTGAGGAATGTGGCCACTTGCTTATAGAATGAGACCTCTGAAATCATGAGGCCCTAAACAATCTTTCCTCCTCTACAATTCTGGTTGAGTCCTTTAGTTACAGAAGCAAAAAAAGCTGACTAAAACAAAGTGTTTGGTGTTGCCTTTAAAACGTGGGTGTCAGTAAAACGTCACTT
The DNA here is from genome assembly GCA_028644305.1 of Xerus rutilus. NCBI lineage: Eukaryota > Metazoa > Chordata > Mammalia > Rodentia > Sciuridae > Xerus > Xerus rutilus. The sequence continues at coordinate 16,588,041 of CM053401.1, forward strand.
ACTATCTATCTATCTATCTATCTATCTATCTATCTATCTATCTATCTATAACTTTTGAGAACTGCCCTAAAGAGTGATTAGGGGATTTTCATCTTAAGCACAGAGGTGGCAGAGAGCAAAAGAAGCAATATCTGTATGGAGAAATAGAGCAGTTATAAATGGAAGATTTAGAGAAGTAAAATATGTAAGCATTCACTACAGTAGAGAATGAAAAAATGTACAGCAGGGCAGAGCAGTTTAGCCAGAATATGATGATGAAAAGGATTCCTCAGGAAGAATAGTTTAATTGACCAATATAAAGTTGTGTATTTCCTGTAGATAAAACAAATCAAAACATGAGAGGAACAAGAATATACTTCATAACATAATGCATAACTTTAACATCTGTATGGAGAAGTAATGACATGAGATGAAGTAGAGATGAGGTGCAAGTGAGCCTAGCAGTAGCATAATAAAGGCTTGGACCAGGGATTTTCAATTAGGGACGATCTCCCCCACCACACTCACACACGAGACATCTGCAAATTCTGGAGACATTTTCACTTTAGGCAATTCAGGAGTTAATAACAACATGCAGGGAGTAGAGGCCTTGGATGATGCTAAACCTGCAGCAATGCCCAAGAAAGCCCCTCACAACAAATAGCAGTCTAGTCTAAGATGACAACACGGCAAAGTTGTGAAACCCTGGAAACCCCGGTCAGACACAGGCTAAGATTCTAGGGATAGGGAAAAACACTGAATTTAAGAAATCATTTTGAAGAAATTTCAGGATTGACATTGAATATAAGAGAAGGAAAGAACAATAACAACAAACCCTCTAAAAATTTGTTAACCTAAGGTATTTTGATGTCTTTAACAAATAAAATTGTTTTGAATATAATAAAATAGAATGGCATTATATTATCTGATTAGACTAGGTCATCCTGTCAATAGATGTTTTGTTTTGTTTCTGAGTTACTAGGGTTGAACCAAGGGCCTGTGTACATCCTAGGTAAACACTCTGTCACTGAGCTAAAACCCCCATGGTTTTTGAAGACAATTATTTTGAGAAAGGGTCTTTAAGTTGCCTAAGTTGACTTTGAACTTGCCCTCTTGCCTCAGCCTACTGAGTAGCTGAGATTGCAGACATGGACTTCAGTGCCAAGTATATCACTAACTTTTAAGGTATAGCTGAGAATATGATCTGAATGAAATAATTGAATAAGAGTGTCTAGGTTTGTAATCAGAGATATGCATAAACATCTTCCACCTCTCTCAGGAATATTCTAAAAATATGTTAGATTGAAAGCAAGTCCTAAGGAATTTATCCTTCATATCTCTTTAAATATTCTCTCTAGAAGTACAAGCGAATATATATGTATTTATTATATATATTATACATATATATATATATATGGTTCTCTATATGAAGGGAAGAAATAGTGTAGAAGGAGCAGGAGTAAGATCTAATTTATGATAATACCTACTTTTGCAGCATTCAGTTTGAATTAATAAAAATATTTTACATATATACAAAACAAACTAAATAAAATAAGATTTCCTAAAATTTTAAGGCAAAATTAAATAATGCATCTAGGATGTTAAATTTTAGATATAAACTTGACAGTATTAATATTTACCTGGATAGCTTATAAACTTTTATTTTGGGTGTGTCTTTGAGAGTGTTTCTTAGAGGATGGCAGACCAGTTGGTGAACTGAGTGAGGAAGCTCTATCTTGGGTCTACACAGGCACCTTCCAGTTAACTAGGACCAAGGTGAAACAAAAAGACAAGGAAAAGAGAATTTTTCTTTTGTCTTCTGGAATGAGAACACCCAGTTTGTCCTGAACTTTAGACTCCAGGACCTAAACCAATGATCCACCCAGGCTCTTGAATCTTTGGTTTCAGAATGAGAATTACAAAATTGACTTTCCGGTTCTAAGAATTTCAGAAATGAACTGAGATACTCTACAATTTTCTCTAGTTCTCCAGTTCACAAAGACTTTTTGTGGGATTTCTCAGTCTCCATAATTTCAATAACTGATTCCCCTTGTAAACCCCCTCTCACCTATTGTGTGTATTTGTATGTTTGTATATATACACATATACACACACAAACACACTCACAGATAAAGTATCTCCTATTGGTTTTATCTCTTTGGATAACCCTGACTAATATAACATTTGTCTATATGTTGAGTTGTTGGCATAATCAAAAATCCATTCCAAGGAACTTTAATGTAATATTATAACCATATGTACCCAGTAGGATTGTGTTTTCAGGTCACTCATGATAGCACTAATAGTGCTTCTTTGAGACTGCCTTATATGCATTATGAGCTAATTTCAGTGCATAATTACTTTTATGTCTTTGAAAATGTAGAGGATCTAGATTGTAAAAAATAAAAGAGGAAGAGATATATTATTTATTTTAAATAAGAATTTGTCTTAGTCATAATATATTTTCCTTTCTGTGTTTCTTAAAATGCACAAAAAGTCCAATTGAAATTGTTATTACCTACACCAAACTATAGTGTTTCATTATCAATTTCCTTAAAAAGGAACCAAGATATTCTGGAGAAATGGTCAAATCCAAATCTGTTTTTTGAGTCCTTTTTTAAAAGAAAATTACAGCTGTGCACAATGGCACATGCCTGTAAATCCCAGCTATTCAGGAGGCTAAGGCAGGAAGATTGCAAGTTCAAGGCTAGTATGGGTAATTTACGAAACCCTATCTCAAAATAAAAAATAAATAGGACTGGGGATGTAGCTCAATAGTACATTGCCCCTTGGTTTACTCCTCAATACCACTAAGTAAATGAATAAATAAATAGGTAAATATAAACACAAAGATGATAAATATAAAAAAATAAACCCAATGAATTATCAATTTGGAAGGAAGTTGATCATAGAGGAAAAGACTATTTATCTTTACCTTTCCCATATATGTTGTACCCTAGGAGAAGAAATCAGTTAGAAAGAACAGATTTTAAAAAAGTAAATAGTTCAGCCAATAAATGAAAAGTAGGTCTTAGAATCAGACCATCATCATTTTGCATCTCCTTTTGATGTCATGAATCTAGGCAGTAGTCATTAGTTACTACTAACATCACAAAAAGAGAGGCTTCTTAATATGACAGAGTTTCTTGCTTCCCTGGAAAAATTCAAACTAGAAACTGATACAGTATGTGTGTATGTATATATATATATTATATATTTATAAAAATTAAATATATATATTGATTATATGTAAATATATGTATTTAATATATTATAAATAATATATATTATATATATATTTATATATACATATATATATATATAATACAGAGAAAAGTATTATATAACACCTTGATTGTCTTGGGAGTACAATCAGCAAAATCTAGATGGTGGAAAACAGGAAAAGAAACCTAGTCTCTTCAAGAAATAAATGTAAATAATAAGGAAGAAAGAAAGAATTTTGAATTTGGAAATTGGGAAATGAATTGGGATTTAGAATAAACAACTTTGGCCATGCACAGAAAAACATTGAAACATGGTGATGTGTAGGGATTCATTTCACTGGTCTTTATACTTTTGTTATGAACTTGAAACTTTTCATAATGATAAACTGTTACAACTTCTCAAGTGAACGTGTTTATGGCAAATGATTACTGTGTGCACATGAACGTTTTTATGGCAAATGATTACTGTGTGCACAGAAGATTTGAAATAAAAATATAAGTAAGAAAAACAATGAGTAGGACATGAAGAGCTTGCTATAGCAAGATTAACATCAGCAGTTGACTGGGGCTGAAGAGACAACAGGACTCTGGTATCATTCCAGGGTCACTGGAGGAAGCTCTGGATAGGAAGGGATTCAGTCTTGCACTCAACTATCTATAAAACTGGGCTCATCCGATGCTTTGTTATGTAATGATGTAATCATCAAGGAAAATACTGTAGGTGTGTAAACACATGTACACACACCCACATTGACACACATGGACTTGGGATTGGCAATTAATTGTGTTTTTTTTCTAACACTCTATGGTCTTTCACATCTCCCAAGGGCTATGTCAAATACTTATTTGTAAACCTTCTTATATCTTCCCTCAGTGCCCTTCCCCCATCCTACCATTGATACAGTACTTACATTTCAATAACTACTCGGGATACTTCCTGGGCTTCATTAATTTAGATTTGACTGGAGATAAGTGAAAACATATAGGAAAGAAAAGAATAGGGACCTTGAAAGTGGATCCATAGGAAAAATGGAAGAATCCAGTTGGAATACAGAAACTGTTAGGGTGCTGCAAAACCTGAATCCAATCAGATTTTAAGCTTCTCCTTTTCATAACTTTTCTCAAGGCTCTAAGACAATTTTATGTAAACATTGTTGAGCCCAATCATAAAGGTCAGCCTTGACCAGGCTAGTGGACAGGGAAAGGTTATGATAGTCACAGCTGGGAGGCATGTGACTCACACTCAATCTCTATTTAGGGCAAAGTAGTGATACTTCTTGTTTCTGAATCCCCCAAACTAACCTCACCTCACTTCCGACCATGACATATCAAATGCCTGTTTATTTTCTAAAGTCAAAAATCATCATAAGACATAAGAAGCCTTGGCCATTAGGCATGATTTTCCAAATCATGGGTGCAGCTCTTCCCAGACTTATGGATAGCTTTATTCTAATTTGGTTTAACATGATAGATAATAACAATGGGAAAGCTGTTGTGACCATATGCAGGTGTTTATAAATAAGAAATTACAGGTGGTTTAGAAAAGACACTTAAGATTATTTCTGGACATTGAAAATGGCCATGCTCTGCCAAGGACTCTTCCCTTTTAGTTACTACGAATCACTGCCCAATGTATCTCATCTCCAGTTTCTAAGAAAAGCATGCAGATCAACCATTTTATAAAACAGCCTAAGGGCAGAATATTAATGTGATTTGTGATCTGATAAAAGAAATGAACTGCTCTACTACTCAAACTCACTTTCTTTTCCCTAAGGTCCAATAGATGCCATCAATTTAGGTTAAGTCTGCCTCAAGTCAATTTTATGCCTGATCCTCAGTTTCCAAATTGGTCAAATACAAATGTAATTGCTGACCAGCCTGATAATGATTGTGAGATATTTTAAGAATCACTCAAAATAACTATACATTTAGCAATATAGCAGATTTCACTAGAAATGAAAACATAAAACGTTAATGTTGCCAGTTGATTTGCCTTGCCTATGTTTCTGCTCCTTAGTACAGGTCTTACTAAACCCCAATGTGTAATAAATATTTACAGAGCTTTATTGTGTAGAGAGTCCTGAGTATGGTTTCCCAATTTACCAGTCCTGCCTCAGGAAGTATGCCCTTCTCCTGCCCAAGCAGATGACAACCTGTACATTGCCTACATTTATACTTTTCAGGACCCAAGAGTCTATTAAACACACTCTGAATACTGGATGCCTCAATAGAGATGTCTTAAATTACTTTGGAATAAATGAACCGTTCAGAGAATGCTGGATTGTTCCACATGGCATTGAAGCCTACGGTGTAACAGTCACCTCATGTGATGGGGACATCATGTGAACAGGGACAAATGGTTTATAAAACTCAAAAAGGTTAAGGGTTGTCAGAGTCTGAATGTACCTATTGTATTTCAGTAATTGCCACTTAGTATTTGATTTAATGAAAGCTTAGGAATAAAGAATGTTTCCATAGACATGGCTGTTATGCTAATTCTTACTATACCCTTCTCTGTCTTCCCAAATTACATTTAGAAACCTCCGTATACTATTATAGAACAATTCTCACTCTCCCTGCTTTTTGCATACATTCCCTGATCTCTCAGTGGCCTCATTAAATACAACTACTGTAAATTATAGGGTCTCTGCTTAACTAGCTTGTCCCATTCTGATCTAAAGATGCAAATTCTATTGTATATACTGTGCAAAATAGATGCCTGTCCTCCCTGCACTTAAGGCTGCCCAAAGCTCTTTATAGAAGGCTGTAGATTGGTGAAATTTGTTAACTCTTTCCCATTATGTGTTTCTTGGAGGGAACCTCTGTGTGTATGTTTTTAAACACCTTCTTATATTCTCTCAAGTTTGAGCTGGAAAAAGGTGCTCATTGCTTCTATAAAATACCCATTGATAATAGTAAAGTTGGGTAATCTGGAAAGAGCTATTTTCCTCACATCCAGCCCTTCAAGTTATACAAGCCTCTGCAGGTACACTAGTGGGAAATAATCATTAGAGACATCCTATCGGAGCTGAAATTCCAAAGCAGGGGCTAATTAGCATTATTAGAGAATTACCTATTGTTCTCTTGCTAACTGCATCCTTGAACAGATTCCAAAATCTGAAGACCCAGGATCTAAATTTTATTTTCTTATTAATATTTACAGTAACTTTCTGATCACGAAATGGTTCAACCTTAACTGCTTTCCTCCCAGATTGTAAAACTCCCTCTGCATGTGTTTGTGCATAAGCAAATGAAGGAAAAGAAGAAAACAAAAGAAAAAAGAAGTTTGACTCTCTGTTACCTCATACCAAGCATCTTGTGGGCTTCTTAACACCAAATTAAATCTGCTCTTCATTGTCTCCCTGATGTACTGGAGTCAACAGCCAGAGGTGATGAGAATCTATAAGATAAATTATTCTGGTTTCCAATGAGATTGTGGATAATACAGAAATTACAAGGAGATGGGCTCTGTAGACTACAAGTTTTGAAGAACATCAAAACATTAGGTTTTTCTCAGAGGATTTTGATGTCCCTAGCCATTTGAACTCCTATCAAATCACATCAAGCCCTTAAAAAGGCAATTTTGAATGAGATTAATAATTAACAATGTAGTCAATAGCTTCAATTTAAGCATTTAATAAACCAACATACAGCTAAAGCTGTTGGCTCATTAGTAACAGGGAATATCTGAACTGGAGGAAAAAATCCAGAGCATCACTTTGTCAATGCTTTTGGTTTCCCTGTGTGTGTTTTGATTGTCATGTGTTTTGTTGTTATTGTTCTTGCTAGTTGTGTTGACAGTACAGTCCTAAGTGGCTTCCAGAATAACTAAAACAGAAGGCCATTTTGAGTGTAATTTAAGGGGAGCTTGGAAAGCAACAAGGTCCTTGTGTTAGTCAGTCTTTTGTCACTGTGACCAAAAGACGTGACAAGAACAACTTAGAGGAGTAAAAGTGTATTTGGGACTCACAGGTTCAGAGGTCTCAGTGCACAGACAGCCAACTTCATTGCTTGGGACCTGAGTTGAGGCAGCACATCATGGTTTAAGGGCCCAGTGGAGAAAATCTGCTCATGGACAGATAAAGAAGCAAGAGAGTGAGTGAGCAAGGGGGAAGGGGCCCCAGGGCAGATGCATCCTTCCTGGCACTCCCCCAGTGACCCACTTCCTCCACCCACACCTAGTTAGTCCATTTTAACTAGGACAGACTGATTGGATCACTGCTCTCACAATCCAATCAAGAGTTTTGAGGGGACCTCATATCTAAACCATAAATTTCTACTGTGGACTTGTCACTTACACCAAATTTTGGGATTCCACTACAGCTGAAGATGGTTTTGAAAGATGAACTCTACTGCAAGGGGTCATGAACTGGACATGTTTCCTACTTCACAGTTTGGTCAACTAACTCATTTCTGCTAAAACTGAGAACATCCTCTGAGAGTCTCCTAGAAGAAAGAAAGAAAGCTTGTAAAGCCAATGTTTAAAGAATAAATAATAAAATAAAATAAATCATTTGAAAAAAAATGGAGGCCTTGTCTCCTTGAGAAAAATCAGACTAAGTTGCAAACCTCAGCCTCCCATCATTCCATACTATAAATTTGACATTCCTTGGGCCTTCACCCATGGGGACATTAGCAAATGTGAATAGGTATTGAGGAAGGCAGGAAGAGTTTGACTAGTGAACTACCCTAGGATACTAAAGATATAGTCTTACAACTCTGCTGATCCCCAAATTCCAACCTACTGTTTGTTATAGAACTTGTTATATTTTCTAGGATAAATCACATCCCTAAGACCACTTTGAGCAACTCCGAGACTCTATTCTTTCATTTTATAACATTCTCCTTTTGTCTATGCCCTTTGCTTGTCATAGAGATCTATTCTCAGCCCAAGTACATTCTCCAGTGTTTTCAAGTAATATTTTACAAGGATTGCTAGGCATCCATTAGTTGACAAAGGAGTAGAATCTACCCAGTGGCCCCTTGCTTGTCTCTGTGGCTAAGTAACTCAGCCCCAGTGTAAGTGATACTGAGGTTTAAACAGAAGGTCTACAATGTCAGAAAATCAAATAAGCTAGTCACACCTATTTGTGTGATTCATGGAAGAAGAATAAAAATAAAGCACTGAGCAAGGAGTCTAATTCAGATTTGATTCAGTCTTTTATATTGATTTGTGAAACTACTTGAATACATCAGTTCATCTCTCTGAACATATGATATTTTATTTGTCAATTGAAGACTTAATCATTTGCTTTATCTACATCCAAAGGTTCTTTGAGGGTCAAAGTAAGAGAAAGTGACTCACAATTTTAAGGTATTATATTAATTCAAGAAGCAACTTCAGAGATATGCTTTCTCAACATCCATGTGAATATTTTTTTTTCTTTTTACCCTGCCATGTTCTATTTGTTAATGTTCCCTTTCATGTGTGGTTATTGAGAAGGACCTTTATGTTTGAGAATAATGTCCCTGAGTAATGCAAAGGAAAAATGTATAACCTCTTTTTTTTTTTTTTATCCTTGTGATAGTTTCTTAATGCTATGAAAACAAAGTGCTACAAACTGGGTGGCTTAAAACAAAGCCATTCTTCTCTCTTCTAGCTTGTTGTGATGTGAACTTAACATTTAAACATCACAACATTTTATAAAGGATTATTAATTGGGTGGAATATAAGTATTTAATTTTGATTACAAAAATTTAATGCTGAATTTGCAATGTTCATCTTACCTTACTCTTCAGGAAAGTCAGCTAGATTTAATTGTGCCAACATCATTTTTATCTTAATAAGTATATAATAGCCAAGTCTGTTAGTACATTGGTGTTGCTGGCTTCAACCATACTTTTCACTTTCTATTTTTCAATTTTTGTCTAGTGTGTGGCATATAATTCTCTTTTATTGTAAAATGTGTTATAACAAGTGGATGCTATTGATGGCATAAAGTATTAGTATGAACTATGTGAAATTGATCATGTTCAACAGTTTTTATCTGCCACAAAGATGATTTCATTAGTTCAAACCAACATGAATAAGTGGATAAACTAAAACAAGAAGTTAACACTTTTCAGGGGAATTCTCCACAATTTTTATCACATGTCCTTTTCTGATAGGATTATTCAAGTGTTACAGGTGAAAAATGCATTCACCATTGTTATAATTTGGATGTGGAATGTGCCCCAAAGCCTTATGTATTTAAAGAGCTAGTCCCCAATACAGCAATGTCCAGAGACAAAGGCTTTTAGGAAATAATTGGATCGTGAGGACTCTTACCTCATCAGTAGATTTATTCATTTGAGGAATTAATGATGAAACTAATGGGAGGAAGTGGAAACTGTAGTAGGTGGGGTGTGGTTGGAGGAAGTAAATCACTGAGAGTGTGCCTGTGTCCCTGGCTCTTCTCTCTATCTCCTTGTTTCTCAGCTGCCATGAGCTGAACAGCTGTCTTCCACCCTGCCCTTCCACCATAATGTTCTGCCTTGCCTCAGGCCCAAATCTGACATTGAATTGAGACCTCTGAAACTGTGAGCCAAAAATTGACCTTTCCTTCTCTAAGTTGTTCTTTCTGATATTTTGATCACAGTGATGAAAAGTTGACTATTATAGCCATTCATTCATTAAATATGTATTGAACATTTTCTGTGTGCTGAATTCCATAAGATGTGACAATAGAACACATGAAACAAATATGTATTCACTTGTGTAACTTATAGCCAATTGGAATGGGAGTCCAGAGAGCCCAAAATTAACATTTCAGTATTTATTGAATTCTTAAGATAACTCAAGCACTCACTACTAGGCACTGACAGATACTAATGAGCATGACAGAAAAGAAGATCCCTGTCTTCACATTCTGGAGGTTTAGACTGGCGTGAATCACATTCTGAATTGACCTATAGTGATCAATACTTGGAAGGGAAAAATGCTGTTTGAAAATAAATTATAATATGACATATTTGACCTCATTTTTGGATTTTAATAGACTGTGGGTTGAGTTAGAATTCACTAGATTAAAATTCACGTTTGTGTGCTTGTGAATGGGGGATATCTGTCCTAGGGAAGAGATTGCTTCCAAAACTTTAAGATGCAGAATATGGCTGAAATGAGGGATGGGAGAAATAAGACAATAGAGTATCAGTAAACCCAGGCAGAGAGGGTCTTAAAGCCCACCTTAAAGGTTTGGATCTTTCTCTTAAAATTCTTTGGAAGTCTTTCATGAAGTAGGTTTGTAAATCTAATTAGCATTTTAAAGGTGCCTTGGTTGTTCCATGGCAGAAAGAATAGAATGGAGAGAAGGTAGGGTGAAGGCATGGTACAGGCTGGAGACTCTTGTGGGATACTCAGATGAAGGTGGCTGCAGTGGGAACCAGGGCCCTATGTGACAGCAAGGGGAGTCATAGGACATTGTTGAATCAAAGGCAGAAGCCTACATATTACTCAGGAGTTCTGTGTAGCACATGAGATCAAACATATTGACCCAGAAAAATTTCAAAAGGAAAGTGAGACTTTCACTGCATCTGCAAATCCCTGTGCCAATATCATCTTGCATCATCTGATGAGATTTGAAGAAGTGAACATTGGACAAGAATTGAGGTTGCTTCCTCAATTCTGTATTTATGTTATGTTGTGATTCTGGGCCTCAATTTCTCATTTGAAATATGGAAACACAATACATTTTCTGCTTCACAGGATGAATGTTTTGATGTTATTAACAGAATGTAAAAGAAATTCGACAGAGGCAAGAATACCACAAAAACATGGCTTATTATAAAATTTTGCAAAATTTTTGATAGTTGATCTTTCCAGAATATGGAAGAAAATAGGACTTATATTGCTCCTATGTTCACAGAAAAAGACATTATTATCTTCTTTCCTATTATGTAACTTAAAAGGTTTTAATTCTGAGCATTTTATGTAAAGCTTTATACCCTGGGGATACTAAATAATTACTTGTCAACTGACCTGTTATTAAATGTTACTTTTAATCACCTTGCAAATAGCATTTAAAGTAGACTACTGAAGGATGCCTTGAGAACCTAATGGATCTTAAAAAGTCTCAGAGTCTGTTGTCTTGCATTTGAATTTGAAAGCTATAGGAGCTTAATTTCTTTAGAGAGCAGCTAGTACTCAATGAACCTTTTTTTTTTTTAACAGTAAAGAATTTTGAAAAAAAAAAAAAATCTTCCCAGGGAACAATTATTTCCTCACAAAATGACCTTTCCTTCAAATACCTCTGGTTGGTAAAAATTCATAAGTTTCAGAGGGAAAATGAGTTCTGTAGAATAGAACCTACACCACCCTTTTCAAACAAAAGAAAGGGCAGATATAATTTTAAAAAGCACTACAAGAAAAACCCAAATTCCAAGCCCAGACTTTCCAATCTGCACATAGAATACCCAGTATCATAGCCCATGGGAAGTGTCTGTTCCACTTAGTTACTGAATGCCACAGCCCCAGGTGCCTGACACTGCAGTGCCTGGCACTGTTTTGATGAGCTGAGGTGAGTCAGATGATGATGTCTTCCTCTGGCCACACTTCACCTTTCTCCTCAAAGGTAGAGAATGGTATATAGCCTTGGGTTCATAGAGTTCTTATATATGGCTTTTGAAATGCCAAAGGTCAAGTAAAATCTGGTACAATTCATCAGCTGTTCACACCCTTCTTTTTCTTAGGTTCAAACTCGGGATAATGTGTAGACTTCAATTTGACTGTACTTTCTACATTCTGGTAGTTTTCAGGTATTAGGCATAGATTCCTACAATTTTCAAATACCTTGCTGTTAGGATCATAGCATTTGGAATTGGACAGAGATAGACGGAATGCATGGAAGGCAACCTACCAGCAATGGAACTTCAAAGTTTTCAAGATCAATGTCTCATTAGAGAACTGGAGTGTGTTTGTGAGCAAGACTGAAAGGCAAATCTCTCAGCACATCACTTGAATCTTGAAGCACTCAGTACCTGGTGGCTGTTGGTATCAGGTGCTCTCAAGGGTTATAGTCAGAATGAGAAATTTATGTAGAATGACTTGTATTGAAGCAGAACCCCAAATACCAATCCTCTTTCATTATGATTGCTTCTTCTAAGACAGTGCAGTTATAGACAATTTTTTCTGAACCACAATAGTTATGAAATTTCATATTCTAATGAATTTAATTATGTCCATAGATTTAATGATCATCCATTATCATTCACATATACACAAATTCTACTCGATACATTTTGTAGGTTTTCATGATAATTAAAAAGTACAATGCCTCAGGATCAAGATTTAAATAATATTTGTATTCCTGGTCAAATAATGTGGAATGATGGCTAAGAGAATTTTGACTAAACTGAATGCTGCCTGACAAAGCAAGCTTTATGACAAAGTAGCCAAAGTAGAATTTTAGGGTAAAAATAATAAAGATGTTATAAAATACAGCTTTCTTTTAAAGATGTAGAAATGATTGCATCTTTATTCCTTCATTATTAAATGTGTATGTGTATATATATACGCATGCACACATGAACTCAGACACACCCACTCACACATATGGTTTATAATGTATAAGCACATAGAGAGGTCGAATTGCCAATTAACATCTAAAATTTTGCAGTTAGGAGGTAAGGTCCAAATCTAAATTCTACCAGTTTTACATATGTGAGATAATATTACCAAATCTTCTTTGCATTATACACTATTATGTACTTTTAGATTCAGCAATACTCTTCTTGTATTGAATTTAAGAGAAATGCGGTTTCTTATTCATGATCCAACATGGAAGTGGATTTTTCAATAGACGAAAAGCGAAGCTACTTTAGTATTCATTGGGAATAGTGATAAACTATTTCCCTGTTCTAGGGCTTATTTTATCCATCTCCTCAACCATTTCTACCCCTCTGTTTTTCCACAATTGCAGTTTGCCAAAATATTCATTACTAATTTTTCCTACATTCTTTCATTTTTCACGTTTAGACAGAAATTTGAATGATATTTTATTTGGTCATTTAGAAATCTGTCTATTCTCTACCTGTACTTTTGTGTCAGGCATTGTGCCAAGGCCTATCTGTTTAGTTTTTCCACTTGGTGAGTTTGTAGTTAATTGGCTAGTTGGCATTTCATATTTTGATTACCTAAACCAGTACCTCAAGCACTGAGCAAACAAAACCTAGATATCATAGATGAAGTTGCTTAATTCGAAGGAAAACAGTAAAAATGATATAGCATTATAGGAAACCCTAAAGTTGCAGACATCCCCAAATATATATTTGACCAAGGGCTCACACTCACTGGCACAGGTTTATTTACCAGTTTGGGGGTGACAGTGAGAGTGAGATCAGAGACACCTTAGGTGTATGGGTGGCAATTAAGTAACGTAGAGAGGCATGTCAAGACTCTTATCTTGAGATTAAGAATGAGTAATGAGAATGCACCAAAGTCATGTTAATATTCAGCACAGGAGAAGAAGTGATTATGTACTTTTATCCAATTATTCTTGGACCTCGTTTGACCTTAACTACTCACAAAAAAACTGGGCTTAATTTTCTCACCAAAATAGATGTTCCTTCTGTTCAGTTTTTGATGTCTACAATCCATTTTCTTAAATATCTTTGCTTATCCATTTTCTTAAATATCTATTTATTTTTGTCTCTCATCAAATGGCAATACAACTTTGGTTATAAACAGCAAGTGGCTGGAATTGCCAGCTGGGTGCTCTACTTCTAGACAATAAGAAGAAGAAGAGGAGGAGGAAGAGACTGAGGAACAACTTGTGTTGCTGATAAGAAGCAATTAAAGGGGTAAATGATGACAAGTATTCCACTTCAGACAGACACACACATGCACACATATACACACACATACACACACATGGAAAGAGAGAAATCAAAAGATTCTCCAGACCAATCAGACTTCACAAAGCTGCTCCCTTTTCTTCCTTTCAAGTGCCTAAAGATGCTAGGATTCCTGACATGCCCAACTGACTTTTCCCCCAAATTAATCCCATCACTCTGAAAACATCAATCCTAAAATAATGATGGTGTCAAATAGTAGTACATCTTAGCCCCAGGGACAAGGAGTCCATCACAAGCACCGCAGCTTGTTACAGTGATATCTATAGGGACAAGATGGCACCCGGAGACAGTGTCTGAAGAAATTCTAGCAGCTCACGTCAACCGTTCCATCACTTGACATTTCCGCATGAGCTCTGGAAACCACACAGAAAAATCCATCTGTGCTGGTATCTAGGCATTCTGTTGCTGTAACAGTTACTGGAACTGTACTGCTAAAGTCCAATGTCTCCACATTCCTTAATATCCCACTCACAAACAATTTAAGATTTCCTCTTTAAAATTATACCCAAATATCTGCATGATAACTTATTGATTATTCTTC
>CM053401.1:16603114-16632451 GCA_028644305.1 Xerus rutilus
GGTCTTTAAAAAAATCCTAATTCCTCCTTTGGATATATTTTTGTTTAAATCCAGATTGTTGTATATGAGGGCTGTTTAAAAATGAAGCATGTTCATTCCAGAGATTTCTGTTATCTAAATTTATGTATTTGATATACTTCAGAAAACCTCTCAATTCGCTGCTGGAACAAAGGGTTTTGTAACTAACTCCTCTCCTCCTTTCACACACAATAGAAATCAAAGCCTGCAAGAGCTCACGCCATTTACTTCCGTCAAAATCTGAATGACGCACTGCATAAGTAACAACATAATAGAGCCCTCACATTGTAATCTGGGTAGATGTCTGCTATGCTTTGAAAATCAAATATTGTTCCCTTTGACGTTTTGACAAGTAATTTCGACAACAATGTACATTTGGCTAACTCATGAATGTAGTACTTCTCGTCCTCTGGATTGTGCGGGGTTTGCACTATGCTAAGAATGACAACAATTATAGAACTGACTTACATCTGCCAAGTGAACAGATGGTCTTCTAGTTTGGAGAAACAATGGTGAAGAAAGAAAAGGCGAAGGGGGGGGGGGCAGCTGGGAGGGTGGGACACGGATCTTGCCATCCAAAATAGCACTAATAAAACTAAAGAGGGATGCGGAAATAGGCACGCAGCAATTTATTACTAAAAAGTATAACAAGGGAGGAGAAAGGTCCTGTTTCTTTCTCTCTTCCAACGCACTGATACTGATTCTAATTCTGGTCTACTTGAGACCTACCAGTGATAAAATCATAATGTAGACCTTCTCATTTACAGAAATAGTTATTTTAAAGTATTGCCAATGTGAATTTGGTATGGGATGGGAAGATGGGCTGCTTTAAATAGTCTACTTACTTCCGGTTTTTTCAAGTTTATTTGTGGAACAAACAGAACACAGAACAGAAGCTAAAACTTCTCCTCCATAAAACTCAAATCATTTGTACAGATGCTCTTTGTGAGAACAATGAGGCAATTTTCTTCTTGGATCAGTTTTGAATTACTTTACCTTCACCGAATAAAATACGTGTCAAATACGACGGATGAAATGTCACTCCCTGCCTTGAAAGATCTTAATTTAGGGGGTGGTGCATAGGTGTGTTTGTGTGTGCCTGTGTGTTTGTGTGTTAGGTAACTTATAAAGGTGTTTACAACTTTTTTTTAGGAGCGTAGATAACATGTGATCTTGTATCTTTGAGTTTAAAAATATTTAAGCTTGTTAACTTGTAAAGATTCTCTTGCTTAAGCAGTTTGCCAGCATAGAAAATTGAATTGCCATTTGGGTTATAGTTAAGTGACAATCTGCACGTTTATACATAGTCTGAAAAATGACATTTAAAAGCGTTTTAGATATTTATTTTCTTTCCTATAAATAGTAAATCTTTTCTATACTATAATGTTAAATTAGGAATTTGTTTACCAAACTAATTATAAAAATCCTCATTTTAAAAATATGTCATCAGGCATTAACATAAATATTTAAAGTATTTTATTTAATATTATCTCATTTAAAACTCACAGTGGCACAAAAAACATTCTTATTACAAAAAACATTCTTTTTTTTTTTGTAATATGGATTTCTCATGGAGACTTAAGTTTGTAATAATCATTAAGTTTGCAACAATACTGCATTTCTGGAGCTAGAGGTGCTAATATGACAGCATCCCTGTAATAACCAAGCCCAGGCTGCTATGTCTTGAATATGTTTTTATTTTTCATCTTTCCTTTGACTTAATTTGTCAAAATTTTACCTTTTTATATTTCAGATTTTGTTTTACATATGTCATATTACATATGGTTTTTACACAGTACACGTTGAATAAATATCATGAGTTATTTTTTTATGTTGCTACCAACTTGTGCTTTATAATTTCCTACTCTACCTCTCACAGGATGAAAAGATTGCAGAGCAGTTCAAATCCTGGTGATGATAAGGATCTGAAATGAGAGCTATCTGTCTCTGAAAGGCCTTCCTAAGTGCAAGAAACACAGACTGAAGACACACTTTGTGACAAGTGTTTTGGTCTTTTTATTCTCTCTCATATCTTAGTTTTATTTGTGTAATGAGGATGGTGGAAAAGTAACATATTAATGACCAGCTAGCTATTTTACTGCTCTAGAAACCTCATTAACTAGGTCAGGCCAATTAACTGCAAAAGCCTAAGTTTACCACAAAATTTCAATATTATCAATGACCCTCTTTTTTATTTTCTTCACAAAATTACACCCATGTTTTATTAACATTATTTCATCACTAAACATCTTTCCCTATCTCCATAGACCTTACTCTTTTTCTCCTTGTTTCTGATCTTTTCCTTTGCCTAATTCATTACCACCATGAATGATTGTCTTCTGAATTTTTCTTTTTCTTTCTTTTTTTTGTTGTTGTTCTCCAGAAAATTCAGTCTGGGTGTGGTGGCACACACCTGTAATCTCAGAGGCTCAGGAGGCTGCGGCAGGAGGGTCAGGAGTTCAAAGAGAGCCTTAGTAAAAGATAGGTGCTAAGCAACTCATCAAGATCCTGTCTCTAAATAAAATATAAAATAGGGCTGGGGATGTGGATCAGTGGTCAAGTATCCCTGAATTCAATCCTTTGTACCAAAAAAAAAAAGAAAAAAGAAAAAGAAAATTCAAACTGTTTTAAAACTGGGTCTTGGGCATTTTAAAAACCACCTCATTATTATCTGAAAAGGAAAAGACATTAATTATAGTAGCTCTGTCAAATTATGATTCTGGTAAAGGCTCAAACATACTGGGATCACATTTGCATGTGACAGTCCTAGTTTTATCTTCCTTTGTCCTTTCTCCCATTTATAGCATCCGGACTTAACCCCTAGTAAACTTCACTCTATTTGTTATTAGAAATTTCCTTCCAGCAAAATCTTGATGTCAATGACAAATGATTGAGAATTAAAAATAATAATTTAGTAAACATTTTCTAAGTACAAAAACCACTTCTTTTTTTTTAAAATTTTTTTTTAGTTGTAGATCGACACAATACCTTTATTTTATTTATTTATTTTTATGTGGTGCTGAGAATCGAATCCAGTGCTTCACACATGCTAGGCAAGTGCTTTTCCACTGAGCTACAACCCCAGCCCCCAAAAACCACTTCTAATCATTGCACATGTATTAATTTACTGAGTTATAGTACTATCACACTTCTAGGATGACAGTCTTGATATTATAGCCCGTGTTGCACAGATGAGAAAATCAAGACATAGAAACATTATTTGTTAAAGAGCATATTGATGAGTTGAATGTTAAACTTAGAGAGCCTGGATCTGCACTGAGGAAAAAAAAATTAACTTTGATGGCATTGGCCCCTTGTTCACTTTGAATTGTGAATTAGTGATAGAGGTATTGATGAAAACCTTTGTCCTATGTGAAAAGACATCAATGTCATGGGGCTCACAGCGGGGTATTGAAAGGCAATATCTGTTTTGATTTCTTGATATTGTATCTTTTCTATGGCTATGTCTCCAGTGTCTGGCTTAGGTATATCTCCTATTAATTTTCCACTTTAATTGGTCCCTGAGATAGGAAATCAAGAGGTTGCTTTGGATTCACCCATCATTACTCTGTTCATCAGTGCATTTACTCATTTATCATCATTCCTTTATTCAGCAAATATACTGAATACTTCTTGGTCCCTATGTACCATGGTCATTCCTGGCGTGATTGTTCGCAAAGAAGAATGCGATTCTGTTCTAAACCTTGGGGACCTCACAGTTTGGGGCATAACTGAGCACACAAATAGCTTGTTAAAGTGCAAGGTGATAAATGTTACCACAGATACCTGAAAAGATTGCTACGGGAACATGAAGGGAAAGGCGACCTGCTCCAGTGTTTTTCTTGGAGGAGTCGAAGGAATGCTCTGCAAAGAGAAATCAAATGTGGGACATACAGGATTTGATCACATGAGAATGGGAAATATGTCATAGCAAGCATGATCAGAAGTACTAAAGGGCCATGTATGTTTGGGAAGTGTTGAAAAGTGTAGAGTTTCTGAGTTACAGGGAATCTAGTGTCATTGATAGAAGATGAGGCCAACTCAAAGGCCAGGGACAAACTGTGAAGGCTCTTTTACCATATGAAGATGTCTAGAATAACCCCAGCATTGCAAGCACTATCTAATGGTTTCATGGCCAAGCTGGGTTTAAAAAAAAAAAAAAAGAATTGTGTGGAAAATGGAAAGAAAATGAGGAAATCAGCAGGACGTTGAAGTAGTGCTAGAAATGCATAACAAGCAGAAATATGGGAAATCTGAGAACTAGGATGCACTGTATTTACCAGATATGAAACATGAGCAATAGTGAGAATAAAAGGTCATGCTATCGAAGAGGGCGAGAAATGCAGGGACAAGGAAAACTTTGAAAGGAATTAATAACGTACTCCATTTTTGGTTTATTCACATTGGAGTGTTTGTAGGTGTTCTGCATGGGAAAATGCATCACATTTGGGCCTGGAACACAAAAGAAAGAAAAATGGTGATTAGAAATACACATGTGAAGAGTTGGAATGAAACTGGGTTTAATTGAAGTCAATAGAAATTTATAAGAGGGCACAGAAAAAGAGAATGGAGAGTGAAAGGAAAAGAGAAGAGAAGACTTCGCTGGAATTGAAGTGGCAAATTTAATTTATCTCACAAGCAACAAGTTAAGGAACCTTTAATGGCATACTTGGTGGACTTAAAGAGTATAATTTTTTAAATTCACATATCTTGAAATTTCTTTCTCTTAGTATTAGTATCAGAATGTTCAATTGCTTACACAAAAACTTGAACTTTTACTTGCTTTGTGTAATCATTCCCTTCCTTGAATATTGTTCTTTGTAGCAGGGATGCAATAAATGTAATTTCTATATGACATAAAAACTCAGTTCTCGGGATGTGTCGGGGAGGGTGCTTACTATGTAATGTTTTAAGCATAGAAGGAGGAACTTCCACTTAAAGCAACAGCAGAAATTTTTAAGTCTCTAAAATTGGAGATACGTTCTGAACTAGGAATTAAAAGACTTGGGATTTTGTTCTGCCTTAGTGCATCAATCCGTGAAGTTGCCAAATTATAAATCCTCTCTGAATCACTATATGAACTATAAAATGGTGTGAGCAACTGCAATCATTTTTCAGATGACTCCTGAAGCTGTGATTCTATGAAAAAATTTCCTTTGTTTTCAAATTTTCCCCTCTATTCTCAATTTTCTCTTTCCCATAAACTTGGCTTTGATGAGCCTATCAAAACACTGTTAACTTGGAGCAACTAAATTACTCTAAAGTGAGTAACTTAGCTTTGTCTCCTGCAAAGGTTTTTAGACTTTGGTTGGTCTAGATTTTCTAAATTAAAGTCAAATCAAGTTCGCCAGGTACACAGTGGTACACTTCTGTCATCCCAGCTACTTAGAAGACTCAGACAAGAGAATTCCAAGTTCAAGGACCACCTGAGCAACATAGCAAGACTCTACCTATCTCAAAACAAAATAAAAATGAGTGGGAATGTAGCTCAATGGTAGTGTGCCATTGGATTCAATCCTCAGTACTCCCCCCCAAAAAAATATCAAGTCAAGTTAAAAGCATGAACAAGTTTCTACCACAGCCCAAGGCAGAAAGTAATTCACAGCCTCAATTTTGCCACTAAGGTGTTTACATTAAATTAGAGTAGTTTCTGTATGTACTATCAGAGGTGGCTCAGTGGTAAACAAAGGCTGAAAGCTCTTCCCTGATCATAATAAAGTTATATGAGGAAGTTATTCCATTTCCTTTCTTCATGGTCTTTGTAGTTTTTTCTCCAACTGATTGTTATATTTTTCCTCACCTAGAAAACATAACTCAACCTGCTGTAGTTTGTACAATGAGATGTTAAAAACTGTTGTATTGGGAATTAATAAGAAAAGAACCTTGGAAGTAGGTATACCAGTACTCTTTTGGATTTAAATGTTTGTAAAAAATCTAAACATTTTTTAACAAAATTGATATTCATGGGACTGTCTTGAGCCAGAATTTTATAAAGCCCCCTGCTTCTAGGTGATAGCAGATAACTCTAGAGAATTTAAAAATGCTCTAACATTTTATAGGATCTATCAAACTGCAAAAATTCCCAGTATATGCCATTTGATGTTTAATATTTATTATACTTTTGTTCCAAAATCATCTTAAAATAAATATTACTTTAAATTGATTATAAGCTCTTTCGAAATCAGAAATGGCATCTTATTTTGTTATTATTGCTGTCATGTTATTTCTAGAATCAGACTCAATAGGAAAGATATTCATAGACATTCAATAAAATTTGCTAAATAATAGAATAACAATATCAAATTGAAATAGTTGATTCTTCAAGGATAAACATATTCATTCAACACATATTGATTATATTTACATACTATGTGCAAGGTACTATCATATATACATGGGAGAGACAGCCTGGTATTTATAGTACATTTAGTACAAGAAGTTTAAAAAGCATTAAAGAGATAATTTGCAAGTAATTGTAACGTTAGGATGGAGACTAATTACATGTTTTTGTGTGTGTGTATTTGTTTTGTTTTTTATTTGAAAATTTTTGGATTTGTAGATGGACGGCATACCTTTATTTTATTTGTTTATGTTTATGTGGTACTGAGGATCGAACCCAGTGCCTCACACATGCGAAGCAAGCACTCTGCCACTGAGCTACAACCCCAGCCCACATATTGTTTTGAGGGTCTATCTCAGGGAAAGGTTACCTCATGAAGTTAGTTATTTGGATTCAACCTTGGCCAGATACATGGAACTCTGCTGAATCAGTAAACATTCTCATAGAGTTCAGAAGCCCTGAGGTGCAAATCATTAAGGTCTCTACATTATCATGATGAAATCCCCCCTTCAACATAGGAATACTGTGTTCTACTGTACCATTATAATTGTTCATAAATGCAACAGACCATGCATGAATCAGCTACATAGCCTGTGAAACTCAAGTCTTGAGTCTAGTTGTTCTGCAATGTTATGAAGAAAAAAAAATCAAGACTGTAAAAAGCTAATAAAACATAAATATGTGCATACAATTAGGTGACAAACTAGTGAATGCCAAGTCAGATTGTTCCTCCCACAGTACCTGTGCTTAGTGATGGTTTTGACCTGAAAATTTCAGAAGTTGTGTGCGGAGAATTGATCATACATAGCAACAGCAAAATAAAAGTCCAATTGAGAAGAATGTCAGACAAGACAGCTTATTTATGCATAAATGGAGAACTGTGAAAGAGAAGATGGGTTTAATTTTGATAAAGCTGACATAGTTTGTTTATGGTAAGTAGTGTGTGTGTGTGCAGGCTTCTTGTGGAAACTGAGAGCTTTCTTGGTAGACTCAAATTAATTTCCAGCATCAATGTTCGTGATTATTAGAGATACACCAATTTTATTGACTTCTCTACTTTTATCTCTTGATACTTTATTTGTATTCAGAAGGAGGCACAGCCATTTAATATTAAATGATGTATATACATTGATAAAGTAAGACTTGAAAAAATAGAACACTTTATTTGAAATATCACTTCATATTTGTAGAGGTAGGATAAAGATTTTACATACTAGGAAGGTGCAATATAGTCAACAAAGACCTTGAAATATCCATACTAGAAATGCCATGTACCATATGTCTTATTCTTTCAACATAGACTAAATGAAGAAAAGTCATATGATTAGTTGAGTTTGTGGAATTCATAAGAATGATATTCAAAATGGGCTATAGCTCAATTTGGGAGAAAGATATGTCTCTCCAGCCTTCTGACATTTCAGTTTTATCATCCAGAGATCCTCAGTTGGCAGTAGAAAAAGAACAGTCTTTTTGACAAATGATGCAGGAATAATTTTACATCATATGCAAACCAAAAAGTGAATTTTATTTCATATCTGACACTGTATTAAATAGTAGCTCAAAATGAGTTAAATATCTAAATAGAATATAATAATGAAGATTTTGTACAAAAACACAGAGGAGATAAAAAAACTTTGGGATCTTGAATTAGACAAGGATTTCTTGGCTATTACAACAAATTAGTCTATTAAAGTCTAAAAATATGGGCATCAAATTTAAAATCTGTCCTTTAAAAATCACTATAAAGAGAATGAAAAGATGAGTCATACATTAGGGGAAAAATTTTTGCCAAACATATATATGATATAAAATCTGTATACAGAATACTGACAAATTTACAAAACTTAGTAAGAAAACTTTTCTTAGTAAGAAAACAAAAAAATGTAACTTTCAAAAATGGATATAAGGTTTAAATAGATAGTCCACAGAAAATGATATATGTATAGCAAGTGTGCAGTTGACAAGAAGTTCAACATTATTTGTTATTATGGAATTTAAAGTTAAAACCAAATTAGATATCAGTATGAATGTGGCACTAAATTAGTTGAATTTAAAAAGTCTGATCATAACGAGTGTTGGTGAGAATATGGAGGTAGTAGGACTCTCATGCACTAAAGAAGAGGATGTAAAATTATACACTTTTGAAAATTGTTTGCTGCTTCTTATATAGTTACAGGTATATTTAATACATTTGTGCACTCATTCTACTGCCAAATATTTACCCAAGAAAAAAGAAAAAAAGAAAGCATATGGCCAATGATTTATACAGAAATGTTTGTCATGGTTTTCTTTATAGATAGCCTAAAGCTATCTATATTAGAAAAAAATTCTAATGCCAATGAACTTATGAATGGATGAATAAACTCTGAAATGTCCATACACATACAACTTAAATTACAAGGAATAAACTCTTGATTCATACTATAGCCTGAAAGAATCTCAAAATTAAATCAAATTAAATAAGAAAAGATAAAAGAGGACATATTATACCATGAGTGTGTACATAATTTCAAGACAATAAAACAAACATTGACAGAAAATAAATCAGTGGTTGCTTGAAAGAGAGATAAGGATTATCTCTTCATCATTAGCTTCACCATCCAGGGGAAAAGGGAAACATTTTGGGGATCATAAATAAGTTCCTGATTTTGTTTGTGATGATAGTTTCAAACTTATAAAACTGTATAACCTAGAAATATACAGTGTATGTATGCCAATGTTATTGCCGTAGAATTGTTGAATAATTTCTTGCTAAGAATCTCACAATCTGGAAGTCATCTTTCAGGTCTCTCAACTTTTAAACATCCAGAAGTGGCTATATTATAAAAGCTATCTTCTGAAACACTTGTTACGTATATATATATATATATATATATATATATATATATATATATATATATACATATTTCTTGCATCCATGGTATGCATACATAACATCTACATCCCCAGGTGTGCTAGGGCAGTGGAGCAGTGGAATATGTTACTGCAAGATCAGAGAAGACATCTAGAGATTGTATGTGAGACATCAGGTCTTTTACAGGGAAAATGGAAGTGCTTCACCAGAAAGTGCAGTGTTGGTAGGAAGCTGGACAGATAAACCTGTGCAATTTCATTTCACATGGTGCCTCCACTATTTCAATAGAGAATAATGTCTCCATTACCCTGTCATGCATTACCCAGTAGTAGTCAGCTAGATGAGCCCATGCCTTTCCATGGTGCTCTGACCTTGCACCAGATACACAGAGAGGAGAAGTTTATGAGTTAGGCTACAGAAAAAGCATAAGCTTACCTTGCTTTGTCCCATGATATGACCAGCATCTTAAGGAACTTAGGATGTATGAAAGAAAGCAGTTCTCTACTGATAACATGAACATACCCTAATTAATAGAACACATTAGAGAAAGTTAGTGTCTTTCAAGATAATACTTATCTGGAACTTATGGCCCAGATTCACTCTCACTGTTGCCTTACCATGACTAGACTCTTAGGAATGGAGGGAGGTTCTTCAGGGACGGTGTCCAACTACCTTCTTTTTTTTCCATGGGTGCACAGTGCATACCTATGTGTGTGTTTAATTTATAGAGTATGTCTATGCAATTAAAAGGATGCTTTTGTCAAGCTATTCATTGTTGATCCAAATTTATAAAAACTTTAGTCAGTTTAGAACAGCTTTTCATCACTGTGAACAAAAGAACTGACAAGAACAGCATAGAGGAAGAAAAGTTTATTTGGGCTCATAGTCTCAGTAGTTCAATCCATGGTCAGCTAACTCCATGGCTCTGGGACCAACATGAGGCATAACATCATGGCAGGAGGGCAAGGCAGAGAAAAGTAGCACAGAATACGGCAACCAGGAAACAGAGAGAGCTCTGCTCACCAGGGACAAAATATAGACCCCAAAGGCACATCCTTGCCTGGCATGGTGGCATATGCCTGTAATTCTAGCAGCGCAGGAGGCTGAAGTAGGAGGATCTTGAGTTCAAAGCCAGCCTCAGCCTAAGCAACTCAGTGATACCCTGTCTCTAAATATTTAAACACAAAAAACAGGGCTGGAGATGTGGCTCAGTGGTCAAGTACCCCATGAGTTTAATCACCATATACCAAAAAAAAAAGATGCCAAAGGCACATCCCCAGTGACCTACCTCCTTTGGTTAATCCATATCAGTGGATGAATCCCTGATTAAATTAAACCTCATCATCTAATCATTTCACATCTGAATATGCTTGCATTGTCTCACACATGAACTTCTGAGGGACACCTCATATGTAAACCATAACATCAGTTGTTTTCTTTTTGTTTCTGAATTACTATTAAAAAAAATAAAAATACACAGCTAAAGAGCGACTGAGCCTGATAATCACATGTGGACTCTTTCCATCTTTCTTTTTTTCTCCAGGAGAAAAGATAAACTCAAAGGCCATGATAATGAACCTATATTTACTATATGTGCCATAGACAAAGGAATGTACTAAGCTATCTGTGTACTGTACAGTACAGAACTTGTATCTAAAGTTTTATGACCATCCAAGGTACAGGAGTTAGTAGCACCTGCTCCCTCTGATTCTCACAGTGATATGATTTCTTTTCTCTGACATTTTAGGATTAACCAAAAATAAAGTGTTGACAATATAACAAAAAATTTAAAATTAAAGATCTTTCCATTGTATAAGATTATTATGAAGGAAACAGTGAAAATGTAACTGAGTTTTCTCTAAAAATAATTTACAAGGATTGAATGAATTTTGTTTCCATCAGGGGTGTTTTTCATATTTACATGTGCAGCTTCTTCACATGTACTCCTGGACCCCCACTTCATATTCACTGATTCAGAAAAAGGAAGTTAACACCTGAAAAAGTCACAAAAGTGATTTTTATATGAACTGCCAGCAAATGAACACTGATTTAGAAAAAGAAAAGTGAAGTGAAATGTATCTTCTTAACTTGATAAAGAAAGAACAGTGAGTATCTCATCAGGTCCCATTGCAATGCTAGAATAAATAGCAAACTTTGGCCCAGGGACACATTAGGCTACAGCTGGTCCAAAATCTAGCATATTGACACAGTAGCATCTCATCCAGGTGGGATGGAGAAGATAAACTATAAAATTGTAAAAATGCTTTTGATGCTAGACATTTCACCACAATTTACTCGACATAGTCCCAGAGGCCAGATGTCACTGATTTTAGTACTTGAGTGTTTCATATAGTGTCAAGAAAGCTTTAATTCTTACATATACGTGGAGCCATTAGGTCAGGTTATTTTTAATTGATTGAGCTCTGCTTTGTTTGCAAATCTCAGTAGCTCTAGAGTTCTAGGTCTGAACCAAAGGCATTGAGTTTTCTGTTGCAGAAGAATAGGGACATTTTTAGAGCTTGAGTGGATTTTATGTATTATCTGTAATAATGTTTATGTTCTAATGATTTTAATCTATAATTTGATCAAGACTCTGTATCCAAATCTCCATGACAGATATGCATACAAGAATGGAATTCTAATTAGAATGTTATACTCTGTGTATGCATATGTTGAAATACACTCTACTGTCATGTATATCTAAAAAGAACAATATAGGGATTTGGGCTATAGCTCAGTGGTAGAGCACTTGCCTAGCAAGCATGAAGCACTGGGTTCAATCCTCAGCACCACATATAAATAATAAATGAATAAAATAAAGATCCATCAACAACTAAAAAAAATTTAAAAAAATAAAATAAGAATAAAAAGAACTATATATATATATATATTGTTTTTTTTCTTACCTGATCTTCACAATCCTATGGGGTGGGTGTTATCACCCTATTGTACACTTGGGCATACAGAAGCACAGAAAAGACAAGGATCTTGCCAAAAGAAACACATCTTTAAAGAAGTAGATTAAGGATTTTGATCCATGTCTATTCAATATTAACCTTTACCCTCCTTTCATAAAGTGTGGGAACTACTTGACTCAGGTCCCTTGATATTAAAACTTGGGATCTAAAGGAGATGTGAGGCTTTCTCTCTCCCACCTCAGTCCCGGTCCATTGTGCTCTGGAGTCTGTTGACATAGGGTTCTTTGGAATCTATGTATATTTACTCAGCAGAAGGATTGGCAAGAATTCCAATATTCTGAGATGCTAGATCATTCTTCCAGAAATAACAGAGATATAAAGGGCTCCCAAGATGAAACTTAGGTTATGCTAAAGAGGAGACAAGAATGACTCTGTCCTAACATTTGAAGATACTTTGGGGAAGAGCAAAAGTACCAGGACATTGCTTGCTCACATTGCTTCCATATGACCTACTCTCACGAGAGTTTAACTTAGATAAAGTAAGAATAGAAATAACAGGCCTTCTGGAGTTTGAACATCTGGCTACACTGCATTTCATCTATTAATGGTTTTTATTCTTTCTTTGCCATTTCAAAGGCATTGCTTGATTTCACTGACAAAAATGTATAAAGGTCAAGCGTTAAATTATTGATGGAGTAGACTCAGTTAAGGATACACAATGCTTGACATGTGAACTTCGAGGACAAACTTGGCCTCTGTACTGCAATAAGAAGTGATTCCTACTACTCTGATTTATTTCTCATTTACAGAGTTAATTATTATATTACATGAAATATTAAGAATTAGGCAATGCCTCTGATTCCGTTTAGGACCACTTGGTCAAGAATAAGAAAAAACATTTGTAATTCCTATCAACACCAAATCACTATGATCACTGATGAAAATTCTTCAGTTCGTTTTGACATTATCCTCTAAATCATGTTTCTTATACAAACTAGTGTATTTATTTTAGTAAGTTCTGTGTTGTGTAGTGCTCCTAAAAGGATTTGACATCTGTACTTTGTGGCAAGGGGGTATCTTCTGCAGGATTAAATAATGGGTCCGGACAGAATGTATGCAAGACAACTTAGGAACAGAAAAAATGGATGAAGTGAATCTACAGCTCATGCAGAGAGTCAGACTGATAGAACATCTCTCTCATTGTTGTCCCAATGTCTTTCTTCCTGTGGGATCACTTACTTATTCAATAGCTAGGCTGGCCATTAATATGATGGCAAGGTAATGGAAAGCATGGTCCCTGAAGGAGCTCTAGATTTTCAGCTTGCATCACAAAGTACAATGCCTCAGGACCAAGGCAAGTCATGTGGCTAAAAACTTGATATGGGGAGAAATCTCACAGGGTGTGAATACAGAAAATGGTTTATCATAGGCTATGATACATCAGTCTAGCTATTTCAGTCAGCTTTGTGTCATTGTGAACAAAAGGTATGAAAAGAACAGTGTAAAGCAGGAAATGTTTAATTTGGTACACAATTTCAGAGGTTCAACTCATGGTTGGTCTACTCCATAGCACCAGGATTGACACGAGGAAGATAATCACAGCATAAGAGCATGGAAGAGAAAATCTGCTCATGACAGAAACCAGAAAGAGGACAGGGATAGAAAGCTCTGCTGACCAGAAACAACATGTAAATCTCAAAGGCATGCCTCTACTGCTTGGTTAATCCCTATCATTGGATAACTCCCTTGAT
This sequence comes from Xerus rutilus, assembly GCA_028644305.1. NCBI lineage: Eukaryota > Metazoa > Chordata > Mammalia > Rodentia > Sciuridae > Xerus > Xerus rutilus. The sequence continues at coordinate 16,616,996 of CM053401.1, forward strand.
CTGATCATGACTTCCATAATCTAATCATTTCATCTTTGAAAATTCTTGTGTTGTCTCACACATGAGCTTTTTGGGTGACACTTCATATCTAAACCATAAAACTAGCACACGTCACAAATGACAATTGAAAACCCTTCAATTGCATTGTGTAGGAAAGAAGGAAAACAGAAGAAAAAGAAAGGAAAAAAAGTAAAGGAGTAATGGGAGATAAGATCTAAAAGCTAAAATTCAAGGTAATTATTTGCAAAGAATGATTCACCAAAACTGTGTCACAGAATAAGTTTGTATTCAAATTGTTTTGTAGAATTATACTTCATTCTACACATACTCCTGATGTATGCATTAAGTTTTCATTAATGTTATATGTTCATCATATATTCATTGAATTTGGAGTAAAGTACAGCTGGTGGAGAAGTCTCTGGATCCAGACTTTATGGGGTTTCTTTTTGCTTGCTTCTTGCTTGCTTTGAATTTTGAGCCAATTATTAACTTTTTCTGTCATTGATTTCCTCTTATATAATATCAGCTTAATCATAGGACTTATCTCATGGTGGTATGCAGAGGAGTATACCAGATCAGAGATGTTTCTTCAGCTTAAATCCCAGCCACAGTCTGGCACGGTCCTACAGCATGGGCATCAGATGATTTTTTTTACCCTCATATAACATGAGCAAGAAATAAGTAGATATGGTTGAAATCTCAAAGAATTAAGAGTTTTTCCACTATCACTCTTATCTAAATTTTGTGTAAAATGTTTAGCTTCCCTGATTGGACTATTCTGAAGGAAGCCATATTTTTGCGTTGCCTGTCTTTGATTTTTTTGCCCCTCTTTGAACAACAGCTTTGCCTTTCAGAAGTTTTGATTTTTCTCCACAGCAATCTATGAGGAAAATTTGTACCCATGTTCTAGCTCAGCTCTCAGTTTTTCCTTATTGAAAGCATATTTGGAATATGTAGAGAATTCTTATAGCTCCATACTGAAAAGACAGGCCAGTTTTTTTTTAAAATGAACAAAAATTTGAAAAAGAATAACAGAAGGTATGCAAACAACAGCAAAAAATACATAGAAAATGTTCAATATTATTAGTAATCATGGAAATATAAATTAAGACTATGATTTAAAAATCTATTTAAATAGCAAAAATAATACAATCTTTCAAATTGGCAAAAATGTGAAACAACAAGAACTCTAATATATTGCTGGTAGGATTGTAAGGTGAAAATCAGTTTCCCAGTTTTATAAAGAAGTTAAACATACAGTTACCATATAACCCAGCAAATTTACTATGTATTCACCTAAGAGAATTTAAAATACACATTTACAAAATATTTTTACACATATATTTACTGCAGATTTATTTAGCATCATGGTGAGCTGTAGGCTAATCAAATGCCCATCAACAGGTGAATGGATAAGCTAAGTGTGTTATTTTCATACGGTGGAATACTACTCAGCAATATAGAGGAATAAAGTACTGATAGAAGCAACAACACAGCTGTATCTGAAAAGCATTGTGTTGAATAAAAAAGTCAGACAAAAAAGGCTTCTTAATTTATGATTCCATTTTTATAAAAATCCACAGTAGGCAAAACTAATGTTTAGTGACAAAAAGGAGATTTGTGATTTTCTGGGGCTGAAACTCAGCTCCCTTATTGCAAAGAGTCACAAGAATTCCTTTATGGATGATAGAAATAGTTTTGATTGTCATGTAGAAATCATCTAGGTGGTGATGAGAGTTACAACTGTGCATTAATTAGTCTCCAGATGCATTTTACTGCATGCAGATAATACCATAGCAAGGTAATTTAATGTAAAATAAAATAACATGGTTTACCAGCTCTCTGGAATAACTGAAACTGAAATTGTAGTCACTAAATACAGTCACTAATTTGTTTGCCGAATGCTGGCTCAGATGAATCTCCTCTATTCTTTTGTTCTCTGTGTTTTCCAACTTCTCTACGTGAGTGTCTACATCTGCATCGTCTTTCACCTTTCAATTCTTCTGTCTTTTTGACATTAGTTAGGCCTCATTTAGATATCTCCTATAATGAATTGTATTGCACTATTTGGTAGAGGTTAAATAAGACTCATTTGATCCCTATTGGAAAAAAATTCTGATAATCAATAAACAGTACAGCATTCTTTCTTCCACCTGGCAGTCCTCGTTACAAGGGGGAATATTAAATCTCCACATTTTCTTTCATTTTCTTTACCAGTCTCTTTCTATTCGTTCTGCCAGAATCTGAGAAGTACAATCAAATATGACATCGAGTTATATAATTTGTTAAATATCAGATACCCAGTCTAATTCATATCCAACTTATAAACTATTTATAAACAATTATTAAACACTGCCACATTTTTACTTTAATGGAAGAATTTTGCGCTGATAGACAAATTGGTAAGTTTCCATGCAGTACTTGTTTTCTAGTTGGAATTTTCAATTTTTAATTACTATACTAGAAAAATGTGGACAATAAGGTTAAAAATAGCATTCTAAATGGATATGAAATTTAGTTTAAAAAACACTAAATAAAGGAACACCAAATTCTCATTGAAACCCAGAAAACATGATTTTCATGAGGATGGCAATGTGAAATTACTGGTGATTATGTTTATACACTTACACTTGATACTTAAAGACAGACACAGAACTAAGGCATTGTTTTCATGTAGTGAACCATTATTCTTGTGTTTTGACACAATAGCATCTAAAACAGTAACATTTTCAACTACAAGGCAATGTTTTTGCTATTCATCTACCTCTGTGCTGAAAACTAGTGATTTTTCACTGTCCTTAAGCAGAGAATCTTTTGTTTTAGAGGAAAGCAGCTTACCTTAGTAGATAAGGAGCATAGAAGTCAGTAAAGATAAAGAAATGAGTATAGCATAAGGAGATATCAGCTCACAGATTGGGTCTATTTGAAGAATGTTAACATTGTTTGATTATAAACACGGAGGGAGGCAAAAGTCTAGTTGATGTGGAAAGAAATGAGCAGAGGGCCAACTCAAACTTAACTGTGCATACTGCATGCTCGGTGACAGTGGGCACAGGGCTTCCTTCCCCAGGGAAAAAGAATCTTAATAATATAAAGAGTCAGTAGAGTGGAAGCCAGAAACCACTTATTACTGTAGCTCTATTTGAAAGAGGTTAAGAGATTAAGAGAAGTTCAAGAATAATTTATGCTATGTTCAAAGAAGGTGTGGCAGAGAAGGAATATAATATGAGTAGAAAAATAAATGAATTTGAACAGTGGTACTCAGGAGGGTTCATGATTACTGTTGATTTGATGCTGTTTCTGATGCAATGAGTCAGTCAATTCAGCGAAGTTGGATATTGACAGTAGTCTGTTGCATAGTGGCCACTCAAAAATATATCTATCCAGAATCATATAATGTGAATTTATTTGAAATAATTGTGTCTACAGATAAAATGAAAGACTGTGACATGAGATCATTGTGGATTTAGAATGAGCCTCAAATCTAATGTCAAGGGAACTTACAAGACACAGAAAGAAGATATACAGAGACACAAAGACACAGAAGGGAATGTTGGCTGACTTCCATGTAACAATGGTAGCAGAGACTGGGAAGATGCAGCTGCAAACTAAGGAACACTAGGGATTTCTGGCAACTAGCAGAAGCTGAGAGAGAGGCATGGAGCAGATTCTCCCGCAGAGCTTCAGAAGAAACGAAACCTACTGATACCTTGATTGACTTAGGACCTCCAGATGTGCCAGAATAAATTCCCCATATAAAACAAGTTTTTAGTAATTTGTTTCTCCAGCCCAGGAAACTAAAACATTCATTCTATTCTTCTACTTATTTGCCCTAATTTATGGATGGACCCATGAGATGTGAAAAGCTGGATGTTCAATTTCCTGTTGTCATATGTGAGCTGGACTTTGCTGAATTCTAGACCACACAGATTTAAGAATGTATCAGAGTCAACACACACATTAGAGTCGTTGATCTCACTACCCTGGTCAAATTTATAAATAATAGATAATTTTAAAGATAAACCTAATTCATGAAAACAACAATCATCTATAATTGCAACCGGCACCATGCAGCTGATCATTAAAACCAGTAGTTTAATGGTCAGTTTGAAATGGTGATAAGATAGAACAAGGAAATGTAAAAATCAGGGACCTTTACTAAAATCCTCTTTCACTACCAAGTGAAAGAACTTAGAGAAAATTTCTTAATGTTCCTATGGCTCCGTTTTCTTATATAAAATATGGACAATAATAGTATCTAGAGTTTGTTTTAAAAATATACGAGGTACATGTAAATTTGTGGAAAGCGTTTAGTCCAAGACAAGAGAAATGTAATACATCAAAGTTGGGTTTTGATGGTAAAGGAGGAAGTGGTGGTCTTGTTTTTATTGTGGTTGCTAATAATCATGAAGGCCAATATCTTCTAAATAGCAGTATCAATTTTTGTCAGAAGTCAATGCAATCACAGAGCTTTTGGAGCCCATTTGAGCCTTTTTTTGTAATTGAGGTGTTCATCAAATATGCTCCTCACATATCAGACATTTTCGGTTAACAGTCAATGAATTTGTGATTCCATGGGCTGGACTGAAGATGTTGGTCAAAGTCGATAGCAGTATAGGTTTAATGGACAAAATCAGTAGGGTTAATAATGATCACCAAATTGCATCGCTCTGAGAACATTCAATTATTTGAAGCAATCATTGATGCTTTTAATTTTACTTCTAATTGATTTTTAAATTTTAGATCTAGAAGAACTAATATCACCTATTAATGAAGTCTTTTATCTGCACTATCTGCCAATAAATGAATCAAGGAGGAAAAAAACATGTTTCTTTCCTACTGCTTCTCAGGATATTTGTGGGAGAAGCTGATGTTAATTATTTTGAAAAGATATCTCTATCATGAATAAATGGGTATAGAAAGAAAGAATATATGATTGAGGACATAATAAATTTGAAAACAAAGAAAAATGCTTGCTTTCTCTGCCAATAAATGCAGATAATTGATAATCTATTCTATAAAGCATTTTCTTCCAAACAGTACAGCTAATATGGCAACTCCCTCATTTGATATACAGCATATTATAATTTTAAAAGCAATGCTATTATAAAAAATTCATTTGCTGTAATAGTCAAATAAATTTCAAAGGAAAAACAAATATGCATTAAAAATATTTCCACAGGGCCTTGCTCTTCTAATGGAAATGCTAAGTATGATAAAAAGAAAGGTTTGCTAATTAAAAGCCATTTTTAAGCTTTCAATTTCATTGTTTTCTCTATTTAAATCAGTAGGAAGAGGAAAACAATCAAACACTATTTTTACAAAGAGGAACTTAAAAATATTACATTTAAGGAATGCCACTGCTCCTCATTTGATGTTCAATTATTTATTTTGTTTTTGCACTCAAAGGGAAGTTGGGTTGCACAAGAATAAATGTATATAATGCAAAAAAACCATTTTAAAGTACTAGTTTTTGTGTGGGTTTGATTAAAACAGCTGTAGCTCACACTGAAAAATGGTGATTAAATTTCTAGAAAGGATCAGTATGGGGTAAAGAAATGAACTAGACTTCATATTTAAAACATCTTCAAATTACAGTGCCTCCTAATACTGGCATTTATTGTTGTTGTCATTACTATTATTATTATTATTATAACTTAGAACTCAATTTCTTAAGAAAGACCATTCTGAGTCTACTGAGTATGAAATGAAGCACATGGAGTTGCTCCTTGGCCAGACTGATTGGCTGATTTTGTTACTAATTAGCTTTAAGTCATCCCTTAAAAAAGTCAACAGGGAAACCAAGGCTTAGATAAAGTATTTATAAATTGGAGACAATGTCCTCGTCACATACTTATTTTAGGAAAAATTAAGGGAAAAACATGTATGTGATAATGCTTTGAAAGCTGATATGTGATAAACAAACCCAAGTTAATAACAATACTAGCCTTCTTTTTTGGAGAGGTACTAGGGATTGAACCCAGAGGCAATTCCTATTTTATTTTTTATTTTGAGATAGCATCTCACTAAATTGCTTAGGGCCTTTATAAATTGCTGAATACTGATTTTTTTTGAATGATCAAATGTGTTTATAAGTCAGGGATCAATCACTAAATGGAAACCATGCTAGATATTTTAAGAAAATAATTTAAAACAAAGTATTAGTGGATTGAGGCTTGGGGAAGGGAAGAGGATCATGGGCCAGGACAGCCTCCAGTTTTTAGGAGGACAAGAAGGACTGGAGTTAGAGCAAGCTTGGCTCTAACATCAAATGCCTGTAGCATTAGAACTGGTTAATTTGTAGGAGGACACCTCCAATCTCCTGGACAGCCCTATTTTCTGCTGGATGCTCATCTGCTCCTGTCTTGGGAGCGAGAATGGCTTTGACTAATCATTTTTCATGATTTTCATTGGCAGAAGTACTCAGTCAACAAGGCTTCCAGGAAATTGAGTTCTCAAGTTCTCAGGCCAGGAGTTAGAAAGGGAATGATAATACGTTGAAGAAACTGGTGTTCCACCAACAGTGAGAAAAACAGCGTAAAAATATTAAACTAAATTATAAATTTGTACAAGTAAATTTGTATTATAAATTTAGTACAAGTAAGCAGATGAAGAAGTGTCTGTGGGGCCTTTTATCCTCCAAAATTATACTATTTGCAGAGATAAGGGGCTGTGCTACTTTTGCTTAATAATGGATCTATTTTTAGAGTGTTTGTCTCTATTGCATTATATTGTTGTTCCCTATATTCTGGTATGATTGATGTTAGATAAAAATTACTGGCAACTGTGTATCTTAGCAGAAGGTTGCAACAGACCATGAATGAAAACTGTAGAGCTTCCACAAGAGCAAGTGGATTTTTGCAAAGTTTTAGGAAATCAGACACATTCTCGGTAATCAATCCATGGTATGTCACCATTTGAAATCTGATACCATAGCTTCTGAATGATGCCAGTCACAAAGATATCTGTGAGTTACCAGGATTTTTTCATTTTAATTATATGTTCCTCATTATACATGAAATATCATATGTGAATTTTTTCTCAGGCCATACAAGCGCAGTATTACAAGCGCAGCCTCAGGTACCTGATCACCTTAATTCAAAACCCAATTCGAAAAATACGATAGTAGTATGTCATCAATCAAGTTTCTTAACATTTCTGTGCCACAACTTTCCCATCCACTAAATGGAATAGAAACTTTACACACATCTTAAGATTATTTTAGGAATTAATGATTTAATACATGTTAAGCATTAAGAACAGGAATTTAGCTATTTGTAGAGTATGGTGTGTTTTTGTACTTAACTATACTTGAGAATGTTCTTAAGGCTGTAGTATTTACTAACTTTGTTAAAACCATAATAAATCATGACAAAATGCAATTCAGATTGAATTGCCTGTTCTATACCATGTTATGTCTTTGCATAGTATCTGATTTGTTTTTATGACTGACACACACCTTTTTATCCCTGATCTGCTTTCACATGCTCATTTGCTACTCAGAGGATTTTAGCCAGTGCTACCATCATTGTCTCCCAAGTGATCCTAATGATCTCATAGACTTACAGATGCCTCATTATTTCCCAGCAATCAAAAACAGTTGGCCCAGATTTCAAACATTATTCTATTGAACAGTGGGTATTTATGTCCACGAAAAAGGCTGCTTTTCTGGATTTCAGAGATACTCTGAAAAGTTTGGAGAACACAAACAAACAAAAAGTCACAAATGCTGTTATAGATACACTTGTGTTATACACACATTTGTGTTGCTCATAATTCTTTTGCATAAAAATATATAATGTTCTTACCAACATATTTGCATATTTTAGCAAAACATGTGATGCACATTTTTAGTGTTTATAAATCTGGTGCCAAATACAACTGGGAACATATAGTTTCTTTATGCTTCTCTTTAATCTTTGTTTACATACACATACTTCCCACACCTTTTTTTTTCATTTCTAAATTTTTTTCAGAGACAGACAGATCTATTAGGAAAGCAGAGACACATTTAAGGGAGAATATAGCCATGTCCAGAGGAAGAGAGGGCATTTCACACACCTTTTAATGTACACACACACAAACACATACACACACAATGCAATGTATCTAAGAATGATTTAAATATTTCCCTATATCAAAAGGAATGCTGTTTTTAGTGTCTAAGCAATATTTAAATGAGACTTTGAATGTTTCATAAATATTTTTCTAGATTCCTGTCTTTATGCATGACTGTAACCAATCACCTTTCTCGGGTCCTAAACTGTTTTTTTTCATTTTTTGGTTGTCTAATTAAGCATTAAATTGTTTATAGGCAGAAAGACTCAATTCAAGACATTTCTTTCTCAATCTATTTCTTGAAGAGAATCACTGTATCCAATTCAATGAAAAAAATAAAACAATTAGTTATAATAATTGATGTTACTTTTATTACGAAGATTCTAAGTCTTGGAGACGGAAGTGCCTTTAACTTGAATGAAGTTTTTCCTTCACCAAAAACATGGTATACTGACTCTGTAAAATCACTACAAATTCATACATTCAAAATAATTCTTCGTTAAAGAGAGAATATGGAAAAACACAAAATATTATCTTTTCTTCTTGGAGTGCTTAATAGGCATTTTCCTTTCCTTGTGGCTAACCTTAGTACTCCAGTGTGGTCTAAGGGCCTTAGAATCACTTAAAACAGTACATTTACTGAGCAACACAAGCCTCCAGAATTTGCATAATTGTGTTAGTTGTTATACAAAAATATCTTATTAATAAAAATTCACCCTATATATAAGACAATACTAATGTACAGTATACCAAGTAAAACTAATTTTTACAACAGAGTATTTTAGAATTTTCACATATCAATGGTCAACAAAAATCCCTGAGTAATACCCTCATCAGAAATGATGATGAGGGTAGGATACCTGGAATCTCCTGGACAGTCCTGTTTTCTGCTGGATGCTCATCTGCTCCTGTTTTGGGAGCAAGAATGGCTTTGACTAATCATTAAACTTCTTTCCTATATGTAAATGAAGTAGCAGACTCTTGTTAGAGTCTTAGGAATCACAGTTGATGACAAGGAGACTCAAATCATGTGCTTACAGAGAAGCTTGGAAGTAGAACTTACTGCATTTCATCCTTATCTTCTTTGATTCCTAATTAAGACACTGGGCTTGCTACAAAAGATTTTCTCCTTGTGGAATGCTCTCTCCCCCTTCTTTTCCTAGTTATATTTATATAGACATAATCATGTGCAAATATAGACACACACCCTATAGCTTCTTTCTCCCATTGTGCATGTAGTTATTTATTTGCCCTACATCTCTATGACTGGGTTGTTAACAATACAATGACCTGAAAGCAAGGACTGGATCCATCGACCCCTGGAATTAACTTAGTGCCTGTAACTTCTATGGTCATTTATATCATTTATATAAGAAGGTTCCTAGCTAAGAAGGGACATAACAAGTGAATAAAAGAGGCACAATTTATGCTTATTGTTTTAGTGCTGGAAATATATGATAGATTATATAAGTATAAATTTAGATTTAGAATTGCATATATTACATATACATATATAGAGAAATTTAGAATTGTCTATCTACCTCCCTATCTATACATATATATATATATATAATCAATAGAGACTCAGGCTGCCATAACATTTATTAAATTGCAGAAATTTATTTCTCACAGTTCCAGAGCTGAGAAAGCTGAGATTCATGTGTGGCCTCATTAGGTACCTGGTGGGACCTCCCTTCCTGGCTTGAAGATGACTACCTTTTTGCTATGTCATGCTGTGGAGACAGAGAAAAGAAACAAACTCTTTTTGATATGTCCTCTTATAAGAGAGTTTATGATGGGGGCCCTACACTGGAATCTCATCAAACCTTATTAATTTCCAAAGTTCTCATCTCCTAACACCATCACACTGAGGATTAAGACTTCAACTACTGAATTTCAGAGGGACAGAGTTCAGTCTGTAACAGATATGATTGGACTTTTAGTTTTGATTGTGAAAAGGGCCATTTTTAGATCATTTTTAGTTGCTAACAATTTTAAGCAAGAATGTATGTGGTGTAACTGGATGTAATCTATACTTTTAAAAGATTACTCTCATGGAAAATTGTTCCAAAGCATGAATATGGATGTGAGAAAAAGTCAATAGGGAGGCATGGACAGTGGTTCAGGTGACCAAACTTAGTGTGCTATTGGTGGCTCAGGTTGTAACTGTAGTGACAGAGAACAGTAGGTGGATTTAGTAGGAAGTCAGAGAATGAATGGGTTCTGGTGTTGAGTTAAATGTGGAGGTCATGGCAGTGTAAGATTAATCAAAGATATTTTCTAGACCCATTGACTTGAGAATAGAAATAATGGAGAATAGAAAAAAAAAAAACAGAAAAAGAGAAGAAGAGAGCTCAGGGGGCATACACATGAGTCCAGTTCTGGGTGTGTGAAATCCCTGGTGTCCCTGGTGAAATCATTTGCAGCCTGAAAATAGAAGAATTGATGTCAGAGCACAGTTCTGGAGTGTAAATATAAATTTGGGGATCATTAAATAATGACATTATTTGAGGCAAGAAGGATCAAAAAATTATTCTGGAGAGACACACAAAACAAAAGAAGGGAAGGCTGAAACAAGAGGAACTCAAAATCTCAGACTATGGTGGAGAAAGTATGGAGCAAAGAGCAGTGAGAGTCCTGAAGAAATGAGCAAGTGAGAGTCTTAAGAAGAAATAATAGATTGACATGTCACAGAGGTGGAGAGAAGAGAGTATTAAAGAAGAAGGGTAGGTTGGGTGTATCACAGCAGTAGAGTGTGTGTCTAGCATGCACTCCTGGATTGCACTCTCAACACTACCAGGAAAGAAAAAAAAAAGAGAGGGGCAGGGGAAGGAAGGAAAGAAGGAAGGAAGGAAGGAAGGAAGGAAGGAAGGAAGGAATTGAATAATGACTAATTTAAGTTTATCTAAAAGGCTAAGTATGATAAGGACCAGAAGATATTTATTTAATGATGTGACTTCAGTAGTGGCCTTAACAAAACCAACTTCAGTGCTATGACACAGGCACACTCTAGCCTGGGGTTTGGGAGGAAAGGGAGGTGAGAAAGGACATGTTGAGTTTGGCATAGTAATTTTAAAAGTTCATACATAAAAGGATGTAGAAAAACAAAACAGTTTCTTTAGTGGTAAGTGGAGTCAGAGGGATGGTATTTCAGGATAAGAGATTCTACATTGATTTTGTGTTTTGATGGCTATGATCCAAGATCTAAAGTAAAAGCTAAATTACACAGGATACAAAGAGATTTTGCTAGAGCGAAGGTTTTGAGAATATGATCCAAGGCACAAATGAACAGATTCCACTGGCCTAGGAATGAAGGTGCTTTTGGTTTAAACAACAACAAAAACAATGTTTATTGATGGTGTTTGGTTTGTTGGGTTCAGAGTGGAGAGTTAGGAGATATCCCATATAATGGTGTTTCTCTCCTCAAGATAGACCTATGGACTAAGGTGAAACCATGGGGGAGGGTCTAGGAGTTTGAGGAACAATGAGAAGTTGCGTGTAACCCTTAGAATAAGAGGTGATTCAGACTGACTGCAACGAGTGTTCAAATCAAGCTATTGACACTAACCATCCAGGATTTGTCTGCAGTAACATCTAGCTGAGTTTGGCTGAAAGAAAATAGGTATAGCAATTCTTCCAGAGACAGGTTCAGGCTAGGAGCCCTAATCTGATGGGGAAAAGACACAAAGCACATTTTCTCTCTGTTTTTCACAGAGGAAATGTCTATATATGGGATAGAGCAAAAGATAGTTATCTATCAAGTCATTAAGAGAGATCTCACTAGAATCCAACACTGAGAATACTTTGATCTTGAATTTCTAACTTCAAGGACTATTAAAAAAAAAATCTCCTGTGTGCACCATCCATTTTGCAGTATTTTATTATGGCAGTCCAAGTAGACTAATACATTCTCTGTTCCTTTTATAGATAATGATTCCTAATAAACTTCTGGTACACCAAACACTCATATCTGTGCCTCTTCTCTCTCGCTCCCTTGTCAACATTGACATTGTTTGCCTGGGGTAAGGGGGACACAATGTTTCCTTCAGCATTTTTCATATTCCAAATATATGAAAACATTTGAATGACTATGAGTTGACTTGTCCCCACTGGACTGTAAGCTCCTTGATGGCCAGTAACGTGTATAAAGAAATGGCACATGAACAGGCACAGAACGACCACAGCTGCCATTTCTTGGATGGTCAAATGACCTTGTCATCCTCACATAATTTTCTTCCAGTAGCTTTTCCAGTTCATGACCACTTCTAAACTTTTGAATTTGAGACCTGGGATTTACTGATCACTGATCATCTGACCCTTAGTCATATTCCACTCCATGGTGGCTTCATATGACTCAAGCCAAGGTTACTCTAGCTTTCAATGCTATGTTAAGAGGTCCTGGTCCAACATATTTTTTTTTGTTGGCTGTCCTAGTTTTACCTTGGTTTTCTAATTCCTAATATTTTGTCCTATTTTCACATTCCAGGGCTGCATTCAGCCCCTTAAACCAGAGGTTAGTGAGAACATTTTTAATTGGGGTGCCCAAGTTTCTCTTTTGTCCCTACCCTACACAAAGGTCAGGGATAACTTGGTACTTAGGTTTGGAATAGAGTTAAATCTCATCAGTTAAGAGCTGTGAACTACGTATTACTGAGTTATGTCTAAGTTTGGCTATAAAGCCATTCTTCAGACTAAAAAAAAAAAAAAAAAGTTTGTGGAAGCAAAAAGAGGCCTGATAGGCAGATGATAGCCATAAGGAAAACAGAATCAATCATATTTCCTTAACCTATGTTTTTATTAGCATAAAGAACAAAACTCATCATTCCATCTATCTTGTTTTAACGATAGATGGGTAAGTATATTGTTATAACTGTGGTTTAAAGGAAATGCTTCCAGGATGTTTATACAACTTTAATCTCTTCACTGACCACAGGCCCATAAAACAGGATTAACTTTTCCCTGATTAACTCTTTTTTTCCTCTACAAATGAGCATGTAATTTTTTGTTCAGCTCCTACCAGAATAAGTTTTATATCAATTGTGACAACATGCAGGACAAGATACAGTTTTTTTTTTTTTCTTTCTATAAGGCAGCTCTGAAAGTGTGTTGCTTCTACCTCCAGAGGTGGAAAAAAATGTATCAGTGGGATGCAGACATTTATTTCCTGTTATTTACTTGCCCTGAACATTAATATAAAAATAAACACAATGAGGCCATTTTTGCTGCCAATCTTTCTGCATGTGGCATGAATTACAATACCACAAGTTCCTCCATGCCACTCTGAACTACCTGTAGCTCTTTGCTTGATGTTAAGCAAGTGTCCTTCTCAGTGAGGGCAGGAGGGCAGCAGGGAGGGACCACTTGTGTTGGGATTGCCAATGACTGGGAGTCACCTAGAACTGAGCCCTAAAACTGAATTTTCTCTCATTTCAAGTTCTATTAGAATGTTTGATTACTTCTATATCAGAAGGGGTGATGTGGTATGTTGTCAATGTTTTGTGACTTTTCAAGAGAAATTTTGGTGTCATGATATTCTCAGGAGGAAAAAAAAAACAGAAAACAACACTGAGAGAGCCAGTAAATACTTTTATTGCAAATTTACTCCTCCATGATTTTTTCTCCCCAAACAATAATTTCCTTGCCCTCAAGATGTTGCAGATAATAATAACAAAAAAATGAAATAAGAAATAGAAAAGGAGGAAATAAAAGAGAGAGACAGGTAGGAATGGTGGGGGAGAGAGGAGATAAATCAGGAACAGTCAACTTCAGATTCATCTTATTACAAACTACCTGCAACCTCTTAACTAAAAATGAAGTAGATTTTGGTTTGGGCTTGAAGTTCAACTGTGAGCTCCTTTCCTTAATGAATTATTTATGCTTTATACTTAAAGCAAACAAGGTAGAATATCATTAAAGCAGCAGTAATGTTAATCTGATTATTTATAGGAGGCTATAGTTCATGTGAAAGTATGGTTACTCACTGTGCTTACCTTTCCTAAGTTTATTTTAGTACCTGCTGCAGATGTTAAATACATTTGCTTAATGAGGGAATGAACTGAAATCGCATGGATTTCTGTGTTTAATGGATCTTGACTTGTCACGACCATCTGACTTTGTTCACAGTCGAAACTTCTGCAAACAAAATCAGTGGTGAAATGAAAGCATGATTTTTCATAATGGAGAGCCTCAGTGACTGCCATTGTGTTGCGCTAATGCATTTGATAATATATTACACAATCACTTTTTAGGTGGGAACCATCACTGTTCTAGAGGCAAGGGTCAGATGAAAGCAAAGAGAACAAGGACTGGACCCTTCACGATGGGTCCAGTCTTGAAAAAACAATAAAGCCTTCTTGGAACTAAACAATTTCTGATATATTTTTGCTACTAGAGGACAAATGTTTGTTGAGTTAGCAGGGGTCAGTCATTCTTGCCAATTGTACATACTAGAAAAATTTTCAAAATGTTATCCAGATTTTGACTTCTGAGTTTCTGTTAATATGCTAATAAAAATCAAAAACAAATAATACAAGAATGCAGACATAACTTTCTTACTGATGCTTTTACTATGCCACCCTGGGAGGACTAGCTCATAATATCTGAGACAGTACTAGAAATTCTCATTTTTTTAAAGAGCATATTGAAGATGTTATGGAATTACATCTACAACGTTTCTGAAATTCATATTTTGATTCCATACAGAAACCCCTGACCTCCTAAATATATCACATTTGTGCCGCCACAGAGAGTTTGAGCCACTTCGTGTTAATATGCATACTATTCTGAGACACTAAAGCAATAATAATAAAATCTCCTCACTTACAGATGCACAGAGTCCATCTAATCTAGATTTTGCATTATGTCACACCATCAAAACATGATTTTTCAATGATAGAAGCCCAACATGAGGCCATATTCCTAATGATCAAATTGAATTTTATAGTACTACCATTAATATCTATGATTAATTTATAAATAGTAATAATGTTTTGGAATGGAAGTTAATCTGAGTAAATTATTGATGGGTTTTAAGTGCTTCCCCCTTTAGTATTCACACTCATTTGAAAAACAAAACTGATTTCTCCATATTGTTTACTTTTTATTTAATTTACTTTTAAGTTTTTGAATGCAAGTATTTTGACCTCAAATGTAAAAAATTGGGCTGAGTCATTCCAACAGTTCAAATGAAAGTTCTAAAGGGATGTAAAATAAAAGCTGATGGATAAAGTATAAAAAAGCATCAATTTGGTGAAATCTAAATTGAGTCTTGAAACCAGTAGGTAATTCATATCTAGGGCACGTATCAGGGGTGATTTTATCCGTTGATGACAAGGCCACCATACCTAGATATCTAGTCAAATGCCAATCAAGATATCTCTAGAAAGTAATTTTCCAATC
>CM053401.1:16632951-16650068 GCA_028644305.1 Xerus rutilus
GGTCTCAATCTGGGTCAGTTTCATGAAAATGATTTGAATCCTTTCTCCTCTAAGGGATACATTGATTTCTACTTGAATGTGTTTAACAATATTTGAAAGTGACTTCCTTATCTGTAATCTCCAACTCTGGAATTCAATTGTGATAAACTAAAATATTAGAGAAAATAAAATATTAGATTTAGCTTGCTGATTTAAAAAACATTTAAATACAAGAGAGAGACATTAATATGAGTGAGACAATAAATTGGCATGTGGATTATATGACATTGAAATGCTTACTGTTTTATTTATTTTTCTTTTTTGTCTTGTTCTCCTGATTCTTCTCTTTTCTGCTTCTTCAACTGAGGATAATTTAGTAATGCACTGCTTTATTTTAACACAAAAAATTACATTCTTTTAAAATAAAATTTCTAGAAATAAATTCATTCATATGTTGCTATTAATTGTTGTATATTCCACAAATTCCTATGTTGAAGTCCTAATCCCCAATACAATGGCATTTGGAGATGGAGATTTTAGTAGATTATTTTGGTTTAGATTAAACCATGAGGGGAGCCCATGGAGGGATTATTGTCCTTTCCAAGAGTTGAAGGGATTGGAATTGTCACTCTCCATGATGTGGGGATACAGCAAGAAGGAAGCCATCTACGAATGATAAACAAAGCCCTAGCTAAGAAACTGAACCTGCTGACACCTTTATCTCAGACTTACAACTTCTAGAACTATGAGAAATAAACATTTGTTGTTTAAACTACCCAGTCTATGAGATTGTGTAACTGTGCACCTACCATAAAAACATAGGTTAAAAAAAGATGGTGCAATGTATAAACATTTAAATGTAATAGGCATATCTTCATCTTGACTGGACCATTTAATAGATGGGGTAAATAATTTATCATGTGGGGCTTTGTTTTCTTATCTCTAAATTCAGAAAAGTATGTTTTTCTTAATATATTTGTGAGAAGGCTAAAGGGTAATAACTCCTATTTTGTGAAGAATGAAAAAGTTCCCTAGCACCAAAAAAAAGAATCCAAACTAAATGTATAATTTCATATGCAAACATCACTTTGACTTTCATTCTTGTACATCATTTAATTAATATGCACTAATGAGGTGTATACACTGTCAGAAGATATGAAAATATTTAGAGGCTAGGGCTGTAGCTCAGTGGTGGAATGCTTGCCTAGCATGCATGAGGCGCTGGGTTCGAGCCTCAACACCACATATAAGCAAATAATAAATGAATAAAATAAAGACCCATCAACTAAAAAAAATTTTAAAAAAAAGAAAATATTTAGAAAGAAATTCTTTCCTTTATTACATAAGTGACATGGAATATAAAGTGATAGATTATAATTTTGTGCTCTGATTTGTCAATGATTATGTTAGAAAATAAATCATAAGTAACCAAATAATTGATTAATCACTTAATCATCTAAGACAAATTAAATTCACAAAATCTAAGCAACATAGACCAAACTGAGATTTACATAAATACAACTGAGAGTGTATTCATTAAAAGATTACCAGATGGTACTATGATAAGTTCAATCTTTAGTATTCTGCTACATGTAGTAACCGTGAAGCCAATAAATACTACTAAATTTTTGTAGCTAACTGGTATTTTAGTTGATCATCAAATTCAGTATTGTTTACAAATTTTTGTTGTTTTAATGGGAAGGTTATGTATACCATGGGGCTAATCATTATATTATCATAATCATTGATTACTTTCAAAGTATTGATTCTGAGAAACCTAAGAATTAGGGACTATTGTCTTAACTAATCAAATGTTAACATTTTCTCATTTCAAGTGAAATTTTCAATTGAAGTCCATTGATTTGGAATCCCTCTTGGTAGGAATCACTAAGGTGTTTGCTCTATGTTGTTATAGTGATGTATGTTTCTTCAATTCTTATTAAAACTGGTATATTCAGACTTCTCAATTTTTGCCAGACTATAAGTTTGCCAAATGATAAGTGTGGAAGAAATCTCATTGATTGAATTTGCCTTTTGCAGATGCCACTAAGAATAAGTATTTTTATGTGTTTATTGGAAATTTAAGTTTCTTCCTTTTAAAATTGTATCTTTTTATTATCTTCTCACTTTTTAATGGATTATTTTTTTGTTATTTTGTAAGGCTCTGTCATATGAATATTATGTCATACATATTAAATTTCTACTAAATTTCAATTTAGAAAAAACTAATTTTATGATGTTACATTTATTATTTTGTCTCACTGTCATGCTTTTAATATCAGATTAGTAAAATTCTTTTATACCCTCAGTTCTAAATAAATTTTCACATAGTTTTTTTCTTAGTGTTTTAAATGCTTTTAATGTTTAACCTTTTTCACTTAATTTGTGGGTGTTGTGAGGTGAAGTTCTACTTTTTCACATTGATAAGAAATTTGCTCACACTATCCTTTGAATAACTCATATTTTCCTTCTTGCCTCATAAGGCCACACATTTTCCCACTTAAGGGGCTGGTTCTGAAGATCTCTATAATGTACTAAATCTATCTTCCTCTTAATTATTCAGGCTTTTAAAGGATTTTTTATTTGCTTTTGCAAGTCCCCCACATTTTCCTACTTCAAAACAGATTTACTTATCCAACCTATTTGCTTTTTAATATATTCCAATATCTTTGTTAAATCCAATTTAAAAAACCTCTTTGGATTTGCATTGATATTTTATTGAATTCATAGAGTAACTGGTTTAAAAAAACCCTTTGCATTATTGAGTCTTTCTCTACATGAATATGGTAAATTTGCCCACATAGTTGGATCTTATATTTTATGTCATTAAATGCTATCATTTTCTCAATAAAATATGTTGGTAGCATTTTCTTGGATTTATCCTAGTCATCTTGATAGGTTTTTATTGTATTAAATATTCAAAATTGTATCTTCTAGTCTTTGTAGCTAGTATATATGAAAATATATTTTGTTTATATATAACTTTTATATAGCATTAGACTGAACTCTCTCCTTTTAACAGATTTTCAACCCTTTATGCATAACTATAACATTTTTAAAACTCTAAAAAGTGAGTTTTTTTAAAAAAATTGGCATCAGATTTTATTATAAGGCCAAATCTGATCTGAACAGATGTGAGGCTATTTAAAGTCTTTATCTTAATTACTGTGAATATTCATAAGTTTCACTGAAAACATTAATGTGTTTGATTGTGGGATGCTGCTCCCAATCTGCTGAGAATATTACATAATGTACAGTTATGTACCTCGTTGCCTTTCTAAAGCACAATATTATTGAATTCTGAAACAACTATGGACTTGTTTCAGTCAAAGGACATGTGTGTATTTGGAGGAGTTATTTTTTTCTTATAGATCCTCTTAGATATTTATTTACTTTGGAAAATATCATGTTAAAAATTGCCTTCAATTCCATGTTTAAGGCATTATTTTTTATACAAATAAGTACTGGAATTTACCAAATGATCATTTCCATTTATTAAGACTTCTTTAAGCTTTTAATGTTTTTCTACATTAACTGATTTTAAGAAATGAAATAGTTCTTATTTGACCAACCCAACATGATTTATTGTAGTTTGTGTATATTTCCAGATTCAGTTTGCTAATGTTTGCCTAAATGATTTTTTTGATTATCATCTCAGTCTGGTTTTGCTATCAATATTGTAAGATTGACATAGAATGAATGAAGCAATTTCTCTTTTGCATATTCAAAAAGACTTTGTATAAACATTACATTATGAAGAAAAATTCATCTCCCAAAATAATCTGATAAAAGTTTAACTTCTGACTTGATCTTTCAGCAGTTCTCTCTTTGAGGAAAATTGATTTTTAAAGTTAACTTCTGTTAATTTCTGTCCTTCTGGGTTGCAATTTATTTCATCTGGTTTTCAACTGGGGGTATGAAATCATTCATAATATTCTCATATGTTTAGTATATAGTTTATCTTAGTCATACTTTTTCATTTTTTTTAAATTCTTGCTTGTATTTTCAATATTTTGTCTTTTAAATATTTGCCACATTTCTCGGTAATCTTCTTTATTTTTCCTTTCTTTTTCTGATTCATTAATTTCTGTTGTTTCCTATTACTTCCTGATTAATTTCTGTGTAGTTAAAGTTTTTCCTAAAGATTGTGTCCTCACATTGTTCTAAGATAATGTAATTTTTGGAAGAAAAAACAAACAAAAAAACAAACAAACAACCCTCTACTGGTAGATTTATAAATTTTTATTTGATTTTTGTCAATATATAGCATATATATTTAGGTTATGTTAGTAAGTACATTCAAGTTTAGAATTGACTTTTTCCAAGTAAATGTTACATTTTAAGTTTATAATATAATATTACTTTATCAAAAATATAACTTAAAATTATGCTTTGGATGGTAATGATGCAACCATGAACCATCACGATTTTCTTTTCTTTCTTTATTTTTTTTCCAGGGGAGGACTAGGGATTGAAACCAGGAGTGCTCTACCACTGAGTCACATCCCCTTTCCTTTTGAAATTTTTATTGTGAGATATATTCTTAATGAGTTTCTGAGGTTGGCCTTGAACTTGCAATCTTCTGGCATCAGCTCCTGAGTTGCTAAGATTATAGAGTGCCCCATCATGCTTGGCTTTCCAATTTTCTTTTGATTTATATTTATGTTATAAAACTTTTTGCATTCTAGTACCATCATCTATTTTTGTCATTTTTAGTGAGCATATTTTAGGCCATCTATAGCTAGATTTTACTTATTTATCTGAAGTGTTCATAGATTTGGTTATTTTTTAGAATATTTTCCAAGTGAGATTAGTTTGATTTGTTTTTACTCATATTGGGGTTATCAGTTTGGGGAAGGAAATTCACACAGGTAAATTCATACTTATCACATCATAGCCAGGATACTTATAATAAAAATAACTTATCACTCTTGATGTTAACCTTGATCACCTGAATAAAGTTTCTCTATTGTGAAGTTACTTTTCTATCCCCCTTTCCATCTCGTACTCTGTGGAAGTCGGTCAAGCTTCACAAATCACACTTGAGAAATAGGCAATCATGCTTCATAGTTTTTGGGCAAAATAACTATGTAACTTTCTGCAAATCTGCATAAAAGATTTGTCACTTTTCTTCCACCTATTTGTTGACTCATTTATTGATTTTAATCAAAGAATTTTTAAAAATAATTTTAATTGTGAATGAATATCTTTATTTTATTTATTTATTCTTTTATGTAGTTCTGAAGACAGAACCCAGTGCCTCACATATGCAAGGCAAGTGCTCCACCACTGCACTACAAGCCAGCCCCAGCATAGAATTTTTTCTTGATATTTATTTTATATTTGACATTAGAATACAACACTTTTTAAATTTATTTTGCTGCTCAAGTTTTCTCAGGTTTGATCATTGGGAGTGTGCTCAGATGATTCCTTTGATATTCACCCTGTGTGGCTTTTTGTTTTTGTTCGTTGTTCATTTTTGTTTGTTTCTTTAGCAATTTCTTAATTTTCATCACACCTTGATATCCTAGGATCATTTTGTAGTTTTCTTCTGCAGTCCTGGAATCAGCTGTTTCTGCAAATGTCTCTGATTTCTTTTTTGTAGAATGGTATTAGAAGGCAAGACTGCATGCTAGATGTGTTGTTGCTGTGGGGTGTTCTTCTTTTCTGTCCTCTCTCAGGTCACAGAGTAAAGAAATACATGTTTGGATACTAGTCTGTGCATGTTCATACACTTATATGCATTTCTACATGTAAATATTTGTAACTATATAAATGCGAGTTCATCTCAACCTGAGTTTATATTGATATCTCCAATTCTAATTAATTACCATATGAATCATTCTAGCCTCTTCTGCTTGCTTATTTCTAAATGCCATTCGACAAATAAGAAATTTGATTATAAAAATCTGCAATCAATTTATTTTATTTTCAATTTTGGTATATGTAGATAGCAGTATCAAAATTGTTAACCCAAACTCTTATGAGAAAAAAATAATTATCAATTAGGTAACAGTGCTTACCTACAGTTTCCTTTGCCTTTGATCTTTATACCCACTAAATTCCCATAGTTACTTATGTCAGCAGCTCTTTTCTCCACCATCTTCATTGAAGTCTAGCATACATTTTTAGTGCAGTTAGTGGAGCTGCTGTTGTTCTGCACATGGCCAATCATGACTGCTGCCTTTTGTTAGACTTTAGACACTCTAATATGCACATACATGCTTTCATTGGTATGCACATACATGTTGCTTTCATTGGTAATTTTCAAAGAACAAGTGATCCTTTCTTCATATGCTTATTTGGCATCTACATACTTTTTTGTTCCCATCACATCTCTAACAAGATCTTTTACCTCTTTTAAAATTAGATTTTTCAATTCTTATTTTTGAGTTTTAAAGATTATTTGCACATTCTGGATACCAGTCTTTCATCATGTAGGCATTCTGAAAATGTTTTATCTCAGTCTGTAGCTTATTTTTTCATTCTCCTACCAGTGTATTCTGGAGGAAAAGTTTTTAATTTTATTGAAATCCAACTTACCATTTTTTTCTTTCATAACTGTTATTGATCTTATTTCCACCATCTAACTGAAGCTCAAGGTCACATAAATTTCATCCTACGTTTTCTTCTTCAAGTTTTTAAATTTTTTCCTTTTAGGGTTAGGTTTACAATCCACTTTGAGTTGGTTTTTATAAGAGAGATTGGCTCTATATACTGAATTTTTTGTTGTGGCTTTTTTGTTTGCAGCTAGATAGCCAGGTGTTCCATCACCATTCATTTTAATAACTCTTATATTTTCAATTGGATTGACTCTCCTCCTTTGTTGACTATGTTACATGGATTCATAATTGGGCATTCTTCTGTTTCATTGATCTACATATTTGTTCTTTCACCAATACCATGCTGGCCTGTTATTGAACTTTTATTTTAAGTGTTGAAATTGGGCAGTCTGTGTCCTCCAACTTTATTCTTTGGCATCACGCTGGCTCTCCTAGGACTTTTACCTTTCCTCATGAACTTTAGGATCAATTTGTCAATAAATATCTCATGGAGATTTTGGGGAGATTTCATTGAATCTATACATCAATTTAAGAATAATTGACATATTAAAAATATTTTAATCCAAGAACATGGAATCTGTTTGCATTTACTTAGATCTTCCTTGATTACTTTCAACAGGATTTGTATTTATTCGCCTATTTAGTTAGATTTATAAGTAAATGTTTCATTTGGGATGAGATTATTCTAAATGTTATTTTTTATTTCAATCTGATAGTTTATAGTTTGTATCCAAAATACAAATGATTCATAATCTTATTTCATATGGCTTTGCTGTAATTGCTTATTACTCCTAGGATGTTGTGTGTGTGTGTGTGTGTATGTGTGTGTGTACGCATTATTTAGAGCATACTACACGTGTAATCATGCAATCTTTGAAAAAGAACAATTGTCTGTTACTCCTCATCTGTATGCCTTTTACTTTTTTACTGATTTTATTGCACTGTCTAGGTCTTGTATGATAAACTCTTCCCCTCCCATGTCCACAACCATAAAGGGAATTGTCATTATAAAATCCCATGGAGTTCAGAAGGTAAAACCTAAAAAACTGGCTGGGCGTGATGGTGCATGCCTGTAATCCAGGCTCTGGAACCTGAGATAGGAGGATCATTGTAGGAGCACTCTCCATACCTTCCACCCTCTCCCTTCCATCCTTCCTCATTCTATGCTAATAGACTGTGCTCTTGCCAAAGAGCACCCCTTTGTTTGTGACCTTTGGACCTGATTGGTCCAAGAGTGCATATAAGCTTCTGTAGTTTCTGGAATGAATGGTGTTTTCTGTTCCTCGCCCCGGTGTCTCTGCTTCTTGTCCCGAGTGTCTCTGCATCTCGCTGGGCAGAGCAGCTTTTTACCTACATCCTGGGGCCTGGGGAGATTTGCTCCGCGGGTGGTCACCACAGTCCAGAGAGACCTCATATCCTCTTCCCCAGGGACCCCTTTTTCCTCGTCTCTCTGGACCCCAACTAATGGAGAAGCCACGTGGCTCCCTTCCCCTTCCCCTCTATTAAAGTGATAGATCACAAGTTCATCAAAGCCAGATTTCAGAAATTTAGGAAAGCCCTAAACATCTTAGTGAGATCCTATCTCAAAATAAAATTCAAAAAAGGTTAGAGATGTAGCTTGGTGGTAAAATGCTCCTGGATTTAATCCTCAGTCTCAAAAAGTGAAAAAAAAAAAAAACCTACAAAAATGGTTGGGTTCCTTTAAGATTGAAGACACTGGGAGTTTCTCATCCCTGGGCTCCCCTTCACTCTTGAAGCAATTTGACAAAATTGTCATTTAAGTGATAATTCCTGCCAATATTTAGCCATAGGAGCTTTTGTTCCAGGGAGGCAGATCTTGGATGCACCTTTATGAATTGCCCTCCCTCTCCAGCTGTTAGTGGTATTGTGATATGCACTCTCAATCTTCTGATAAATCCATGATTGATTTTTGATTTGCTCAGCTTTTTCTTATTTTGAAGATATAAGTGGTGATTTTTAAGCTCTTTTTATGACATTAGAAGTATTTTTTTGTGTGGTTTAATTTTTTTTTTCTTATACATGGGCAAATGTCTTCATTCACTACATTTCTTAATATCTATTTTTTTCCTACAGGTATAGTTTTCTTCTTTTGAAATTTATTTGAATTAGTTATCTTAATAATAGATTTTATTTGTACTCTTTCAGTCTAACTTTCTGTAATAGACCTTTATTTCATCATCATTTGGAATGTCAGATTTGTTGAGTAAAATTCTATATTGAAAGATCTGTTCCTTCAGAACTTTGAAGATATCATCTGACTTTCTCCTGACTTCTGTTACTGATAACAGGATAATTAATATACTTTTAAAATTATTCAATTTTTTCCCTCTGGCTTCCCAGATCTTCTCTTTTTATGCAAATGAGCTATAATTTCTCTAGAATGTTTTCAAATAGAAATTAGTCTCATTTATGTTATAGTCCTATTGGATTCATAGCCATTCATTTATTCACTTATTTACTTATTTTTGTGTTGCTTGGGCTCCAAACCATAGCTTCATACATGTTAGGCAAGTGCTCTGCCATTGAGCTTGACCCCAGCCTTGGATTCATATTCTTAATCAGTTTTGAGAAAAAAGTGACCTATTTCAAATTTTAATATAGTTTGTTATCAATGTTAACTCCATTTTTATAGCATTAGAAGTATTAATTAATTTTATAGTATTAGAGGCATTAATTTTATAGCATTAGAGGTATTTTATAGCATTAGAGGTATTAATTTGTGTAGGGTTTTGAAGCTGTTATGTAAGAGATTGTTAACTTGAATGCATGTTTCTTTAGGTCATATAATTCCACATATTGTCTAAGATATACATAGTTTGTGAATAAATAGTGTTATCCAGGGAATTCAAACAAATGTGGAGATAGTCTTGTCACTAAATGTTCATCATTCTTTTTCTTCTCTTTATGCCATCACTTGTTTTGTATATGACTGAACACCTTTTCTGATTAAGAAAAAGCAGCAGAGGAATCTTTAAGTTTCTACAGGATTCATTACAGTGATATTCTGGTAGCTGGTAGTCAAAACTTATCTGTCATATCTGATTACATAGTTAAGAATAATTCATTTTATATTGATAACAGATATGTATGGTCTATTGACAGTATGCTAAAACAGTGTTTCTTATTTTTCACAGTTTTTAAAATGAACAATTTTTAAAAGGTAGTTGAAAATCTCCACCAAAAAGCTGAGTGATCCTCTTAAAAAACTAGATCATTCAGTTTCAACAAATATCAGTTACCTGATCCTCCATTTGAGTTTCACGAATATCAATTGCTGAATTATATTTCAAGGCCTAAAATGTATGAGAACTTAAGAGTATCATCTTGGTTTTGCAAAGTAAGGAATAAAACATTCTAATATGCAAAGTAAAGTATTCACTTGTATACTTAGAAACTGAAGAACTTTGTTCATTAGTGGAAAGAGGCTTTCTGAGACTGATATTCGATGACCATTTGCCTGGTATCAGTTTATTTGTTTGAGAGAAATGGAAGAGTAAATAAAATTCTATTAAATATAGCACTTAGGGTATGTTAAAGGTGAATATCTCTACTCTCATAGAAGCCATATTTAGTGGTTCCTGCATAATTTGCCAACTTCTCTTTGATATTTGGATCCCATTTTATAGCTGAGGAATCATCAAGAGATGTAGAAAACTTGAGGAAAATTCTCAAGGCCACACAACAGGCTAATGTCAAAATGTGAAATAACTTTCCCAAATTCCTGGAGATTCTATCTCTACTTTAAACTCTCTGTTCCTGTTTTCATTTTATAAGACAGATACAAATATGAATGTATGCTGATATCATATAAACCATGAATCTAACATGTCTAACACGTATCTTTCTTATATACCTTGCGGTCATTTACTTTTATAAATCATGAAAAGAAAACTTGAATAATGTTCATCTCCCTTGCACTTATTTTTGAATAATTGAAAATATGCTCTCCAAATGTACATGTATATGAATATGTTTATTCTATAAAATCCACATAAACACAATTACCATAGGTCCTTTGTTGGACTTATGGTCTGCTGATGTACCCTTGAGTTATTTAGTTATCTCAAGGGTAGCATTTGAAATAAAATCTGTCTGTTCAAAAGATGCAAGTGAAACCAAGTTCTTTCATAGAACCATTGACTGAAAAGGCTCTATGAAAAACCTCCTATTAGAATCCAGTTATGCTAAACTGTGAAATGTTAAAAGCACTTCATCACAATGTACAGTGCTTTTTCCCTCATCCTAAATGCAATCCTATATTTGCCTCACCTTGAGTCTTCTGTAATGGGTACCCAGAGGAACTCTTTTAAGGGAACAGGCAAGACTCAAATGTATTCTCAGCTCTTTAAGAATCAAGTCCCAGCCTCCTTAATAGGCATTCTGACAAAGTACAGTATATGTTCCCTGGGTAATCAACCAAGCTCTCACAGAACCCATAAAGGAGCTAGGAGAGCTAGAGAGTGAGTGGCTCCTTAGAACGGCCCCGTTGTTCTCACAATTAAGGCCAAAGAGGCCCCTGCTGAAGAGGTTCTGGGGATATCTGAGTGTGGACTGTGGGAGGAAGGAGTTTTGGGAATATAAACCATAGTTGTCCTTCAAAATCCTAAGAGATCCTGCTTGCAATGCAAAAGATGTTAATGTTTGATAAAAGCAAAACAAACAAGCACATTTAAAATTGCTGCTGCTACACCATGCTGTTTCAATATGTTGCTAGTTGGGAGATTGTAAACTCACCCACTTCACCTTTTGGACTGCATCCAAGCAAGCTATGGCAAAACGTAAACAGCTGGATTCTTTATCTGATAGATATAATTAGAATTGAAGTGGGTTTTTAAAAACACTATTTCAAATCATGACTGGTCGGTTTTATGATTTTCAATGTGTGCTCAAAGAAAATACACTTTTAAGGTTTGATGTCTTCTCATTCCATTAATGGAATTTAGTTTTCACATTTTAATTTTACTCAGGGCAAAAAGACAGGTGCATAGATACAAAGAGTTTAATTGAACTTAATCATAGATGTCGGTAGCTACATTAAGGAACATACAATTTGACATTAGTTACATTTAGGGAGGAAGTAAGGGAAATGGAATTTGAGTGGCTATTCAATATATTTTGCAGTTTGTGGATTAAATTTCCTCAAGAAAATATAATGTAATGCTTATAAAGTTAAAAGTAAAATGAAGTAAAAAATGCTGCACATAGGATAGTGTCTTTTTCTAGATTCAAAGGTTATATTATAAAGATAACTGTCAAGGAAGTTACATTTTCCAATAGGATAATATTAGAGTTGAAATTTCTAATCACTGATGAGGATGTTATCATCTAAAATAGCTGTATGAATATATTCTTGTTACTTAGCAGTTATGGTACTCGAGTTTTTTTTTTTTTACCTACTCCACATTCATACATTCATTTAGGTATTTATTAAGTAGTGATTCAATTAGTGGGCATTGATGCAAGTAATGAACATAACATTTACAAAAATAATGAAAAAATAAATAAAACTTAGACTAGCTGGAAATTTCTGAGAAAGCATTGAAATTTCATTCTATCAGAGCCCAGTGTGTTGTGGAAGAAAATTTATAAAATCAAGGAGAAATAACATTATGTGCAACATCATACATATTAGAAGACAATACTAGGGATGCCTGGGAGAGACTAAGGTAAGAATTGATATGGAAAAGGATTCATATAGTCACAAAAATTAATGAGTGATTCATTTATTCATTTCTTAGAATGCATTTACTAAGGTTGTATAGATACAATATTTTATTATGTTCTAGATATTTTTGATGAGTAAGATTCTGGCCATTCAATTTTGGAAACTTGCAATATATTTTAAAGGATACTGCCATCTTAAAAATACATTCACATAAATATTACATCAATTTTACAGGCACAGGCTCAAGGAAGTGTTGCACACAGAGAGGGAGATGTTTTGTTTTGTCCAGGAGAATCAGTAGGGTTTTCCTGACAGACACCCGAGGGGCACTAGACAGACAAATGCAGTTTGCCAGGTAGATCACCATGACTGGCCATCTGACTGAAGCAGGATCACCCTTAGGGTAATGGACGTAAGAACAGATGGAAGGATGAGTTCCTGGATGTGTTCTCTACAGACCAAATAGCATACCAATCATCCACTGTGTTGTTCCAGTAATGAGATTTTTAGTTTAAGCAATGAGACTTAGAATATGAACTTGTTATTAAAACTGTTATTAAAATTTATGGTCCATTCAGTTTTTCCCCAGTGAAAAATGAATAATATGGGGAGAATAGGAGGTAGTATAAAATGGACATGAGAATAAAATGAAAAATCAGATTACTGTCAACCCAGTCATTTGTCAATCAAAACAATTTTTTAATTTATTGTCACCTAGCATTTGTAAACCCCAGTCAGAAACTCAAGAAGTTCTCCAGAGTTCCTGTGGACCAGCAGGAACCACAAGGGGCCCAGATCCGCCCTCAGGAACCTTCATGGGTGCCCAGACAACAGGAGACCAGGGACTGTTACCTCTAGCCACTGAGGAACCCAAATTAAGAGGAAGAGTCCCCACAGAGAACCCAGCACGAGGTTGCCCTGCCCAAGGGCAGCCTGGGCCAGACCCAGTTCCACTCCAGAGTTCCTGTGGACTGGCAGGAGCCACAGAGGGTCCTGATCTTCCCTCAGGAATCTCCAAGGGTGTCCAGCCAAAGGGAGACCAGGGACTGCTACCTCTAGCCACTGGGGAGCCCAAATTCAGGGCAAGAGTCGCTCCAGAGATACCAGCGTGATGCAACCACGTTCAAGGGCACCCTGAGTCTGCCTCAGTTCCACTCCAGAGTTCCTGAGGTCCAGCAGGAGCTACAGAGGGCCCAGATCCACCCTCAGGAAACTCCACGGGTGTCCGACTAAGGGTTGACCAGAGTCTGATTGCTACTAGCCACAGAGGAAGGCAGGGTAAGAGTGGCCCCCAGAGATACCACCGTGGAGAGGCCCCACCCAAGTGCGCTCTGGGCATGCCTCAGTTCCGCTCCAGAGTTCCTGTGGTCAGGCAAGACAGAAGACCCAAAACCACCCTTAGGGAATGCCAGGGGTGCCCAGTTGAAGGCAGACCAGAGCCTGCTAGCCTCCACCCTAGGGGAGCTCACACTCACTGTAAGGGTCCAACACAGACTCTCCAGCTTGTGACCCTGCCTAAGTGTTACCTGAGTCCACCTCCAGTTCCACTCCAGAGTTCCTGTTCACCAGCAGAACTGCAAAAGAGGGGCAAAACAGCCCTCAGGGGCTTCCTCAGCCCAGCCAAGGCCACTCCCACTGCCCTCTAGAGGTACATCCACTACCTCCGCCACCAACTTTAGTGACAGTAGTGCCCATCTCGGGACACTGGGAGAACAGAAGTAGCTCCAAGGTGAGACACAGGTAATCTGGAGTATCAATGCAAGATTATAGGATAGAAGCTGCAATACCTCAGATTGGTATTTCAAGAAAGGAAGATATACAATCAACATGAAAAAACAAGGGAAGAAAGTGC
This sequence comes from Xerus rutilus, assembly GCA_028644305.1. NCBI lineage: Eukaryota > Metazoa > Chordata > Mammalia > Rodentia > Sciuridae > Xerus > Xerus rutilus. Next base: position 16,647,032 of record CM053401.1, read on the forward strand.
CCCAAATAAACCTGGATACCACTGTAACAGAATCCATTGACAGCACAGTTGAAGAAATGTCAGCGAAAGAATTCAGAATGTACATAACTAAAATGATCAGCGAACTAAAGGATGACATAAGTGAACAATTACAGGTAAAAATTGATCAATCCAACAAAGAAATAGGAGAGCAAATAAAGGCAACCATCGATCATTCTAACAAAGAGATAAGAGAGCAATTACAAGTAGCAAAATATTACTTTAAGAAAGAGGTAGAGATTTGTAAAAAAGAAAAAAAAAAACCAATCAGAAATTCTTGAAATGAAGGAAACAACATGTCAAATAAAAAATGCAATAGAGCTGGGCACGGTGACTCAAGCCTGTACTCCCAGCACTTAGGGAGGCTGAGACAGGAGAATCGCGAGTTCAAAGCCAGCCTCAGCAATGGCGAGGCGCTAAGCAACTCAGTGAGACCCTGTCTCTACATAAAATGCAAAATAGGGCTGGGGATGTGGCTCAGTGGTCGAGTAGCCCTGAGTTCAATCCCTGGTACCAAAAAAAAAAAAAAAAAAACGCAATAGAAAGCATCATCAGCAGACTAGATCACCTGGAAGACAGAACCTTGGATAATAAAGACAAGACATACAATCTTGAAAATAAATTTGAACATACAGTGAAGATGGTAAAAAATCATGAACAGAACATACAAGAAATATGGGACAGCATCAAAAGACCAAATCTAAGATTTATTGGGATAGAAGAAGGCACAGAATTTCAAACCAAAGGAATGCACAATCTCTTCAATGAAATAATATCAGAAAATTTCCCAAGTATGAAAAATAAAATGGAAAATCAAATACAAGAGGCTTATAGGACACCAAACGTACAATATTTCAACATATGTACACCAAGACACATTATAATGAAAATGCCCAACATACAGAATAAGGATAGAATTTTAAAGGCCACAAGAGAGATTAACCTGATTACTTATAAGGGGAGACCAATTTGTATCTCAGCATATTTTTCACCCAGACACTAAAAGCCAGGAGATCATGGAATAACATATTCCAAGCCCTGAAAGACAATGGATACCAACCAAGAATCCTATATCTAGCAAAACTGAGCTTAAGATTTGATGATGAAATAAAAACCTTCCATGATAAACAAAAGTTAAAAGAATTTACAGCAAGAAAGCCTGCACTACAGAGCAGTTTTGGCAAAATATTCCATGAGGAGGAAATGATAAACAATGAAAATTTACAAAGAGAGGAGCTACACTAGAGGAAAGACCTTTCAAAAGAGAAAATAAGGTAAAATCTAAAAACAAACCAAAATGACTGGAATTACAAATTACAAATTATATCTCAATAATAACCCTGAATGTAAATGGCCTAAATGCACCAATTAAAAGACTTAGACTGATGTACTGGATTAAAAAAAAAAAGACACAACAATATACTGTCTTCAAAAGACTCATTACACAGGAAAAGACATCCACAGACTGAAAGTGAAAGAGTGGGAAAAAACATATCACTCACATGGACCCTGCAAACAAGCAGGAGTTTCCATCCTCATATCAAATAAAGTGGACTTCAAACCAAAGATGGTGAAAAGAGATAAAGGAGGTCATTTCATACTTCTTCAGGGAATCATACATCAACAAGACATAACAATCATAAATATCTATGCCCCAAATAATGGAGTTTCTACATATATCAAACAAATCCTTCTCAAATACAAGAATCAGATAGACCACAACACAATAATACTTGGAGACTTTAACACAGCTCTCTCACCATTGGATAGATTTTCCAAACAAAAACTTAATAAAGAAACCGTAGATCTCAATGAAACTCTCAATAATTTAGACTTAACAGACATATATAGAGTGTTCCATCCATCAATGAGTGAATAATACATTTTTTTCTCAGCAGCACATGGGTCCTTTTCCAAAAGAGATCATATGTTATGTCACAAAGCCAGTCTTAGCAAATACAAAAAAATAGAGATTCTACCCTGCATCCTATCTGACCACAATGGAATAAAATTACAAATCAATTATAGATTAAAAAACAGAAACTACTCCATCACCTGGAAACTAAATAATATGCTATTGAATGATGCATGGATAACAGAAGACATCAACCAAGAGATAAAAAAATCTTAGAGGCAAATGAAAACTCCGATACAACATATCGAAATCTTTGGGATGCCATGAAGGCAGTGCTAAGTGGAAAGTTCATAGCACTAACCAAATCCATTGGAAGAAGTAAAAGTCAACAAATAAATGAATGGACTCTTTGTCTCAAAGCCTTAGAAAAGGAAGAACAAATTAACAACAAAAGAAGTAGAAGACAGGAAATAATTGAATTAGGGCTTAAATCAATGAAATTAAAACAAAAGAAACAATTCAAAAAATTGACAAAACAAAAAAATGGTTCTTTGAAAAAATAAACAAAATTGACAAATCTTAGCTACCCTAATGAAAAGGAGGAGGGAGAAAACCCAAATTACTAAAATTCGAGATGAAAAAGGAAATATCACGATGGACACTACTAAAATACAGAGGATAATTAGAAACAATTTTGAAAATTTATACTAAAATAGAATACTCTGAATACACCGAAAATTTCTAGAGGCATATGACCTACCCAAACTGATCCAAGAGGACATACACAACTTAAACAGATCAATATCAAGCAAGAAAATGGAAGATGTGATCAAGAACCTACCAACCAAGGAAATCCCAGGACCAGATGGATTCTCAGCAGAGTTCTACAAGACCTTCAAAGAAGAATTAATAACAATTCTCCTCAAACTATTTCATGAAATAGTAAAGGAGGGAACCCTTCCAAACTCATTCTATGAGGCAGGTATTACCCTGATTCCAAAACCAGAAGAGAAACATCAAAGAAAGAAAACTTCAGACCAATATCCCTGATGAACATAGATGCAAAATTTCTCAATAAAATTCTGGCAAATCGCATATAAAAACATATCAAAAAAATAGTGCACCATGATCAAGTGGGGTTCATCCCAGAGATGCAAGGTTGGT
>CM053401.1:16650168-16681904 GCA_028644305.1 Xerus rutilus
ATTCTATACTTAGAGGATCCAAAAAATTCTACCAGAAAACTATGAATTCAGCAAAGTAGCAGGATATAAAATCAACACCCACAAATCAATTGCATTTCTATGCATCAGTGATAAACCCTCTGAAAGAGAAATTAGGAAAACTATCCCATTTACAATAGCCTCAAAAAAAATATATACTTGGAAGTCAATTAACAAAAGAGGCGAAAGACCTCTACAATGCAAACTACAAGACATTGAAGAAAGAAATTGAAGACCTTAGAAGATGGAAAAATCTCCCATGCTCCTGGATAGGCAGAATCAATATTGTCAAAATGACCACACTTCCCAAAGCAATATATAGATTCAATGCAATCCCAACTAAAATCCCAACGTCATTCCTTATAGAAATAGAAAAGGCAATCATGAAGTTCATTTGGAAGAATAAGAGACTCAGAATAGCCAAAGCAATCCTTAGCAAGAAGAGTGAAGCAGGAGGCATCACAATACCAGACCTCAGATTATACTACAAAGCTACAGTAACAAAAACGGTATGGAACTGGCACCAAAATAGACATGTAGACCAATGGTATAGAATAGAAGATACAGAGAGGATCCCACTTACATACAGTTACCTTATACTAGATAAAGGAGCCAAACAGTTACACTGGAGAAAAGATAGCCTGTTCAACAAGTGGTGCTGGGAAAACTGGAAATCCATATGCAGCAAAATGAAACTAAACCCCTATCTCTCACCATGCACAAAATTCAACTCAAAGTGGGTCAAGGAACTGGGAATCAGACCAGAGACTCAACATCTAATACAAGAAAAAATAGGCCCAAATCTTCATCATGTCAGATTAGGACCGTACTTCCTTAACAAGACGTAAAATCAGGAATCAACAAATGGGATGGATTCAAGCTAAAAAGCTTCTTCTCAGCAAAAGAAATAATCAATAAAGTGAAGAGAGAGCTGACATGCTGTGAACAAATCTTTGCCACACACAAATCTGATAGAGCACTCATCTCCAGGATATATAACGAACTCAAAAAACTTAACACCAAAACAACTAACAATCCAATCAATAAATGGGCCAAAGACCTGAACACAAACCTCACAGATGAAGATATACAATCAATAAACAGACTTATGAAAAAATGTTCAACATCTCTAGCAATCAGAGAAATGCAAATCAAGGCTACCCTAAGATTTCTTCTCATGGCAGTCAGAATGGCAATTATCAAGAATACAAACAACGATAAGTGTTGGCAAGCTTGTGGGGAAAAAGGCATACTCATACATTGCTGGTGGAACTGCAAATTGGTACAACCAATCTGGAAAGCAGTATGGAGATTCCTTAGAAAACTTGGAATGGAACCACCATTTGAGCCTGTTATCCCACTCCTTGGTGTATACTCAGAAGATTTTAAAACAGCAAACTACAGTGCCACAGCCACTTCAATGTTTATAGCAGCTCAATTCACAATAGCTAAACTGTGGAACCTACCAAGATGCCCTTCAATAGATGACTGTATAAAGAAACTGTGGTATATATACACAACAGAATATTACTCAGCAAGAAGAGAGAATAAATTTATGGCATTTGCAGGTAAATGGATGGAGTTGGAGAATATCATGCTAAGTGAAGTAAGCCAGTCTCAGAAAACCAAATGCCAAATGTACTTGTTGATAAGTGGATGCTGATCCATAATGTGGGGAAGGACATGGGAACAATGGTGGATCTCTGTTCACAGGAGTGTAAGGAGGGTGGAGGCATGAGGACAGTAAAGGTGGTGGAATATGATGGTCATCATAGCCCTAACTTTATGCATGACTGCATATATGTTGTGATCCTATACAACTTACAACTAGAGAATTGATATTTTATCCTCTATCTATGTACAATTAATCAAATAGCACTCTGTTAAAATGTAAGCCTAAATAGAACAAATAAATAAAATATGAAAAAAAAGAAACTCAAGAAGTTGTAAAGCAAATAAAACAAACATATATATATATACATATACGTATATATAGATACGTATATGTATATACGTATATATATATACATGTATACTGAATTTATACCTGACATAGTATGTACTATGGAAGTTATGCTATAACTAAAAGAAATCTGCCTAAGAATTAAATATTAAATTTAATTAATTAAATTATTTAAAACACTAGAATTTTTTTCATAGGACCTAGCATTTTAATTAAATTTCAGATTGGTTCTAGAGCAAGGGCCACAAACTAGCAGATATGTATACATATAAGTTATTGATCACATTTTAAATTAAAAAAAAATTTCACCCATTAAGAGGAACAATTTTTTTTTAATTGAATCTTTCACATAGCTCTATGCCTCTTCTGGTTTCACCTAAGATTATTGATGAGGATGCATTTTGCTGGGAAAGAAGAGAATATATAAGCACAGTAAGTGTGTCTTCCCTCCATTATAGTCTTTCCACATGGCTAGCTGGGCTTCTTCTTAAAACATGGAGATCTCAGAGTAGTAGTCTGAGGGGACTACATGCAATGCCAAAGCATGAAAACAGAACCACAGGAGTTGTTAAAGATTAGCTTTGGGAGCCACACAGTCTTACTTTTCCTTTAATCTGAAGGTCAAATTTGCTCAGAAAGACCAAACTCAGGAGGATGGCACTTTTGATTTATGAGGATCGCCAAGTCTCATTGTGAAAGGTATACAGGACATAAGAAAATTTAAGTACTATTTAAAAGACTTTAAACATTGTATGGATTCTACAGTTTTCTGATATGTCTTTCATACTCTTTTGTCTTATAACAAGACTCTTCTATTATCTGTCCTCAAAAGTACTAGTTTTTCACCCTACATTAGAGCATCCTAAATTACTTGTTAGAATTCAAGGAAATGGAAATGGTGTGATAATATATAATCTATGAACTGTTTATTCTAAGCAAGTTAAGGAAAAATATCTGATTTCACCAGGAAGAGCCTGATTCAATAATACTAAATAATTTTTTACTAAAGAAACATTATGCAAAAAAATAGATTATTTCTTTACAAAATGCAATTTTTCTAGTTAATAATATCTCTCAAAACTTATGTTCCCAGGAACATTTGAATAAAGGCAAATAGACTTGAAAATATAGACAGTTTATAGAACAAAGATTAAAAAAACAGCCAAGGATCATCAGCGAGGTGAGAATCCAGCAAAGCCTCCATGACTTTGTAAAACACTATGTAGCAGCTAGAGCAGCAAGTTAGAATAAGATGAGAGAGTGTCTTGTGGTCACATGAATTATGCAGTCTCATAACTAAAGTTGCATAGATGCCCCCCCAAAACATTTTTCCTAGATAAATTCATGGTTTAAAAACATAAGTTTGATTCACTTCTGCATTTTTCTATTGGAAATGGTATTATACTGTTTTCTCTGTTTGTAGAGCAAGTTAAATTAAGCTTGAAATTCTATGAGAGAAATCTGGCTCAGAAGTGTTTTGTAAATATTATGACAAAGAGTCTGTAGAAAAATCGCTGCAGCCATGTTTGTAAAAAAAAAACACAATATTTAAGTGCTTTTTTAGCAATAGGTAACTGGCTCAGAGAAGAGGTTGACTTTGAATTTAGTGTGTGTGTATATGTGTGTGTATATTATGTATATACATATATATATAATATTACATGTAATTTTCGAGCTATCAGTTTATTAGTGTGCCAAGATTTCTATTAAAGATGTTTGGCAATGTCATGACTTCTGATTTTATAAACTTCTAGGGAGACATATATTTGTCCTTTCAAGGAGATCATTTCTGACTGACATAGCAGGCATCCTGTGGTTTAGTACAATCTATTGGTTTTCAACAAAGTTATCTGTGTACACATTTTATAACAAATAGATTTTTTATATTAATCTACGTTGTAAATATCAATTTATAAGAGGATGATGATACATTGAGATTTTGGATTTTAATCATATTTATATCCTGACTTTCTGTTATTAAACATGTGGAAAAAATGTGAGGAGAGACTCAGGGATCCAGCAATCTACAGTTTTTAAATCAAACCATCAGATGCTTCTCCTAATATGACTCAGTAAAACTGGCCTCAAAACTGATTGTGAATTTCAGTCTGTCATAAAATTTTGAGTTTGAAATAAATTTAGTGTTCATCAGTTTTAATATTGCTTTTAATCTAAGAATGCCATAATGTTCTTGGCTCTTAATTTGTACTTCTTTTCAGATGACTATAATGAGATTACTTGTCCTTTACATTAAACAAATCCTTTAATACAGCCATGCACCAATAATATAAAATCCAACCACATTAGAAGGAAAGCAAAGGCGTCTTTTACTTTTGACCAATCCATTTTTTTAATCTGTTCTCAGGTTGTTCTTCCTAAGCAATGTGACCAAAGCAATTTAAGATTTAGTTCTCAAAGCAATTTAAGATTTAGTTCTCTGTAATTGCTGTTCTGAAATTCTAATTTGATCTTTGAGTTTGTGTTTTGTATGCAAAGTTTATTGATAATGGAGCATGTGCCAGAGGCTTGGGCTATACACTGCCTGCCTTCCTGTCACCTCAGGAGCAGGTTCTCAGCCTCCCCCTTCCCCACCTGCCTGGTGCCTCTGCTACCCTCACTCTGGAATGAGCACAAGCTGGAAGCCAGAGCAAAGCTCAAATTTCATTGTCTTTGCCTTTGACCCCAGACTGTGTCCTGGTGGTGGGTTCAGGGAAAGGAAGGAAAGATAGGAGAACACCACCTTCCAAGAAGCACTCTGGGCAGGGCCAGCTGCAGCTGTCCCTTGTGCTCTGACAACAGAAACGACTGGACACATGACTTGTTTGATGGGGATCTTGGAACCACCACAATTCCAGATACCCAGTGCTGGTTGGTGCAGATACTCACATTGCTGCTTCCTCAGAACCAGACTCAATACCCACTGGGGCTCAAGAACAAGTGTTTGAAGAGTTTAGCTCTAAACCATGTTCTTTGACTTATTATTCATAAAATGAGAGTCAGATTTTTTGATCAAAATAATGGAATTAATCACAGTATATATCTTGTGAAGTTACTATGAATATCAAGTAAGTAGATCCTGGTAAAGTATTTATAACTTTTTAACTAAATAAATTGAAGTTATCACTATTATTTTGTCATTTAGAAATAAACTCTGGATCCTATTATCGTTTTATTTAATTAACCAAAAATGTCAGAATGTTGCCTCATTATTGACTCATCTATTTCCAAGATATTATGAATATGTATGTACTTGGAAACATGAGGAATGATCTCCATATGAATTTCCTAACTCTTATGCTAGTGCTTGGCAAGTAGGAAACTCCCCTTATTCAGTAGTCTTAATAAATAGTTTGCTGTCTAGAAGAATATATTCTGGCAATCACTTTTGCTTTCATAAAGCAATGCTTATTGAGCAACATTCACTTATGTCATTACAGTTGTGAATTAATTGCCAGAGTCTATCTTTATCAGAAGATAATTATTATTTGATGTTAATTATTATTTGCCTTTTGCCTATGTTAAGAGAGCCCAAGATAGGCTGCATTAATAAACATACCTCAACATCTCAATGGCTTATCACAGTGAAGATTTGTTTCTTGTTTCTTTCATCATTTGTTCTCTTCTCCAGCCTTGGCTTGTGTTTCTGGAATAGGTGACCTCTGCACTGTTTAGAGGGAGATTTGGAGGATCACTCAACATGTTTCTCAAAACAAGGCAGGCCCAAATCTGTCTATATCATTTTGGCCATACTTTAGGTAACTGCATTCAGTAAAATTAACCAGCCTCATTTCATTCATGGGAAACTTCTGAGTTAACCTGGCTGTGTACTTACAAATAACAACCAAAGCGGTGCACAGTGGTGCACACCTGTAATCCCAGAACTTTGGGAGGCTGAGACAGGAGAATCACAAGTTCAAAGTCAACCTCAGCAACTGTGGGGTGCTAAGCAACTCAGTGAGACCTTGCCTCTACATAAAACATGAAATAGGGCTGGAGATGTGGCTCAGTGGTCAAGTACTCCTGAGTTCAATCCTCAGGACACCCTCCAAAAAAAAGAAATAACAGATAAAAAGAATTCAGAACTGTGTCTCCACCCTCATTGTCAAAATGCCCCATTCGACATGTTTACTATTTCTCATGTTAAACTATGAGGTGTAGGCTCCAATTACTTACCTTCTGTAAATTAATGAGAGTTCATCTTTTGCCAGATAAACTCATTATCCATGTATGGATTTTGAATTACTCTGCATTTATCAAAGATGGCAGTTGTTCAACTATTCTGATTATGTGATCTAACCAAAGCAATCTCAAGGAGATTGGATCTGGAGCTGGCTAGTTTTGCTATGAAAAGCAGTTTTGAGGAAGTCATGAGTAAGAGATGAATCTCTTTAGTCAACTCAGAGTCTAAAAATGCACTCCTCAGACCACAGAAATATCCCATTTTACCAAGATATATCATGAACAATTCTTAGCCAGGTAAATTGTGGGGAACATATAGAGGTGAAATACAACAATCAGAAATTTCATGTTTCTTCTGTGAAAAATTGGCCACGTTTTCATATGATTATCTATCATTTGAATTTTCACATCTGAATAAATTAATACTAAAGCTAATTTCTGCTTTTGTGAAAGTAAAATGTGTAAATGTACAGCATGCAGATTACAAAAGATTTCCCTTATCATTATCCCACCACTAGATAGACATAGGTAGACATTGACAACATATTGGTAGGCAAGAAGTTTATTCTATTAATGATATATGGTTTTTAGCTATTTTCTAGTAAAAAGTTTATCCTGAGCATCTACCATCAATGCACATTTATTTTACTCCTTTAAAAAATCTTGAAATTCTATTGTATTGATGCATTGTGATTTATTAAACCTATTTGCTATTGATCAACTTTTGCTTCCAGGTTTTTGCCATCACAAAAATGTTTCAGTGAATATAATTTTATATACATCTTTGGGATATTATACCATAATATCTGAAGAATGAATCTGTTGAAGTGGAACTTTTCTTGGCAAGAGAGAATGTACATTTTCCATTTTTGACTTATACTTCCCAAGCACACCATAATTTTAGATTCTGCCAAATTAATTTGTGGTGTCTCATGCCAGTGATTCTGCCTTCAGTGTGCTAGTGTAGGCAGCCAGCTGTGGATTGAAGAGTTTGCTGAGTCAATTCCTATAAATTTGGATCCAAGGTTGGTATAGAATACCTGACGTCAAAAGACCAGAAACATTTTTATAACTTAAATGAAAGAACTCAAAGACCCCAGAGGAGAGGAATGTGAAGTTGATCTATCCTACATACTCTGTCCACTGGGCTCTGAATTATATTACTCATAGTACTTTCTCTTCTTCCCTGTTGTCACAAGCAGTTGTCAAAGAAGCCCTTGGCACATTAAAAGAGGAACAAACTCTTTTGACAAACTTTTTTTAGGGATAAATACTGCTGGGAAAAAGCAACTTAATGGAAAATTCAATAGGTTTAAGAATGAAGAACTCTGTGACTGAGCTGGGATAACTAAGTAATTTTTATAAAGTGGATGTGATCATTTATTGTCAACAGAGGAAGGACACAATCATTTTGGTTCAGGGAGTGGCCAGACATGGCAAGGTTTCTGGCACTCCCATAAGGACTATAGACTCATCAATGGCAAAAAGGAAAAACAAAAATACATTAAGCAGTGCCATATATTAAGGATTTATAGTTTTTGTTTTTCAACTGAGCACGTGTGAAAGCTTGGGAGAAAGTCCTCTGATTCAAATCAGCTTTCTAGTCATTGAATCTAGATAGTTTGTAGAGGTGATCTTTTTTTTTTTTTGGTATCAGGGATTGAACACAGGGGTACTCGACCACTGAGCCACATCCCCAGTCCTACTTTGTGTTTTTATTTAGAAACAGAGTCTCACTGAGTTGCTTAGTTCCTCTCTGTTGCTGAGGTTGGCTTTGAACTAGCAATTCTCCTGTCTGAGCCTCGCAAAGTGCTGGAATTATAGGAGTGCGATTGTCCTAGAAACTTAAATAAAAAAAAGACTCTGAAAGCAGTTGTGAAAGCAATGTATAGTCTTACAAGAACACTGATGAAACTCTCTTGTGTCTTTCTTTTTTTTTAGAGGTGGGTGGGGGTATCAGCGATTGAACTCAGGGGTGCTTAACCACTGGCCCATATCCTCAGCTTTTTTTTGTATTTCATTTTGAGAAAGGGTCTCACTGAGTTGCTTAAGGCCTTACTAAGTTACTGAGGCTGGCTTTGAACTCATGATCCTCCTGCCTCACAGCCTCCTGAACCACTGGGATTATAGGTGTGCACCACCATGCCTAGCTCTTGTGTCTTTTTCTGATATGATTTATAATTTTTAACTCTGGGTGCCTGTTCTTTGTATTGTCAAAATATATATTCAAAGGTAAAGATGACTTTATTTAGGACTATAGTGATAGGAACTCTATAAAAGAGATCTTTAAGTGAGGAGAGAGATTCTGATTAACCTTGAGTATAAGAAAGGGAGAATTTATACCCAACGAGCCATGTGGGGCTCAGTGGTCAGAAAATTACTCAAGGTAAGGGTGAGTCTGGCTAAACCAACCTAATATGATTCATGCTAAATACAGGCTAGATGATCAGACATTGCTTGGGGGACTATGAAGGATGAGTAACTGGCTCAGATGTTGAGAATGATCAAACCTTAGAAAGGGAGAATTTTACTAAATTATCTTATCAAGGACTGCATAACTGGATTTTACATGGAAGTGAAGATAGGCACAAGAGGTGGCTCAGAGGACTGACTAAGACTTGGCCCAGCCGAGAACAGTCGTCAGAAGAAAAAGAAATAAACCAACTGCCGATGACTATAAGATGACTGTAACAATAAAATTCCTATGGCCAGAACACAATGGTGGTCTAATTGAGTCAGTTTCAGTTTATAAATGAAATGATGATTATAAATGAACCTTTGCCCAAATTCACCTGACAGGTTATTTCTTGTCTTTCCCAATATTGTAAATCCTGATATTGGTTTGAATGGGCTAAGAGTTAAACATAAAACTGCTTGCCTCCATCCCATCTTAATTAGGTCAACAATATTTCTAAAAGATCTGAAGGTATGAGAACCATCACAGTAGGCTTGTTTCTCAGAGTTGCTAATGCAAAAGACTGTTGGATTCTCAAGAATGCTGTTGGAGGACTGTGGACTTCACCAGTTACTGCATGCAAATGCAGGCAATGTTTCTGTTATAATTCATTTTTTTATCAACAATTGTTACATCACCATTAACTTGGAATGTAAATGTTTATGTTATTTTTATTGTATGATTTTTTGAGATTCTATTTTTCTCAGACTCTCAGAGGCAAATTTCTGTTATAGCTGGCACAGAAGTACATGGTTCATTCTTGACCAGGGTATTGGTACTGAAGATATTGGTGAAGATGTTGGTAATTTCCTTTACTTTTAATATTTTACCAGTTTTAGTATTTAGTATTTATTAGTTGGAAAAGTTATTTCCTCTTCTTGTGAAAGATTGATGTTCATTTTGAGTACTTTTTGAAATTTATCCTTGAATCCTTTTGTCCTGTGATCTTCCATATGGGACACTTATTTCCATGTGGGGAACAAATTACTAATTTTATCTCTTTGTTTACTATGGGTTGAATCAGATTTTTGATTTCAGCTTGAATAAGTTTTAGCAATTTGTGTTTTTCTACTTACAATTTTTAAATTTCATCTAAGTCATCTAGATTTTTAGCACTATCATAAAATTCATGAGATTGTTAAACTTAAAAGTAGGAAAAGATAGCCGGGCGCGGTGGCTCACGCTTGTAATCCCAGCACTTAGGGAGGCTGAGACAGGAGAATTGCAAGTTCAAAGCCAGCCTCAGCAACGGCGAGGCGTTAAGCAACTCAGTGAGACCCTATCTCTACATAAAACACAAAATAGGGCTGGGGATGTGGCTCAGTGGTCGAGTGCCCCCTGAGTTCAATCCCCAGTACCAAAAAAAAAAAAAAAAAAAAAAAAGTAGGAAAAGATAAATACCAAGTAGTTGGATAGCTGGATTATACGGTGGTTTCATTTATCCAAAAGAACTGTAACCAGCACACTATGGTGATACAGGCATACCAATGTTTATGGCACCACAATTCACAATAGCCAAGTTATGAAGCCAACATAGGGCCTTTCAACATACAAGTGGATAAAGAAAATGTTGTATATATTCACAGTGGAGTTTCAGTCATAAAGAAAAATGAAATCATGATGTTTTCTGGTTAATGGATGAAACTGGTGAACATCATGCTTAGTGAAATAAACTGGACTTGTAAAGTCAAGAATTTAATGTTTTCTTTCCTGTATGGAAGCTAAGGAGAGAAAAGGGAAAAAAAGCATTTAAAAAGGGGGATATGTCCATGTATGAATTTGTTAGAAATAATTATAATTTATTAATTAAAATAATAATAAAGGAAATATTAATAGAAGGGAGATTAGCAGAGCAAGCAGATTAGGGGAAAGGAGAAGGGAAGAGAAAGGGAAGGTCCTTGGGAATGAGACTGATCAAATTATGTTATATGTATGTATGAATATAACACAATGAATCCTATTATTATGTATAATTATAGTACACCAATTAAAAAAAAAAACTATAGAAAACAGGAAAAGTTTAGTTTGGCTCCTGCTCTCAAAGTTTGGTCCATGGTTAGTTGATCTCAGTGATTTTGGTCCTGCGGTGATGAGGCACATCATGGTGGGCACTATGTGTCAGAGCAAAGTTGCTCACCTCAGGGACAGAGAGACAAAGAAAGATACTGAGGTCCCACAGTCTCCTTCTAGGGCTCACCTCTAATGTCCTAAGACTTTCCTCTTCACTCCACCTCTTTAAGTTTCTACCATTGCCCAGTAGTTCCAACCTGGAGATCAAGATACTACATAGCACAAAGGCCTTCAGGACACCCTCCAGATCCAAAGTACAGCACAGATGTTAATAGTGCTATTTCACTGAGGTCTGTAAAACCCGCTTTTTCATCTCTTATTTTAGTAATCCAAGTCTTCCCTTTTCTTTCTTGGTCTGACTTGCTAAAGACAGTCAATTTTGTTGATTTTTCCAAAGGCCCACACATTGGCTCATTATTTTAAACTGTTGTTTTTATATTCTCTCTTTTATTAATTCTGTCCTTGTTTTTACTGTTTCCTGCTTTCTACTTGCCTTGGACTTATTTTGCTTTTTTAAAATTTTCTCTCTGTCTCTCTTTTGTTAAGTTATTGACTTGAGACATTTTTTTTTTCTTAATGTAGGAGTTTACAGATAAATATTTCCATCTAAGTACTACATTAGAAACAGCTCATACGTTTTTACTTGTTTTGTTAGGTTGGTTACTTAATCATGAACTAATACCTATACATTTCTCAGATTTACTAATTTTTTCTTTTAATTATATCATTGTTGAAAGCATATTTTGTATGATTTCAAAACTTTAAAGTCATTGAGTTTTGTTTTATGGCTTAGTATATGGTCTATCCTGGAGAATGTTCTATTTAGGCCTGAGAAGAATGTGGGTTCTTTCACCATGGCTTGGAGTAGTCGGCAGATATATGTTAGATCTCTGGTTTATAACGTTCTTCAATTCTTCTATTTTTTGGAAGATCTTCCACTATTTTAGTCAGCTTTATTATTGCTATGAACAAAAGACCCAACAAGCAAAACTTAGAGGAGGAAAAGTTATTTCGGCTTATGGTTTCAGAGTTTCAGTCCATAGTCAGCTGACTCAACAGCTCTGGGCCCAACATAAGGCAAAGTATCATAGCCAAAGAGCTTAGTGTAGGAAAGTAGCTCAGAAAATGGTCATGAGCAAGCAGGGAGAGTGCCACTCACCAGGGAGAAAATATAAATCCCGAAGGCACACACCAGTGACCTACTTCCTCTAGCCACACCCTGCGTGCCTACAGTTATCATCAAGTTAATTCCTATCAATGAATTAATCCATTGATTAGGTAGCACCTCTCATAATCTAATCATTTCACTTCTGAAAATTCTTCCATTGTCTTAGACACAAGCTTTTGGGGGACACTTCATATCTAAATGATAACAGATAGTCTAGTCCATTGCTCTTATCATCAATAACTTTGTTTGATTGACTTCTAAATCTCTGGCACCTACCTCAATGATTAGATATTTACTCATGCCAGTTACTCATTAAATATTTGTTGAATGAATTGAATGAATGAACTAGAGCAATGGTCAGTATACTTTTTCTTTAAGAAACCAGATTAAATATATGTCAAGCTTGCTGTCCCTATTACTCAATTTTGCCATTGTATTTTTTAAATTGTCATAGACAATAAAAGAGCCTATTTATATTCAAATAAAACTTTATTTACAAAAGCAGTCATTGCATAGGATTTGGCCCAAGGTTTACAAACCCCTGAACTAGAAGAAAACACAATAGGGCAAAACTCAGTGGATGGCATGAATTTAGCAAAAGTACTGTGGTATAGTTTAAGGACTGACTAACTCAACATGCCCATTATTTTCCATCACAGAGGGAGTGATCACATTGCAGTTATGCTTACGACAGTCCACATCATGTTGGTTTCCTTAAAGTGACTGACTAGGTCAAGTTGACAGCCATCCATGGCATGTGACACTCCATCTAAAGAAGATGAGTGAGGTAAAATGTTTACTCTTGAACAAGTGGAATGTAGAAGCATAAAGATGAGAAAGAAGAAGAACTGGACAAAGTCATGTTAATCACGGAATGCTAGAGTGAAGGTTTGCTGTTGGAGGGATCTCTAGTGCTGCTCTGATCCAGGGCCACATTTCTGCCCCAGCCTTCCAGAGGCCCGGCTCTCGTACCTTTTCATGATAAATGTGTATTGGTATTCCATGTCATTATTCCATGTAAGTTTTATTGGTATTCTGGAATGATATCAAGACCACACTTTGGAATTTCACAGTCACTACTTATAATTTAGTTGGGAGTTCAAATCACAACTATAGGAAAGACTTTTTCTGTCATTTTATAAATTATTATTCATTTGCTTATTTTCACATAGAGAAGTAAAGATTTATTTTTGTCAATTAGGTTAATCTAGAGAAGATTTATCCCTTCAGACTTTTTACTCTTTTTTTAAATAAATATGTTACTTTTTTTCCCCCTAAAGAGATATTCAGAATTTAAAGTAGTTATTTCTCAGGAGGGAGATTTGGTTTCATTTCATTTCCATATACAAGTAAATAAAAAGTGAAAACTGCAGCTCAATATTGTCACATAATTTTAGATGGCTTGAGAGTATTTGGGGATCTATTAAAAGATTTAATGTGGAGGAGGAACCTCACATGATTAATTATTAAAAATTGACTATAACTCTTTTAATGAAAGAGGAGAGAGAAAGAGAGATAAATTCCTAAAATATTTACCCCTATTTTGTTTACTTTGAAACAAGCTATTACATTACAAATTATTTTCTGAATTCCCACTTACTCAGTCACTGGATCCTCTTCTCAAAATTGCTTTCTGTGTTTCACCTATCCAAAGCGATTTCATGCAGTACTGAAGATAAAACAGCACTATTTTGTGCTTGACATTATCATGACCCCTCTGCTTTTATCTTATTTTGTTTATAAATTTATACACACACTGCATGCCAACATATATAAACATACAAAAGAACTAATAATAAGTAATTTAATATTTTCATTATCAAAGAAAATATTGTCTTGTTTTTCTTATTAATAATACGTTTCTTTCTAATTCCAGACACAGTGATAGGTCTAGCTAACTCAACCAAGGGAAGATGAGTAAAGATGATAATGCGAGCAATATCTGGGTACCACATTTTATAGAGCACAGAAAGTCATAACATGGGCTGACTTTTATGTTAAAGTGGGAGAATTTAAACAAAAGAATGACAAATCTCTTTAAGAGGATTATTCAGACTACCACGTTGAAAATGGTTTAAAGATTCGAGAATGGAGTTCATTGTAATCATCCAGATATGAGATAATGGGGTTTGGAATAGATAGAGTGGTGGTAGTGGAAGTTTGTAGAAGTAGTCAGATGATGGATATGTGTTGAAAGTGGAAACAATGGAATCAGCAAATTCATGAGCAAAAAAGAAGTGTTTTGATTTACTTGATTTTTTGGGGTATGTGTATTTCATTTATGAATTTCATATATTCTTCCAGTGTATTTTCATTGATGTACAGTGGACATTAATTTCTCTGTCTGAATACATCATACTATATATGCCATTGTGGGCATTTATTTTATTTAATCATATGATCGAATTGATTCTTATCCCTGCAAAAAAACTGCACATTCCCTATTGAATTAATCCCTATTAACAAAAATTAAGTGGTTTTTATCTCTTTGCTCCCTAACCCAATACTTCCAAGAATAATGTCAAACATAAATTCATTTGCAATTTTAAAAACTAATTCTCAGTTTCAATATTTAGAAAAGCTTTTTGAAAAGCATCTATTCTTTTCATTCTTTTTTACTGTCTCCATTAGATCTATGTAGCTGAACGCTTTTCATCTCTTTGATTTGTTTCTGTTTATTCTGAAAGAACTCAAAGAAAAATATTTGAAGCAAAGCTTCAGAAATGTACTGACCTTTATGGTTCATTTTTATACTTATTTACTATCTTTATTTTTTTCTATAATATTATCTACTAACATTTTTAAAACAGTGTGATTATAGACTTAGACTGTCGGCCAGCCTAAGTGTGAATCTTGGCCTTGCTCCTCTGTGACTTTAGGGAATTTATTCAAACTCTCTGTGACCTTTTCCTTCATTGGAAAAATATGAATAATAACCATCAAAATCATTAAGATTTTATGAACTTAGGTAATTTAAAAATATTTAGAAGCTTTTTGAGCAGTTTTTGATACAAATGAATACTACTCAACTGCTGAATAGTTTCAGAAATCACCTCAACTGTTTTGTGAAAAAATATAGACAAACTAATTACAATATTATTTTGTTCTACATATTTAACATCCATGGAGACAAGAGATGAAGATAAAATATGAAGATTAGGACAGGGGATATGCTTAGTGGTAGAGCATCTGCTAAGCACACATGTGGCCCTGAGGTTCTATTTCTAGCAACACCAAAATAAAAGTAAAAATGGGATCATTAGATTCATTTTCCTTAACATACAGATAACTTCCTTATATCTAAAATATTCTGAAAAAATCAAGTTGAGACCTAAACACTGTTGACCTAAGTGTAGTGAGACAGCTAGATAGAAAAATTCTTGGAGACATATAAGCACAGTCTGTTGTGGGCTTTAAGAATCAGAAAAGAAGAAAACAAGAGGATATAGTTGCATTAGATAATTTTTAAGAGCTTCTTACATAGATTGTCATATTTTCCATTAAGTCTACACGTGGAGTTGATATCGCTAAGGGCTGGCTGTGGCCAAAATTTTTTAAATGTTATGAAAAACTTGAGAAAGTTGACAATATTAGTTTATTTTTTTAAGCCAGAGATCTCTCCCTCCAAAAGTGATTAAAGTCACCTGCATTATTTTAATAATCAAAAAGACAAGGCAGAAATCAGGAAAGTAGGTATCGTGAGTGTGGAAGGAGGAGTGAGGGCTTTGGGAGGATGATCAGTGGCGGGTGTGAATGCTCACTCCTCACTCATTGGGTGTCTTCAGTTTAGGAAAATTCATTTTGATGGACATTCATGATATGTGACTTTTTAGGGGGTGAGTATCGGGGATTGAACTCAGGGGCACTAGCCATTGAGCCACATCGCCAGTCCTATTTTGTGTTTTATGTAGAGACAGGGTCTTGCTGAATTACTTAACACCTCGCCATTGCTGAAGCTGGCTTTGAAGTTGGATCCTCCTCCCAAGCGTCAGCCTCCCAAGCCACTGCAATTACAGGTGTGCGCCACAATGCCAGCAATGTGACAATTTTAATGATAATTAAAATAGAAGTTTGGTAGGTATCAATCTATGCACTTGAAAGAACAAAATGTTCCTTGGAGATGCCCTTTGGTGTCACACTGAACAAAGGACGGGAATATATTTGTACTCCTGTTTTGATCATACCAACTTTTTATTTGCCTGTTTTAATTTGTGGAGGTTCTGTTTCCTAGGGTTGCTGTAATAAAGGCACCACAAACCAAGTGGCTTAAAATAAAAGACATTTATTATCTTTTAATTCTATGACCTGCAAGTCTGATATCTAAGTATCAACAGAGCTGTTGTCTTCTGAACATTCTGAAGAAGAGTCCTTCATTGCTTCCTCCAGTTTCTGGTGGCTCCAGGTACTGCTCACCTTGCAATTTTGTGTTGTAATCTCTAACTCCATTGCTAAGTGTCGTTTTCCCCTTTACGCCTGCCTCACTTCCTCCTATTTCTCTACCTGTGTCTCAATGACCTCTTCTTATAAGAATATTGGTCAGATTTGATTAAGGGGCCACTTTACTTAAGTATGACCTTGTCTTAACTTGATAATATCTGCAAGACCCTACTTCTAACTGGGAGCAGTGGTTCATGCCTGTAATCCCAGCGACTCTAAAGGCTGAGGCAGGAGAATCGAGAATTCAAAGCCAGCCTCAGCAAAAGTGAGGTACTAAGCAATTGAGTGAGACCCTGTCTCTAAATAAAAAATACAAAATAGGTCTGGGATGTGGCTCAGTGGTCGAGTGCCCCTGAGTTCAATTCCCAGTTATACCCAATGCCCCCCCAAAAGACCCTCCTTTTAAATAAGGCCATATTCTTGGGGTACCGAGAGTCAGAACTTTGACAAATTGTTTTGAGAAACAGCATTCAACCAATGAGATTATCCAAGGCTAAAATGAGTTTTCAGAGTCTATGGATTGGGAAAAAAATACCCAAGATCCATAGGGTCTGGGGATTTTCTATCCAATTTGACTGTAAAAAGATGTTTGGCAGAAATGAGTGTGCCTGGTCCTCTGGTCTAGTGAATACTAAAGCTGATTTAAACATGTGCTGCACTGAGGTGCAAAATCAGCTCTCCTTTTCTGCTTGGTGCCTTTCCCAGAACAAAATGGTGACCTGTGCTGAGGCTCATCCATCCTGTGATGGTGGGTTAGCAGGGCATTTGTAATGGCTCCTCCTTTCCTGCTTGTAACTTTCCCTCTCTGCCGGATGGGTTCATCTTAGTCCTCCTGTCCAAGAATTAACTAGGCCTGGACTTCTAGATCCTGAACTTCACCTCTAAACTTTTAGAAATCTATAATTTTCCCATAGCAAGATGCTCTGAATGCTTTGCTAGTTCAGGTTCAGATCTGGTTGAGTGACACACTTGTTATTTATGCATAAATCAACAATTGCTCCCCTTGGCTGCTAGCCCCTTTAACATAATTTAATATTTCAACACTACACAGAGGATTATAGATTTCATTTCATCTTGAACTACATAATTCATTTTCATATATTAGATCACAAACGATTGGAGAATAGATTCTAATTGGCAGGTCGCCGTTTATGATAAATCTAGTAGCAAGTGTTAAGCTCTGACACCTTCCCCTTGAAAAGGCTTTTGAAATAAAATTAAAATTCATCATTTGGAGTTGAATGTTTTATGCTGCTGGGAGCTAATTACCAAGCGCATCTCAGAAGTGTGTGCTTATCTCTCTTCCAGGCCACTTGTGTTAAACTATAGGCTCTGGGTTCTACAATTTGTGCTAAACCCTCCAGTTGTCAAATGGGATAAGGGCTATTTGCACAAATTGGATTCTCAGGAGACTTTGGCTTGATCCAGGTGAATGGAAATAGCTGCACCTGCTCATTGTCAGTCCTGGCAGGATTCATTCATCCCAGAGTGAGCTTAATGGCTGTCAACTCTGAGATCTGCCTGGGAGAAGAGAGTGTCACATAACCAAAAAAGCAAAAGCAAAAAAAAAAAAAAAAAAAAATCAATCAGTGGGAAGTTGTTTTTTTAAAAAGTATTTGGAGAGAGAAAAGTTGCTGGCACGAGGTTGCAGTTGACTTTTCAATCAAGTTTTTTGGGGAGTATTAATATGGGACCCACAAAACCCAATAAAGCCTTTCTTCTTGTCCACCTCTGCCCAGTAGACCTGTTACCTCTTTTTTTATTATTATTTATTTTTTAGTTGTAGGTGGACAGAATATCTTTATTTTATTTTTATGCAGTGCTGAGGATCGAACCCAGTGCCTCACGCATGCTAGGCAAGCGCGCCACCACTGAGCCACAACCCAGCCCGACCTGTTACCTCTTAGAAAGTCATGAAGGAATTGCTTTTGACTCTTGGTCTGAAGCAGGCACTGCCTTAGTTCTTCAAATTCTTTATTTGTGGAGGAAGCCATACATTGTCTGTGGAATTTTTTATTGTGGCATTATCCTTAGTTGTGAGGTTTGTTTTAGCATATTCATAAATGCATACACATAATTGCTTCCCACCATTATTTCCTTTTGCCCTTTCCCAATTCTCTTCCTCTATTCTATTTCTTCTATTATTTTTTCCTTTGATGCATTGCAGTTATATATAAAAGTGGAATCCACTGTGATATATTCATATATGAACATAACATAGTTTGGTCAATTTAATTCTCTTATTGAAATATCATCCCTTCTTCCTCTACTTCAATACTCTTCCTCTACTCCATTGTTCTCCCTTCCATTTATTTTTCTATTTCTAAGTCTGTGGAATTAATGACTTTGCCTTTTAAGTTCTTAGAAGCAGCCATTCCCTGATTGCAAGCCAGCCATGCTGTTTAATAGCTGTGCATTTCTGGGTTGGATCTTTCGAACCAGTGTTTGGTTATTTGCATTGTCTTAAGGTGATCCTTGACATGGCTTGGCATACTAAGTCCTGTATTTATCTCTTGCTCTTAATGGCCCTCCATACTGTTTTTATATCAGTTGTAAACTATGCACATCTTTCCATGTATTCAACTCCATTTGACCACTGGCTTATGAGCTTTCTGCCTATTCTTTTATTTATCACTGCCTGTATTTATCAAATGCTCATGGCTTATACTTCAAGTCTCAAGCATCTTCAAGTCTCAAGGTGTTGCTCAGCTATTTACCTGATCATTCCTTTCTGACCTGATCTTTGTCACAGAATTCTTTTTTAGTACACTTTTACTGGCAACCACTGTCAATTTGTCCAATTTGGCGCTTGAGATGGTTTGCTCTCCCTGCCCTTGTCTGGACTTTTAACCAGGCTCCAGGTTCTCATCCTAGATCCATCAATGCTTAACCCTAAATGAGTAAGCACTCAATAAATACGGGTTCAATATGTAAAATAATGAATGCATGGAAAAGCCTGGAATTTCTGGACTGGTTATGTAAACCTCTGTGCTAATATTCCAAAGTGCTGTTCCAATACTCACTGCTGAGTAGTCTTGAGAAGTTATCCTACTCTTCATGACTTTCTAAAAGGGAGATAATGATACTAATAAACGCTAGATGATTGAGGGACAGAACCCAGATGATGTCTGTAAGGCTCTGAGCACACTGCTTGGCATGTTGTAGTGTTAACATGTATTGGTCATTATTTTCACTACATTAGATAATAACACATTCACTAAGACCTATTACTTTTCATTATTTATTTACAACATGAATTTGATTTATTTTAATGTTTCAATATTATCCTTTTTAATGGTTAGGAATAATGAGTTTTCCACACATATAATTTTGTATTTTTAATAGGCCAGTTTGCAACATCCTTTAAATGCCCACTAAGTAGAAAACCTCCCTACTGAGGAAGTGCAAATTTACTCCTTATTTTGTCTGGTTTGGTTTTCCTTTTCGAATGGATTTAGACTTGTCCTATGAGAAATAATTTATCTATTGATATTTTTACAGGAAAACTTTTGTTTAATGCTGTACTTTTTTTAACCATCTGAAAACACTGGATGCCTGGGGCTTTTTTTTTTTTTTTACATACAATACTATATAAACATATATAAAAATGCAAGGATATTATTTAGTACAAGTATATATTTTGTGCTTCATAGTTGGAAAGAGAACTCTTACTTTGATTTGAAATCAATTATCCAAATGGGTTTTTTTGGTTACTTAAAGGATAGTAGGTATGAAGGAGATGGTAGTAAATCTGAATCAAAATTGGCTTTTGTATCACTTATAATTGAATAGGCCCAGGGATCACATTCGTGTGCTTTATCTTGAATCAAGGGACACATTGTGAAGATAACAGAGTTGTATTTGTTGACCACTCAATAGGTAGCATTATGTAAAATACAAATGAGCACTTATACAAAGGAGTAGATACTGTATTAGAGAAAAAGAATATACAACCTAACCAAGGTGCTTGGCTCCTCCAGCAGTTTCTACTATAAATATAAAATCTGCTTATCTTATTTAGAGTGCTGGTGGTATATTATATGTCAGAATATATGCTGATATGTGTCAGGATAATGCTATTGATGATACAAAGATAGATTTTTTTTTGCCTCAGCTCTACTTTTTAATTCTTTTAGTATTAAAATTAAATATACAAACAAAAAATCTTAAAAATGGTTTGTCTCTTGGTATGGTTTGAATCTAGAAATATCTTCTGAAAAGATCATGCATGAGGCATTACAGCAATGTTTAGGGGTGGAAATATTGTATTATGTCAGCTGTAGCCCCACCGACAGATTAATCCATTTGATGTTTTAATAATTTGGTGGTCACTGCAGGGAGGTGGGTGTGGTTAGAGGAAGTAGGTCACCAGGGGTTTAATCTTGGATTCTATCTTTCATTGGCTTCTCTTTTTCTCTCCTTTCCAGCTGCCATGATTTCAGCAGTTTTCCTCCATCACCCCCTTCTGCCTTGCTTCTGTCTTGGAACTAGTCAATCATGGAATGAAACCATGAGCCAAAATAGTATTTTACTCCTCTGAGTTGTTCTTATTAGGTATTCTGACTGCAATGACAATAAGTTGAATAACACATCTTTATTCAGGAATATGTAGAAATCATGATCATGACTTTGCCTAAATTCTGAATTTTTAATACCTTCTTCCTGCTTTTCGCAAGGGTCAAAAGCACAGGCAAAGGAGAAAATAATGATGCTTTGCAAAGTAACTTCCTGTGAAAATAAAATTTTTTGAGAATTCCTTGACTTTTAAAGATTTGTTTGATGAGCCTTCAATATATGCAAGAATAATTATAAATAATTTTAATTTCTTATGCTAATTTTCTCTCAAGTTTGGTCTGGATGTACACTCTAAGTATTTACTCATTGTTCCTATATTTCTATCCCTTCCTGGAAACATACAATTTTTTCCAATTAAAAAATGTCCCTCCCTTCTTTGCAAATTCCATAATACAAATATAGCATAAATATTTCTTACCCTAGGGAACATTTCTTTTGACAAAAAACCACTCTTTGCTACTAATAACAGCTACATTATTTGACCAAGTCTATCTGGATAAATAAAGGAATAATTTCAGTGATCTAACAATTTAGGCTCAACTGTAAGCTTCTATAAAATAACAAGGAAGAAAAAATTGTGTTCTATACGGAATATAGTTTCCACATATGATTTCAGTGTTAAATATAACTGAAATTAGAATTATGAAAATAAACAATGTACTAATAGAAGCACATGTCTATCAATAAAAGTCTATCAATAAAATCTAAGCAATTTTGTATCCATCACATATTTTAGCTATCTAGGTATAAAAACAGACAAACTTGGAAATTTTTGGAAAATAAGCTGTTAGTAGATATTCTCCAGAGATTGACAGAGATTAATGCTTATTTGGAGGTCTGAGATCAATGACTTTTATTTTATTTAACCAGTTTTTTTCTTTCTTTTGAATCAATTGGAATGCAACTGGTACATGCATTTTTATTCTACTTGATTTCAAAGGTTATATATTTATGTGTAATGAAATAAAATGTTGTACCTTGGTGGCAGATGAATGATGTGTAGTTACTTGGATGACTAATTTTATTAAAAACTCATTAAATATAATTGTTTAGACAACATGGGTAAAATTTGGTGTGTTAGCTTCTTATCATTGAGATAGTCAACTTATAGAGAGAAAAAGGTTATTTTTGGCTCAGTTTTGAAAGTTCTAGTCCACAATCAATTGACCTCATTGACTTTGGGCCTGCGGCAAGGCTGTACATCATGACAGGAGTACATAGCTTAGCGAAGTGCTCAGCTTATGGCCAGGAAGCAAAAGAGATTGACAGCAGGGTTATAGTCTTATCACATCCCTTAAGAGCATGTCTCCAGTGACCTAAAATCTCTGCTTTTAGGGGTTCCATCTTTCTCAATAGTGCCAAGCTGGGGACCACATCTTTAACACATGGGCATTTGTGACATATTTAAGAAACCTCTTGGTATCATCAATTAACTACATCTTTGGTGAAATGGAATTAGAACAAATTATCTAAAAATTATTTAAGTGAATATTCTACAACTGGTGATTTTGAATAGAAAACATTTCTCACATTAGATGTGTACTTGTCAAGTGATATTTTTTTCATTTTGCTAATACATAATACATGAATTAAGTACAAGGAATTATAAGAGTGAGATGCAATAATTAGAAAATGTAGAAAATAAAGTAATTTAAGTGATAATAGTATTTGTATTGTTGTGTAACAAATCACCACAGACTTAGCTGATTTAAACAGCAATCATTTTATTTGGGAAAGATATTCTACACTGAAAAAAATGACATAGGTCTCCAGGGAGGCATGTGTTTGGATGGTTCAAAGACTAGGGAGTTGATCAGTATGGCTGAAGGGGACTAATACAGAGGACAAGCAGTAGAGGTTGAGGTCACAGTAATAAATGTGGGCCACTGAAAGGATTTTTGCTTGGGTTTAGCATGACATAGGAGGCCTTGGAGGGTTTGATGAGAGGAATGAAACAATTTTCTAAAGTTTTAGCCATTGAGCACCCTGGCTCTTTTATTGAGATAGATGATAAGAGTAAGGCTAGAAATAGGGAGATTGGTTCAGAGACTGTTTAATCTAGATAAGAGATTACATTTGCTTAGATCAAGATGGGTAAAACATAGTAATATTCTAAATATATTCTGGGAGTATCAAGAAGACATGATGATAGAATGGATGTGTGGTCTGATAAAGAAGGCAAGGATGAGCTGGGCACAGTGGCCAAGCCTGTAATCCCAGTACTTAGGGAGGCTGAGATAGGAGAATCATGAGTTCAAAGCCAGCCTCAGCAATGGCGAGGCGCAGTGTTAAGCAGCTCAGTGAGAGCCTGTCTCTACATAAAACACAAAATAGGGCTAAGGATGTGGCTCAGTGTTCGAGTGCTCCTGAGTTCAATCTCCAGTACCAAAAAAAAAAAAAAAAAAAAAAAAAGGAGAAAAGAGTGATTCCAAAGTGTTTTGACCTAAATTATGAGAAAACTACTTATTGGGCTACAGAAGAACGTGGTAGCAGGAGAACTATGTTTGCAGTTTCCTGGGATAATACTATAAAGACATGTAATTTATGATGAGTTTGCTCAGGAAACATGAGTGGACACAGGAAAAGGAATTCAGGAAATTCCAATACATTATTGTATTGGCTGACTCTAAAGATCACTTGTACCTTGAACAGACGGATGGCATGAAATGCATCTCGGGAAAGTCTGGTTTGGGTGGAGAAAATAATAAAAATGTATTCAGTGTATTTGGGCCTCAGAGCGCTACATTCCTGGGTTTCTGGGCTTCTGAACATGTATGCAGGATTATATTCAAGTGGGTTACCATGGAATACTACATCAATAGAAGCCTTCAGAACAGGAAGTCACCCATTTTTAACCTACATATTTTTGTGTCTTCCTTAACTTTACTCTGCATTGAGAAGCCCCTTCAGTCACAAACTTTTTAATTACGCAGTTTAAGAGGGTTTATGAACAAACATCTTTTTGCTGAACGCAGTGGCACACACCTGTAATCCCAATGGCTTGGGAGGCTGAGACGGGATAATCACAAGTTCAAAGCCAGCCTCAGCAACTTATCAAGGAATTAAGCAACTTAGTGAAACTCTGTCTCAAAATTTAAAAAAAAAATAAAAAAGGGCTGGGGATGTGGCTCTGTATTGAGTGCCCCTGGGTTCAAACCCTAGCACTACATAAATAAATAAATAAATAAGTGTCAATCAACCAATCAGTCAATCAATCAATCATCTTTACCATCAGTGAACCCAGTTCTGAAGTTGTGAAGGATATTCTTCAGCATCCATCACCATTCCTTTACCAGATTTCCTTTACCCTCGATCAGTATTTCATTGGCTGTGGGTTAGTTACCTAAGACACAAATTTCAGGCTTAAGGGATCTGAACTATTGGTATTCTTGTCTCTGTTAAACGCTGGACCATGCAACTATCCATTCATTACTGTTACTGAGAAAAGAAGAAAAAAAAAGACATTCATATGAATTATAAGAGTTTTAGACATAGTCGTTCCTGGCTTCATATACACAGAGTACTAGATAACTAGGATTAATTATTTCTACATACACAGAAAGGATTTTTGTTTGTGAGACCCTTGAAAAGAAGTATATTCAGGAATATTTTTAATTTCAAGTTTACTGAGATATTTGTGGTATCCAACGGTAGAAGCATTTCATGGAAAAACAGTCATCTAATCCAGCACAACTCAACATGAGCAAGGAAAGCACAAACTCTGCGGAGTGCCCAGGGAGTTGTGGTATATGAGTCAATCTGAGATCCTTTGCTTCCTAGTCCTGAGTAATCTAGGTATAGGCACAGAATACCATTTCCTGTTCAGCGGTTTATTACATGAATTGCACTGTGGAGAACAGAGCACCATTCCCCTGGGATATTGCCCTTGATCTGATGCCTTAGGAGCAACTTTAGTAAGTCATTTTATTCTTCTGTGGAACTGTTCATTTCTGGATAATGGGACAGAAGTTAAGACCATTACAGCCCATGGAGGAGAATGAAATTCATGCATCTGATCCATATGGAGTTTCCAAAATTGCACAAAGTAACCTTGGAGCATGTTCTACAGTGGAGCTGTAAGATCTCATTGGATAATAAATTATGCTACCTGAATCCTGTCCTCATTTTTTTTCACCAACAATTTTCATAATCTTAAGAATGCGATTGCATCTTTATTCTGAGATTCCTCCTCTATAAATTGAGATTAATGTTTAATTACAAAAGTCCCTTACAACCATAACATTTAAACAGTCTCTGTTAAACAAACACAGTGTAAGTAGATACTACTACTGAGCATCCATAAACATTATGCATTGTTATATGCATTTTCTTACATAATCTCAAAAGTCTTTGAGTCTTTGTGTTAAATAGTCTTATCGACGTACAGATGAGAATGCAAGGCAGCAAATGCTTGTTTACAAACCCAAGATCACATAGCTAAGTAATTGTTGAGCCAGGGTTTTAGTTCAAATTTGGCTGTAGAAACTTTATTTTTAATTAAAGTGTCCTATTAATTTAAGCTTTCTGAAAGTTTCTATTATTGATAATAAAGCAATATTTGTACGTGACAAAAGTCATTCTGTAACTATTAGCACTATTGTTTTATGTATGAAAAGAAAAAAAATCTTAAAAAATAGTAGTTAAAAAATAAACCTGGTTGGAATTTAGTATGATGCTATTCTTGTTTTTAGGAAATTCTGGAGTTGTCCATTCTACTTTCTTTAAATGTATAGTTGAGTCTGATTATTTTTCACTCCTTTTTCTAGATCTTAGATTACTATAATATGGAAACACTACTACATTATCATCATAATTTATTCTTCTAGCTGTATTCTTCTAGCTGACTATAGTTCTCTTTGAGTACAAAAGTTTGTACTTAAAACTAGTGTTCTCCCTTTACATCCCTGGAATTAATTTATGTGAGTGTATATTATATATTATGTACATATATATTATATACACACATATATGTGAAATATTCTAGAAGATAAATTTGATACTTCTTTTTCCAGTAACCTCCCTGCTGCTTTTAGCAGCTTCCAGTATAAATAAAAAGCCTTCATGTGCCCCCCAAATATTTCATATCTGCTGTGTAACCAGTTGTTGCAATTCTCTCCTGGGTCATATAGAAATAGCCCTGCTCATGCTTTCTATGAATGATCTTTCTTATACTCTTAGAATCTAAAGCAGTTCCAGTTATTCTTTCATTGATGTTCTCTACTTTGGTTATTTTTAAAAAATCACTCTTATGATATACTGCTCAGAATTGAGTGTCCCTGGATGCCATTTTATTATTTTCCTCATGTTCCTAACTTTCTCATAACCATTTCTGTAACAGATATTTTTCTGATCTGACATACGTTACAGCCTTTCTCAATTTAACATTATCAAAAAATGTCATTAGCATGCTGTGCGCACCCTCTTACAGATCATTAGCACCAAACCTGAAGGAGTTCACTGAATATTTCCCCCAGAAGGCTTTAGGACCTATTCATCATTGCCCTTTACTTATGATCTTTAAGTTCATTTTGAATTCATGTAACTGTATTATTCCCTGGGACAATCTGAACAGAATTTATAAGGAAAACTGCAGGATCCTTGTTCTCCCAAGGTCTTAAAAGGTATTCCAAAGATAATCAATGTGAATATCTTCTACTGTCTGTGTATATTACCTAGTATATCAATTATAAACTCTTGGGCATATAATTTAAATATTCCACAGCTACTTAGTTTTTCTATATTTTTCCTTTTTCCCGTTTTGGTATTTGTATTTTAAACTAAGATTTATCAAATGTCTGACACAATCAATTCTGTTAGACAATAGCAGTGTCCCTGCCAACCCCTTTGCATATCTTGCTCTGAAAATTTCTTTGGATATTTTTTCTCACTTTGAACACACTCTTCCACACTTAATCTAGTTATCTTACATGTTTTATTCATCTGGGCTTTTAATTACCTGCCCTTCTATTTTTGCATCTGTGTATATATTCATGTGAATTCTATCTTATTTGATTAGGGCTGCTGTAACTGGGTAGCTTAAGCAACAAAAATATATATATCACAATTATGAAAGCTGAGATTTCAAAATCAAGGCACCTGCACTGAGTATATCTGGTGAGGGAACTTGCTGGTTCATAGGTGGTCTTTTTGCTCTGTCCTCATGTAGCAGCTCTTATATAGAACTTGGTCTCACTTCAAAGCTCAAGTTC
Organism: Xerus rutilus; assembly: GCA_028644305.1. NCBI lineage: Eukaryota > Metazoa > Chordata > Mammalia > Rodentia > Sciuridae > Xerus > Xerus rutilus. The sequence goes on from CM053401.1 coordinate 16,677,243, forward strand.
CCTACTTTTTCCCTCCAAGCTCTGATTTTTCTTATAGGAGAGGAACAAGTCATAACTGGATTGATTGCACATGTTTTCTATGATGTGATTGACACATACGTAACTTTTGCTCCAGTATTTCTAAATTCAAATTACATGCACAATGGATGAGAGTGAGACTGTGCCACCGTGGCTGTCAATCAATGCTAGTCCTTCTACCTTTGTCCCTGCCTTGTCACATACCAGCAAGATAGTTAACTTTTTCATAACTTAAATTGAGATCAAATAATAGAACATATTTTAAAATTCACTTTGTCTAAACATAAATTATTGTTTCATGGGTTCCAAATAGGAACATTTTCTTTTAAAGTTTCCAATTAAGTGTATTAATACTATGGAAAACTAGACTCAGATTTTGAAATGTCATTTCTCTAAAGTCTTAAACCTGCAATCATTTTATCTTGGTCTTCCATCCACTTGACACTTTTGTGTTATCTACTTTTCTCTAAACTAATTCATCTTCCAATTCTAATTCTGATAACAGTAATGTAACTAGTCACAGCACAATTATAGCTTTTATTATATGACACTTATCTTAGATTGGATTATTACAGATTGCAAACAATTCAAAGCAAGAAGCATATATTTGACAATGTCTAGGACAGCAGGGTGCCATTCTGTTTAAATCCTTTTTAACATAAAGAACTAAATAAATGATAGCTAATCACTATAACTAAGGAGCTCAGTGAAATACCACAGTGTGCTGGGGCATTAATGATTAATTTGATCTATAGAGATTTGCATAATGTGCAAAACTGTGTCTAATCATATAAATCTTAGACTCCCAATTTCCAGTTCTTTGTTCAACCACTTCTAATGTTTACAAACTAGGTCATATGAGTCCAGCAGTGTGTTCGTATAATGGATACACAACTGCTTTCTTTCTCAGAGGAACTTGTAATTTGTTTATTAACTTGTTTATCAGTCAAAGTCCATCAATAAACATTGAGAGATTATCAGCTACAATTCCAGATAAGTTTTTTCTTGTACTAGGTAAACGCTATCCTGATCAGTTAAATGCAAATGTACTTATGTAACAGGAGCAGGGGCATTGGTATAGCAAGTAGGAAGCACCTGTTTCCAAGCGCATGACTTCTTTTTAGGATGAGTTCAAATGATCCTTTGTTACATTGAGCACTTGAAAATTAAGCCCTGTGTTTCACAGTAAAATCAATGAAAAAGACAAATTTTTGTGACTAATAGAATAAGAGGAATGTAGATTCCCTAGGGCAAACTGAGAGAGAGTGGGGATAGGGTATGGAAATAAAGGCAAGGCAGAACTGAAGAAAATCTCAGAGTGGTAGAGAGCTGAGTGCTGCTCCACTGAACACTCTTCAGGACTTCCCCACATAATAGTAGTACTAATAAAATAATAATAATTATAATAACATATTTAAAACTCACAAACACACAGTGGGATTGAATGTGGTAAGAAATGACCAAGAGCTGAATTTTTATATTAGATGACACGGGACTTGATTCTTGGAAGCAGACTTGGAGAGTAATGACTGAGAAGAGAGAGCTGCTGGAGATTTGGCTGCCTGGGATTGAACATATATTTCAAAGAAGGATTATGGACTTACAGAGGCCAAACTTTTGGGATATTGATCAAGATCTATATCCAGGTGTCAGAGTATTAAACTTCACTTCTCCTAGCCTCTCAGCAGAACTCTTGGAAAACACACACACACTCATTTCTACATGTATGCACATATATAGTGTATATTATGCTTTATGTTTTCTCTATCTTATATTCTGCATATTCTGAACCAGTTAAATTGTTTACATAAAAGATTTAAAATCCTGGAGGAGAATGAGAAGTTTATTATAAAAATGCTTTTCTAGATGTAGTGGTCTTGAAAAATGAGCAAGATTTGGTGACGAGGAATTTATAGAAAGGGTATTCCAAGTGGACAACATATTGTGAGCAAAAGCTAGGAGCTTTAATCTTCCCATGTGAGAAAGTGCTATAATAGTTAACTAGAAGAATAATTTCATTTTACTTCCATAAGTGGCTGACTTTTATTTTAGGCAACTTTTTAACATATTATATCCAGCTGTTCTTCATATTGTCCTAATTACTCTCAGTAATTTCAAAAGTGAAGAAAAATTTTCATTGAGATATAATTGAACTGTCAACTGTTTTCATTTGCTCAGAAAAGGGAAGATTAGATTTCACTAAAGTATAGTTGGCTTTCTTTATCCATGGGTTCTGAATTCAGATTCAACTAATTGTATACATATATACTTTAAATCTAGTCTCTTCACAGGTATAGAATTTTTTCTTGTCATTATTCCTAAGCAATAGAGTATAACAAATCTTTTCAGGTAGTTAAACAATATTAGTTAGAAGTAATCAAGAGATGATTTAAAGTATATTTAAAGTAATATTTAAAGTATTTAAACAGAGTTCCTGCAGACCAGCAGGAGCCTCTGAGGGCCCAAATCCACCCTCAGGGAACTCCATGGGTGTCCAGCCAAAGGGAGACCAGGGACTGCTACCTCTAGCCACAGTGGAGCCCAAACTCAGGGTAAGAGTTGCTCCAGAGACCACAGCTCCAGAGACCCCAGCACAAGGCAACCCCACCCAAAGATGGCCTGGGTCTGCCCCAGTTCTGCTCCAGAGTTCCTGCGGACTGGCAGGAGCCTCTGAGGGCCCAAATCCACCCTCAGGGAACTCCATGGGTGTCCAGCAAAAAAGAGACCAGGGACTGCTACCTCTAGCCACAGTGGAGCCCAAACTCAGGGTAAGAGTCGCTCCAGAGACCACAGCTCCAGAGACCCTAGCACAAGGCAGCCCCGCCCAAGGATGGCCTGGGTCTGCCCCAGTTCTGCTCCAGAGTTCCTGCAGACTGGCAGGAGCCTCTGAGGGCCCAAATCCACCCTCAGAAAACTCCATGGGTGTCCAGCCAAAGGGAGACCAGGTACTGCTACCTCTAGCCACTGGGGAGCCCAAATTCAGGGCAAGAGTCACTCCAGATACACCAGTGCGAGGCAGCCTGGGCCCCCCTCAGTTCTACTCCAGAGTTCCTGCAGACTGGCAGGAGCCCCAGAGGGCCCAAATCCACCCTCTGGAAACTCCACAGGTGCCCAGCCAAAGGGAGACCAGGGCCTGCTAGCCGCTAGCCACTGGGGAGCCCAAACTCAGGGTAAGAGTCATGACAGAAACCCCAGCTCGAGACAACCCCACCCAACTGTGGCCTGGGTCTGCCCCATTATGCTCTAGAGTTCCTGCGGACCAGCAGGAGCCACAGAGGGCCCAAATATACCCTCAGCAAACTCCACGGGTGTCCAACCAAGGGTTGACCAGAGACTGATAGCTATCAGCCAAAGAGGAAAGCACACCCAGGGTAAGAGTCACCTGCAGAAATCCCAGTGTAGAGGCCCCACCCAAGTGCACTCTGGGCCTGCCTCAGTTCCACTCAAGAGTTCCTGTGATCAGGAGAGACAGAAGGCCCAAAATTGCTCTTAGGGAATGCCAGGGGTGCCCAGCTGAAGGCAGACCGGAGACTGCTAAGCTCCAGCCACAGGGGAGCTTACACTCACTGTAAGGGTGGCACACAGACTCTCCTGCTTGCGACCCTGCCTAAGTGAGACCTGGGTCCGCCTCCAGTTCAGCTCTAGAGTTCCTGTTCACCAGCAGGAATGCAGCCAAAACCACTCCCAATGCCCTCTAGAGGTACATCCACTACCTCTGCCACCAACTTTAGTGACAGTAGTGCCCATCTGGGGACACTGGGCGAACAGAACTAACTCCAGTGAGACATAGGTAATCTGGAGTGTCAATACAAGATTATAGGATTGAAGTTGCAATACCTAAGATTGATATTTCAAGAAAGGAAGATATACAATCAACCAGAAAAAACAAGGGAAGAAAGTGTCTCAAATAAACCTCAATATCACTGTAACAGAATCCATTGACAACACAGTTGATGAAATGTCAGAGAAAGAATTCAGAATGTACATAATTAAAATGATCAGCGAATTAAAGAATGACATAAGTGAGCAATTACAGACAAAAATTGATCGATCCAACAAAGAAATAGGAGAGCAAAAAAAAAGCAACCATTGATCATTCTAACAAAGAGATAAGGGAGCAATTATAAGTAGCAAAAGATTGCTTTTAAAAAGAGCTAGAGATCGTGAAACAAAAACCAAACAGAAATTCTTGAAATGAAGAAAACAATAAACCAAATAAAAAACTCAATAGAAAGCATCACCAGCAGACTAGATCACATGGAAGAGAGAACCTTGGATAATGAAGACAAGATATACAATCTTGAAAATAAATTTGAACATACAGTGAAGATGGTAAAAAATCATGAACAGAATATACAAGAAATATGGGACAGCATCAAAAGACCAAATCTAAGATTTATTGGGATAGAAGAAGGTGCAGAATTTCAAACCAAAGGAATGCACAATCTCTTCAATGAAATAATATCAGAAAATTTCCCAAATATGAAAAATGAAGTGGAAAATCAAATACAAGAGGCTTACAGGACAATAGATTTACACCAAAGCACATTATAATGAAAATACCCAACATACAGAATAAGGATAGAATTTTAAAGGCTGCAAGAGAGAGAAACCAGATTACATATAAGGGGAGACCAATTTGTA
>CM053401.1:16682404-16718590 GCA_028644305.1 Xerus rutilus
TTTGAAATCAAAAAGAAGAATCTTGATTAAATTACACCTCTGATAATCTAATCACTTCATCCCCAACAGTACACAAGGTTTGGGGGACTCCTCACACACCATAACAACTTGAAAAACGTTATTCTGCCTAACAATTCCCAGTTAATGAAAATTTGCATAGCTTTATCCCTGCTACACCTGCACAGGAGCAGAGTTATGGTTGCAGAGTTTGGTTATGAATATGGGGAACACCTGGACAAAGCTCACATTGGGGCATGCCACCAGTGTGGAGGCATACCACTCATACTTGGGAGTGAGTTTAATGATTTGTTCACTTTATTTTTAAAATTTTAATGGTTCTGCCTTTGAATCTGTGTTGGGCTCATTCATGGACCATCTGTGACTCACTAACTCCTCCGGGATAGATTTTCAACTTCTGGGTTTCTAGCCTTAGGGCATTTGGCCTTCCCTTTCTTGCCAATGTCTAGCAACTGCTGCCTCTTTATGCATTCCCAGGCTGGGGGGGCCAGGACATAGGCATTGAGTCCAACAAACACACGTTGCTACATCGTAGGGTACAGCATAGCAGCAGCCTTCCTTGTCTAGAGCTGGAAGTGTTCAGTATATGACTGATTGGGGTAAGGGGATGGCTATCCTACTGCCTGCTTATTTTTTTTTTTGGTACTAGAGATTGAACTCAGGAGCACTCTACCACTGACCCACATCTCCAGCCCTATTTTGTGTTTTATGTAGAAACAGAGTCTCACTGAGTTGCTTAGCGCCTCGCCATTGCTGAGGCTGGCTTTGAACTCGTGATTCTCCTGTCTCAGCCTCCCTAAGTGCCGCCTGCTTTTGATACAGGCAAGAAGTAGTAACATTCCAATATGGAGGCTGGATGTGTTAAAAGAAAATTTTATATAATAAATTTGACAGGTTTTTTTTTTTTTTTTTTTGAGTAAAGAATGATTTATGAATTGCACTACACTTTGAACCAGAAGAGGCTCAGGGAGCTCCACTCAGCAGTGTGAGCAGAGAGCTTTTATACTTTACACAGAAGCAAATTAAAGAAATATCTGATTCACTATAGCCAAGAGTTTGCCTCATTTGCTCATTAGGTAATGAGGCATATGGTCTAATCAACTGGCTGTGATTGGTTAAAACATTTGCTACAAAAATGCACACCTAAGTTAGGAGAATATTTGGATTGGTCTATTTATGAAGTTAGGTTGCAATTTGTTACATTGGAACACAATGTAGGACAGTCTCCAGCAATGGTCTCCTGCTGTTTACTTATACAGAGGTTGCAGCTACTTGGTGGTAACCCATTGACCTGAGTTGGAACAGTTTATTCCCTCCTCACTTTTTTCTGGATTGTATCTGTCCTTCAGCAGAGGGGGAATCCCAGAATCATGATCCTGATATGTGGAATCATGGAGTCTTAGGGCAGGGTGGGTCCTCTAGGAGCCTGTGAGGCTTTGAGTTGGTCCCTAAGTATCCTAAAACCTGAAGGAACAAGACATTAAGCAGCAGATGAAAGACACCTACAGGTTGAGAGGAAGATCTCAGAAAAAGTAAAGTACTTGTACACTTCAGTATCTTTACTGACCCATCTTTCCTGTCATTTTAACCAGGGCCTCCAAAATTTTCAGATCAGTACCTAAAATATCCAAGATGAGTGGAACATATATTTTTCCTTTTTTTCACATAGCTCACCAGTTTGGAGCAGGAGTGGAGTGAGATTGGAACATAATTGAAACAAAAATGCCTCCACATGCAGTTGGATTGGTAAAGGAAAACAATGTCGCTCCTCATGTGTCATAATTAGCTCTCATGCATTTATTTCAGACTAAGAAAATAGGAGCTGCTTGGTTATAAAAATTGTATATGACCAGAAGAGAGCTATATCACTTCATTTATTCTTCATAATAAATTAAGTAGAGGCAAAAAGAGAGTCAGGAACTGTTTAAAAATGTTTCCTTTTTCCCCATGAGGCATTTCAGTTGTGCTCTGCACATACACATAATTGCCCTTTTGCACAGGCATGCTCCACAGTCTGGCACTGAGGGCTGGAGTGGGGAACTGGGTTGCAGTACAGAAACTTTGGGATCTGAAAGGGTCCTATCCAGAAGATATTTCATGAAATTTTCTATACAGTTACACCTACTTTAAGTAATTGAGTCTGCTCCACCCTTGAGTCAGAAAGGCACCAGTGAAGGAAAAGTAGTCTTTTTGTCCTGATTGGCCTGGCAAAATTAGTGTTTTTCCAAGAGGTACCAAATATCAGCATCGCAGAGCACCTGGTAAACACACAAGAGAGTTCTTCAGTGGGTGGGAGGGAGTCGGTGACCTTGCCGGATGTCCATAATAGGCATAAGGCAGGAGTTACAGGTACCAGAAACTTCTCTATACTCTTATTCTGGGAAGACTAAGGCATATGGAGACACCTGACTTTACTGAGGAAAAGGAAAATACTGAGTTAGCAGAGTCTGTTGTCACTGAGCACTACTTTAGCAGCTAAGGAGGGAATATGAGGATAGAATCAAGCACCATTGGTGAACTGGGAACAGGAAAGCCAAAGCCATGATGTGGCAGAGGAGAGCTGACAGTGGAACATATGGGGCATGGAGCCAGATAGTTGCATGTTCACATAAAGGTGACCTGGGGCTACTCAAACCTGCAGCATACCCATTACCCTTACTTTGGTAATAAGCCTGAAATTCAGCCCTGTGGTATTCTCTAGGCTTTCTTCTTATATCCAAAGTGATTGGCCACACTTCCTTTTCCTGATTTCACTAGCAGGTCAGCCTTTGGGAAAATGGTGTTAAAGAGAGAAATCTGTAAAATGACAGAGCATTTGGTGTGATTTTATGTCTTTCAGGAGATTTTGGAAATAGGAAACTATCTGTCCCCTTGTGTTTAACTCAATTCTCCCAGCAAGAAAATTCTGGATACAAATGACTAACACTCTTTAAATGACTCACTTTCAAAAGAGCATAGGAATTTTATTCCTTGACCACTGAGGAGAGGCAGGAATGCCACAGCACTCAGCAGGGCAATTTGACTTTCACCAGCTGAGACAGAGTTAAGCCTTTAGAATTGTTGCCCCCTAAAGGAAAATAAAACAAAAGGAAAGGGAATTAAGATGGTCTTGCATCATTAAGCAGTCATGTGCATTACTGAAAGATGCTGCATTCTTATTGGGGCTACTAAGTATGGCTTTGAATGATGGCTCCAGAGAGCTAAATGCCAGAACAAAGGCAAGGGGAAATATGAAAATATTAGGAAATAAAACATCAGAAATAGAGAGAATAGATGTTTCCTACAATAAATGTTAAAGTCATAGTCATGCTCACCTGTATGTACATAAAAGACACACAGAAAGCAAAGGAATCATCTCTCTTATAAAATCACTTTTATAATCTAATCATTTCCTCCAGCTTTTATGAACCCTTCTTGTCTTCTGCAATAATTTATATCAGTATGTTCTACTTTTATTTTAATCAAATGTAGAGGTTTGAACTCACTTTAAATAAAACACCCACTAAAATATTGGTCTCAGAAATTTTTGCACTTAGCTGGGAATGGAAGTTTCTTTTTCAAATTGAAGGCAGTAGGATTGATATATTGGTATTTCTGTAGCAGAGGAAAAAGTAAAAATGGGGCTGACAAAGCAGGGCAGTTTGTTAAATGTCTCATGTTTCCCTTCAGCATGATTTGACTCTCAAGTTACAGCCAAATAGTGGCTGCAAATGTGAATTGAATTTTGTTCATGATAAAAATCTACATTTTATGATATCTGATGCCTTAGATTAAGAGCTAGTTCATAACTGTAATTTAGGGAATGTGTTAATTAACTAAATTCTTAATTAAGAGCAATTATTACTCATCTCTTCCTGAAGACCTGGGGAGACTGAAAACAGGTATATGTTAATGAAGGATAAAAGGTGGGCCACCCAGGGTAGCATGCTATGCAGTGCCACCTTTCACTGCATCATAAATTAATGAAATGCCATAAATAGGTTTGGAAGTCTTGAGGGGAAAAAAAAGATGTAGTTTTGCATAGGTCTTCTGTTCCTATCACTGGATTAGCTAACATGTTGATTACTCTAGCACGAACACTGAGAGGGGCCCACAAGAAAATGCACGAGAGTCCAGAAGTAGAACCCTGTACTAAGACAGGTTGTTTTCTGAAGAATTTTTTTAAAAAGGAAAAATTTAAAAGTTCAGAAGCCATTTGGAGGAGGAGGAGTGGAGGAAATTGAACCCAGGGACACTTTACCCCTGAACTATATACCCAGCTTTTTAAATTTTCATTTTGAAATAAACTTGGTGTCTCAGCTTAGGACCTTTCTAAGTTGCTGAAACTGGTCTTGAACTTGGGATTTTCCTGCTCAAGCTCAGGAGCTGCCAGGATGACAGGTAGGTGCCACCGTGCCCAGCTCAGGTGCCATTTTGAGAAACTTTGTTCATGTTAATTGCAAGCATTAAAGGTCACAAAATGCAAGGTTACTTCTGTTGTCACTCATAAAGTGAAAAATTTTATCTGGAGGTGCAGTCAGGTAAATTTGGTGCAGTCATCAAATTTCCATTGATGCCATTCAGTCAATAACCTGATGGCTGTCAATGATACCACTTCCGCTTTTGCATCTCAAAGTTTTCCTATTACAATTACCACAACTTTATCTAATTTGGAGGAGAGGGGACCCAGGGAGAAGGAGAAGCAGAAGAACACATTCTTCGTACCAGGAGAAACAGCATGATAAAGATATTCTGAAAAACATCAAATCTGCAATCAGGGAGAACTGTCTTTCCAAAATTGTCTGAAAAAAAATGGAAATTAAAAAATAGATACTTCTCCCTCTAGAACTATGCAGCTTAACTAATGCAAAATTTGTTAAGACTTTATAGAAATCTTATAAGAGGAAGCATGTTGATTATTGGAATATTAGATTCCTGAAAACACCAAATCAAGAAATCAGAGAAATTATACATATCTGAGAAATTGGGAACATGGTTTTAAACATTCCGTTCAGGAAAAACAGTGCCTGAACCATTTTTATTGCGAAAGTGTCTGATGCTTTATGTGTTTAGGTCAGTTGTATACACGTTTTCTGTGAATATGGGGTTGAAAATGATTTTTTCTACTATTATAGAATTTAAATGGTATCATTTTACAGTTTTTTGAACTTTAAAATTGTAATCATGTGATTGTTATTTATTTACTTGGACCAGAAATATTTAGTCCCTTTAGTTCAATTTAACATCATGGAAGAAATAGCTCCGGCTTCACTGAACAAATCTAAACATTGGATCTTCAGGAAAACTGTCTTATTAACATTTATTTTGAATTAATACCCTAAAGTGCCTTCTTAACTTTGGCTAAGGTATTTGGCATAGCATTATTTCTGCACCCTCAGGTAATTGACTAAGACGAATTTCTTTACCTGGGACGGCTCTCTAACTGCATCATCCATCTGGTTTCATTTTGTCTGTTACATGAACCCAAATAACTTCTGTGTCTGTTGTTTGCAATGTTTGTTTTCTTGGGCAAACCAACTGGATAGTGAGCAAAGCACAGAGTTATAAGACCAGAGCACCACAGCCTGAGGAACACTTTGAGTTTGGGGGCACAAGTTTTTATGTTGAGCCATACTGAAACTCAGGCCAGGTATCTAACTTCCACTTGTGGCATGTTCTCAATACCCTAGGGATAGAGTAAATCCTTCATGCACCTGGCGAACCCAGCAATACTGGAGCTTGGTGAGGAAGGAGAAAGGGATTTTAAAAAACCCAACTGGCATTAAATATTCTCGTTGAAACTAGAGGATGGATAGCCCAGTTTATTTCAGTTCAAGTTAATCACATTTTATTAGAATTTCAGATGCTATTCTTCTTCATACATGTTCAACTCTGAAATGTCACTCCCTACTCATTTCTCACTCCCATTTGTTGTGGGAAATAACTGGTATAGAAGGTGATTTTCCTTGAACAATGTTGGCTTTTGAAATGGTTTTTCTTCTTCTCTGTCAATCAAATCCTACAATTATTAATTACCTCTGAAGACTATATTTTTCCATTTTCTTATTAGGATCTCAGAAAACTTTCTTGCTGGCAATGTGCTCAGCTGAGTTTTAAAGTTTAAATCATCAAGGATGTAAAACATAATGGATAAATTCTTCTCTCGGGGAAGGTTGAAAGTCTTTGGTACTTGTTAGATGTGCTGCTGTAGCCACATGGTGTCCTAGAGCAAAGCTCCAAGAATACGTCATAGCTTTAATAAAGCATGAACAATAACTAAATCACAAAAAGTAGGATTGCCATTGAAGACAATTTGTCCTTTATTTCCAGGTCCACTCATCTTTGTGGAGTGGTGGCTACCTTTGTACCTTTGAATAGTTGCTCAGATTCAGTGTGAGCTGAGAGAAGATGACACTCATCTGCTACACACTTCCTAGGTCTGGTTAGTTGTGTCTGTTTCTCATGATTCTTTATGACTTTTGAATTCAGGGCATTACCCTGCCCATCAGCATAAGCTTTTGTTTAAAAAATGCAAAAACACTTTTGCCTAAGTATCTAATAAAGGCCCATGTATGGAAGGATTGATCTCCAGCCCATGGAGCTATTGAGAGATAGTGAACTTTTAGGAGGTGGGGTTTCATGGAAGAAAGTTAGAGCAATAGGGCTGTGCACTTGAAAGAGATAACCTAGCTTGTTCTCTTGAAATTGTTTCTCACTTGCTATGAGGTGAAAAGCTCTATTCTAGCAGGAACTCTTCCCCCATCTTGTAATGCCTTGCCACAGGCCCCAGAACAACAAAGCAATAAACAATGAACAGAAACCCCTGAAAGAGTGAGCCAGAAAAAGAACTTTTTCCTTATTAAGTTGATTACCTCAAATATTTCATTAGTAGTGGGAAGCGAACCAGTATAGCTGTTCTCCTCAGCCTTGCTCTTAGCTCTCTAATAGTAACATAAACTCCATTTCCCTCAATTCAACACTCCTGAGGGAGAAGTCAGAATTGGCAGTGGCTTTCAGTCTATATTCTTAAATTTGTAGTTTACAGGAGCCTCTGCTCACTTTAAAATCTGCTCACTTATATTACTGCTCACTTAATATTTGTAACATTTATCCATTTATATATACAGATTGTGAGTTTAAACAATGTGCGATCATGACATCATACAGTGCATGCCCTCTAGGAGATATATTTGAAATTGATAAATAGAGAAGTAAAACTGAGACTGCTGGTCTCTATGACTTGAGTGTTGTCACCAAAAACATCTATTTCAACCTGACTACTGTTTTTCCAGGAAACTGTTCCCTAAAAGATATCACTAATTGCAAGGAGATACAACTTTGCTACTTGCTTCTACCAACTGCTGAAACCACATTTATTTGTTCAAGAGACTACTCTTCCAGGCAAATAGCCTGCATTTCAGGATCAGTAGCTCCCCTGGGAGAAAGTCACTTATCCAACTACTATTTACTTATTAAGGCCCTCATCTCTCTGTGCCCACCAATCTTAAATTATTGGATCACAAGTCCCAATCCAATTTTGTCCAATTCCAATTAGTTTTCTGCCTGGAAGAATCCACCTGTAACTACTTGAGTCCAGATTCCAAAATCTTATAAATAACTGCTCTTGACCTTCTTGTGAGACACAAGTTAGACTTAAGGATGTTTCTCATCCTTATTCCAGTATGCTACTAACTTATCTTTGCCTTACCCATAGCCATTCTGATGGACTTTTAGGATAGTTAGCAACAACAGATGGAGTAAGATAGTTTCTTTTAAAGTGTGGTAAGTGCGATAATACTGCACAGGAAAGTATGCACAGGAAGAACATAAACGGACAGCAGCTGACATAGCATTGAGGAAGGAATAGAATAAAATGCATCCTAATTTTCAGGAGGAAAGATGCTTAAACATCTGTTGTATGGTTTGGTTTTGGTTTGTCCTCAAAGGTTCATATACTAGAAACTTGGTCCCTAGTGTAGTAATGTTCATAGGTAGTAGAACCCTTAAGAATGGATACTCAGTAGAAGGTGACAGACAAAGTTATGAAACCACCACCCTCAGGAGAGATTAATATTTTTTACAAAAGTGGATCAGGTGTCCTGGGACTCATTAGTTCTTACAAGAATAGCTTGATATACAGTGATCTTGGAAGCTCCTCTTGGTTTCTATTGAGTGTGCCCATTTCTCTGCCATGTTTTGACACACTGATGCCATGCTATTTGGACCCTTAATCTGCTAGGATCAAGGGTCAAATAGATATGCTTTTTTACTATGCATTACCCAGCTTTAAGTATTTTGTTAGATCAAAACAAAATGGAGAAGACAGCCTGTAAAAAGGAAGCAAAAAGGAGAAAATGGGATGGGTGTGAATTAAGAATAGAGAAAGATGTTTAAGAAACAAAGATGTTGTAGGAGCACTCCGCATACCTTCAACCCCTCCCCTCCTTCTTTCCCCATTTTATGCTGATGGACTGTGCACCCCACAGAGTGGCACCCCATTGTTTGTAACTTTGGGGCCATGAATGGTCCAAGGGCCATACATAAGCTGTTGTACTTTCTGGAATAAATGGATTCTGCATCTCCCTTGGGCAGAGCAGTCTTACCAGCCCCCAGAGTCTGGGTAAAGTGACTCTGCAACCGACCACCCCATATCCTCGTTCCCATGGGACTCCATTCCATCCTTCCTAAGGACACCTCAGTACCTTTGTCCCACAGGACCCTCAGCTCGTGGGCAGACCCATAAAAAGCACGACATGAAACAACAGATATCACGTGCAGTAATTTAGAAACAAGAGAGGGTAAGGAAGGAGTCGAGCACTGTAGTGGCCTCAGTATGATTGCAGCACATAGCAAATGATAGGAAATGAGCTGGAACCTTAAGCTTCACCAGGTGCAACAGTGGATCTGTGAGAAGAATGCTTAGATGTGTTGAAGTTCTGATGAAGCTTTCATATATTTCCTTTGGTATTTACACAGTATTTGAATATTTCATGAAGATAATTTGGTACCAGCATTTATTCTTTCTTTCAGTATAAATTAAGTGCTACATGTCTTAAATGAAAAGCATTGACACAGCATTGAGGAAAGTATATATAAAATAAATACCTTTAAATTGTACAAAAGTTCAATTAACTTAAAATATAGAGTTTTTAAAAACCAAAAGCATGTGAAAAATAAGCATTTAAATCACACTAACGCAATATTTGACTTGTCTAATTTTCACATTCACTACTACATTTTATAGATCATGGATCCAACTTCAGATGACTTTATTTTAGTTAATAGAGAAAATAAAAATGAGTTATACAGTTTAATTATCCAGCAGATGCCCAGTCCCTATTTTGTCTTCTGTCCAGAATTCTCCTTGTCTAATGAAACATATATGTAAATTCTCTATGCTATTACAGTAAAATTAAGGTACTGTATGCATGATGAGACCATAATAGCACATCACTGTGATTAGTCAAAATTCATATTATTTTATTCTGTTCAGACTGCTATAACAAAAATACCTTATATCAAATGGCTTATAACAATAGAAATTTATTTCTCATGGTTTTGGAGGCTGTGAAGTCCAAGGTCAAGGTTTGGTTGTTTGGAGAGAGCATGATTCTTGGTGTGTAGATGGCATCTTCTCATCAAAGGGTATATTCAATTGGCAGAAGAACAAAAGAGCTGCATGGGGCCTGTTTTATAAGGACATGAATCCCACTCATGAGTCTCATGACCTAATCCCTTCCCAAAGATGCAACTCCAAATGTCACATTGAAGTTCGGGTTTCAACATATGAATTTTATAGAGGGTAGCATTAGCTGTCTTAAAATTATAAGCCATTGCATATTAATAGAACTGGAACCATTTTCTCTTATCACTACTTTCAAGTTCATAATCTAAAGCAACATCTATGCTAAAAATATCTCAATTCATTTTTTTTTCCTTCCCAGGTTCATCCCTGTAACCAGGGATATCTTTGGAGTGTTTCTCCATAGCTGCAAGTCCCCAGGCAACTCACACTACCTGCACCAAAAGGAAAGATGTTTTTCCTCCAAATTTCTGAAATTATTTTCTTCTATTACCTCCCATTCTAAAACACTACTTTACTCTTTGAGTGTTCAGGTATTATATGGGCTAAGGAAGAAAATGATCTGTAAGTAATTTCTGCTGTTTTCCTTTCTGGTTGTAGGATATAGAGGGAAAAACTCAACATTTAGCATTAAACAGCTCCCATTTGCTCTTGCCACTGCATTATTCAGGAATGTTTATGATAAGAAGTTCACCATTTGCCAACAAAGCACTTATAAACACAAGAAAGAACAAACAATTCCTAGTTTGGACATATCTGTGTTTGCTGTAGAGTGTTTCTCATTGCATCTGTGAGATGTAAGCAGAACAAAATATATCTAAGACTGTGCTTTTAACCAAACTGTTAAAGATGTGCTTAAAATGCATGTCAGCAAATGATTGCTCAATAATTATGTCAACAAGTCTATTTTTCCTTCCCTAAATAGAATCTAAGCCCTGATAAATTTTATTCTTGAACTTTAAACCCATTCCTTTTAGAATTGAGGAAGACTTTAGTCAATTGCTCTTATTTAATTGACATGAAAATAGATGTGATGAAAATATATATAAAGAATCTTTTCATTTAATTTATAATTTCAAGACCAACAGGAAAAATTTGTATTCAAATGTTATTTTAAAATTCTACTTATGTTGTTAGAGCTTATATTAAAAGGCCAGAAATTAGAAATGTCTCCTCATTCGTCAACAAAATAATGTACTTTATGTGAATATAACCACATGTTGGTGATCCTGAGATCACCTAACTGACAGGAGGATTTAGAAAAATATTGTTCAGCCCCTTCTCCCTTTAGAATCCAATTATATTTGACAGAATATCCTCTGTTCACTTTTTAGGTTGGTTTCTGTTTTGTGTATTGGTTGGTTGACTGTTAAAACTGTAGTCTGTGTTTTTTCATTGTTGTTCTCTGAAGTTTTCTGTCACCTTGAACAAGTAACAACCACAGTTTCCTATCTATCAAGAGGAGGTTGTGATACATGTAGAACTCTTTCAGGCACGTATACAATATTAGAAGGAGAACTCATTTTTATGGTAATATTTTCCATAATTCTGTATGAAAAGGTGTTTACCAGGAGGTTAGTAGGTGGGGTGTTCAGAAGGGACACCAAAAGGGAGGGGTATATGGGAAGCTCTTGAGGCAAAAAAAAAAAAAAAAAGGCATAAAGGCTTCTCAGATGTGGGAGAAGATTATAATAGAGTGGATAACAAAGAAGAAAACAGTAGGAGTGGATAAAGAAGTAGGCAGGTCAAGAGTAGAAGTGCCTAGAATGGCCTTTATCTTTTTCTTACTCCCCTGGGAAGCCATATTTTTCCCATATTTCAAGGAAGAGGGTGACTTGACCTAATCTGCATTTTTACAAATGTTTATTCTGTTTATAAGGGAGAAATTAATTTGAAAGCAGGAGGAGTTAAAAAAAAGGTAACTAGCTAAGCAGTTGCAAACTTCCTACAAGAGACAAGGTGACACAGAAAGAAACCTAGAGTTAAAGAAAAAAAAAATAAAGTCATGACTTTGCATTTTCAGGGCAGATTGAATCAATAAAATTCGGTGCATTGGACACAGGGGCATGAGAAAAGCCAGCTGTTCAGGATAACTCCTAGGTTTTTGGCATGAGTATCTTGATAGATGGAGTTATCCTTTCTGATAGAAGGAACACTTAAGTAAAGGAGAACATATAGAATATTAGGAGGAGAAAATGTAATGTTCAGAGTGCTGTCTTAGACTCTGGGGAAAGACAAAGGAAGAATAAACCCAGAACTCACTTTCCATTTCTGATGCATAAAATATTTTCAAAAGAGAAGTTGTCTGAAATTGGGTCTGTGAGTCCAGAAACTAAAAGAAAAGTCTTGGTATGAGAAATCTATCTGGAATCCTCTGCATAAATAGCCTATATAAAACTTATCAAGAGAGAAGCAGAAAGTAAAGATGTTAAAAAAAAAAGCATCTGGGATTCTGTTGTATATAACTGTAATATACAGAATTCTAGTACAGAAAAAAGATGAAACAGAAAAGGAGAAACAGGTCTCACTTTGGGTAATTTGTTTTAAAAACAAATATGAAACAGAAATAGAATTTAAGCCATTGGTCACAAACTCAAATTCCTTTCAGGGAGAGGCCATGAAGCAGCATGTTATGAGATAATAGGTGCTTGGCCTCTTGTGTTGCCATCTGCCTACTATCAGTTCTCTTAAAAATATTTGATGTAACAAAGAACAAAACTGGTTATGTCCATAAGTCCTGTAGTTTGTTGTCCATGAGTTTGAGACCTTTGATTTAAGCCAATGCAAAAGATTTTCTTTTAAATTTTTCTAAATTGTTTTTAAATTTCTGTTATGAACTATTTTAAGTTGACTAAAGATGACATAGCTATGGACCAAACTTAATATTATTTTTTACAACAAGTGTATTTGAGAGCAGGCTATGTTCCATTTTTATCCATCCAGTTCTTGATTTTACCAAACAATGTGGCTTCAAAGAATGTTTCTTTTTTCTCTTACGATAAAGCCTTTTTCCTATAACTGCTCCTTTGCACATTGAAATGCAAATGTGAACTTTCTTCCCAATTTCTATAGCACACCATGCAAAGCAAGGGTATTTATATCCTAATAATGTATGGGATAATAACCCTGAATGCATTTTTGATCTTTGAATTTTAATTATGTCAATGATATTTACTTTGATATGAATGTGTTTTCTTCAAAAAGAGCAAGGTTTAGAATAAGTAGACAATTTATCAAAATCACCCTTTTAACACTTTTTAATTATGTATTCCATTTCTACAATGTTCAGGAAAGTTTATCTTATGCCTAAGACTCAGGTAGTATGAATAATCAAACTGTCATTTGGATGGAGTGTGTATATATATTGGCTCTTTCTTTACAGTTATCTGCCTTTAGGTTCATATAATGCTACTAAATCAACCAGAGTGCAGTGATGTGATGTGTGTGTCCTTAACATCATTAAACTCATGATTATTGAAAATGTAATGTTCAGAGTGCTTAGACTCTGGGGAAAGAAAAATGAAGACCTCATGGCCCTTTGAAAAGAAGGATGTTATATTTTGAGATAACAGTTAAAAATCTAATGTGATATACACCAAATATTTTGTTTTTCAAAATTCTCAGTTGTCTTTAACATATGAGCTAGAGCTAGATATATAGATAGACAATAATATGTAGATAGATACGGACACTATTGATGTAGATACAGATATAGATATAGATACAGATACAGACATATAGATATAGATACAGATACAGACATATAGATATATTCTCCAGGGGCTTACAGGTCGGATTAAGCAAGGTGATAACTTTAGAAAAATATTAATTAAAATTACGTTATAGTGGATAGCACAATAGCTTGATTTCCTTAGTTTTATATAGATTTAAAGAGCTATGTGCTCTCCCTTTGAGAAATAATTGTTTTACATTAGAATAGAGGAGTTGAAGATTTTTTGTACACTTTTAATGGTATCTTGATACTCATTTCCTGTGTACTTTCAACTGTTCATTTTGGTCTTCTCATGGGAGAAGAGGCAACTTTGGAAAAGCATCTGAGGAGTTATCAGGAAGAAGAGAGAATTTAACTCAGAAAAAGTTGGATCCTTGGCTTATATAATGGGAAAGAATTTCAGCATGCACCAGTTTTATTTAGAAAAGTTGATATATATACGAGGGAGTACATGGGCTATATCCGGAGTGAGAGATGCATTTTCTGGGCTCTTCACTTTGTTTTTTCACAGAAAACGTGGTGAGAGGTGAGTATGAAAGGTATGAGAGGATGACATAAGTCTGGTGATCACAAGACAGTTTCTGGTGATCTGGTCATTTTCAGGATCCTTTGACTGATGCAGTCTCCATTATCTAACCAACAGATAAAGCTAGAAACTCACCTGAATTATAGGTTTGTAAAAATGTTTTCTCTCTCTTTGCTTAATCTATTTATTGGAGAGGTTAATTAATAGTGCACAGGTAGATTTACAAATTTACCAGGAATTTGGAAATTATAGGCCTGGGTGAGAGCCAATCTCGGCTTAGGGAGTGAGGGACCTAGAAGAGAATGTAGAACTTCTGAATTAAAATTATATATCCTTGTTCTTCCTTTATGTCTCCTTGCTACCTACACTTTATTTTCTTCTAGTCTATCTCAGTCTCAATTTTATTTTTCTGAACAAGGCTTTTAAAGGATCTACTCTAAGCATAAAGGTACTAAAGACATTGGAAGCACAAAGACAATAAAGTGTATTCTCTGTATTCTTACATTCAATAGGGAGAGTGAACATCTTTATTGAGAGCACAAAAACTATAGCAGAGGAAGTGGGGTATTGTGTTATGGAAAGAAGGTAAAGCTCAAAGAAGTCTGGGTGGGCTTCATGAAGTGGGGTAAATCGTTATGGAATTGTAGCATGAATAGGAGGTAACAAGAGAATTCCAGGCACAGCATGTGTGAAGGTGGAATAAGGATGTCAATTCCTTTTGGTGGCGCTGGGGATTCAACCTTGGACTTTATGATAAACGAGTATTGTGCTTTACCACTGCTCCCTTAGTTCTAGGGAGGTGAACTTGGATATCTACTTACTGTCTAGCATAACCAAAATTCAGGATATGACAACTATTAGGAAAAAATTAACACAAAGCTTAGAGCAGATTATGGATGTCTTTGCATATAATAAATATTTTTTATTAATATCTAAAAAATGTTATTGCACTAAAAGTATTACAAGCTTTTAATTCTATGCTTATTTTTATTTTTGTCTTCTAATTACTTAAATTTCAAAGTCCTCTTTTTCTCATAATTGTTCATTTTAAAGAGCAGAGCAAGTGTCTGCATGTAACTCTTCATCCTTTCAACTGATTTTCTACTCTTAGAAACTGACCCCATGTTGAGTCACCATAGACTCACACTGCCCTTTGACTCTTGACTCTTGATTGATATATAAATGCAACACAAACAGGTGTGTCCTGAGCTTCCCTAGACTTGCATGACAGTGGTTATTGCAGCATGCATTTGGGAAGTCCTTTCAGATAAACTTTTCTACTGCCAAACTCAATGTAATGGAATCACTAAACGTCATGGTTACATTTGGCAAAGGACAGCAAATTATAATCAATAAATTCCCACATTTGAACAAAATGGTGTTTTTGCATTACTTTTCTATTCATCTCCCTTTCAGTTACTCTTAACATACAGATCTCTAGGAGAGAGAGACATCAATATTATTATATGAATTCTCCAATATTCATGCATACCAACAGTTGCTGCTAGTGTACATGTAGTATATACATCTACATATTCACACACACATTCACAAACCCATGCTATTTTTACAAACGCATAAATGTAGATTTTCACAGTAGGGTAGCTAACAGATTACACAATTTCAAAGAGCTATTGATTCACAGCCCATATTTGACCACCATTCATTTTTTTAACCATATATTAAGATTAGGATGATTATGACATGAGATGACCTGTGGCATATTTTAACATTAAAAAGCCTACATAATTTCACAAATTTGTAAACTAATAATTTAAAGTTATTTCCATCCTTATTTCTTGGAAAGATTATTGAAATCCATTTAAACCTTCCTTTTTGTTTGAAGATGTCATTCTAATGTTTTAGGACTAGAACGAATTTGATTTTTCCAGGAAATCTTTTATTAAAGATAAATGCACAAGAAAGCATTTCTAATATCTCCTTGAATTTAATAAAAGAATGCAATGAAATTCTTTTATACAATGAGGATTAATAGTGGCCTTGAAATTGCCATTGTTCCTCCTCCTGGCAGTCTTTCCAAAGCAAAATAAAAGGTCATCACTTTGACATTTCTTCTTTTGTACTACCACACTCAAGGTCAAAATTGAGGGTCTTCTTCTTCCTTGTGGCTGAATCTTCATGGGGACCATAGCCAAATACAAATTGTAAAACTTAGAACAGAATTTCTTCCAACTTATGCACTTGAGAATGTATATTAAATACAGATTTCAGGTGACTTCGAAAGTAAAATGATTTATTAAAGTAAATTGTAAAAAGTCTTAAAAAACGAATTTTGATACAGTGTTAAGTTCAAAATAAAGCTGCTCAGTTCAACTTTTAAGCTCTAAAGCAGAACACATTTTGTGGTCATTCAGCTATCCTTCATTATTAGGATCTGCTGTTTATAGGAGAATGATATTCATAAAGATTTTACTTCTTACTAAATGTCAGCTTTCCCTATGAGAATATAATATTCACTTTGAGGTGCAGTTTATCCAGCTTTAGACACATTGGATAGTTCAACTCAGCATTAAATGAAAGTCTGCTATGTCTAAGAATAAAGAAACCCAACTGCAAAAGACAGAGCCCATGACTTAGAAAAGCCCAGGTTTCTCTGAATAAGTAAACAATGACATCATTATGTTTCTGGAATGTGCTGTTTCACAGATATGATAAATTAGGTCAAAATAATAAAAATGGGTACAACCTTTCTTAGAGTAATACTTTGGAGTGGGCCAAGTGAAAAGATGAAATTCTGCACTGATTCCTAGCTTGTAAATAGAACCCTCCACCACTTGGCATCTCCATTTAGTCATAAAGCATAGAAATCCTAGTTTCCATTACCTCCTGACTTCTGATCCTAATGGGCCATATGGTTCCTGATTCTACTGTATGTAACTTAATGCTTTATGTAATTAAGAGGGCATATGCTTCCTGTACAGAATCACTGTTAGATCTTTGCATGGCAAAAACCAACATGGACTCAATCCTGATAGCAGCTTTTTATCTGTTGCCAATAAAGTTTAAAATTGCTTAATAAAGTTCAGAGGAAAAGATGATGAATCTTTCAGTCATCAAAATAATAACATGTGTTATTCTAGCTTATTCTGAGATGTTACACTCAGGGGAGTACATTGTCAATCATCCTACCCATTTCCCACCAAGAGGCTTTTGTGGTGACAATTTGACCAGATATCAGGAAAAGCTAAAACTCTCTTTAGAATCTTTTCATTATTTCTACAGGTTATTTACCTCATACAACATGCCAAGTTACTCATTTCTATTATCTCACTGGGAACCAATTTATTTTTTTTATTAACCTGGTCTCTGCAAAGTAAGAACTGCAGGTATATACTCAAACAAATGTGAGTCATCTGTGTAATTCTATACATGAAGGGGAAAAAAGTGTATATCACTATTTTGTTCACATTCTGAGAATCAACTTTCTTTGATTTTGACTTACAATAGCTATAGAATTAAGTCATTTTTCTCCAGTCCTTATTCTGTCATACGTTGTTGGAAGCATGGTCTAATTGCTTTCCATTGTTCAGCTCAACACCCTTTTAGAGCAAACACTGATTTTTACTAAAGCAGCAAATGTCAAAGACTTGTGTTGGGAGTCAGATTGCCGGCTTCTGCATGCAGTAGAATTCAGTGAAGGCAGTGGAAATCTTGAAATGTAACTATTTAGTATGAAAGACAATGCAATGTATGAGAATCTGGGTTAACATTCTTCTATCCCCAAGAGTGCATGGGTTAGTTTGCAGTAATGACTATAATTATTCTGCACCTCTTCCTATGTCCATGCTTTTGCTATGCAAATTTGTAATAATCTTCCACGCTGATTGGGGAAGATTTCCCTATCTTTTGACTGTGGGCTTCACCATGTAACTTGCTTTGACTCAAGGAAGGACTAAAAGTGTGCAAGTTCAGAGCCTATGACTCTAGATAACTTGTGCTGTTTCACCATAGTACTTTTCTGCCATAGTCAGAAACGTACTTCCCTGGTAACCTGTAAATCCTTGGAGAAAGAAAGACAGAGCCAACAGGCTCTTGGTAGCAGAGCCAATCCAAGATAAGTGAAAAACTCACCTGAGCTGAGCTGAACTCTATAAATTCATGAGACCTACATATTTATTTTTATATACCATTGAAGTTTGTGATGACTTCAATAGCCAAAGCCAATTAGTCTGCATTTGAAGTTTCCTAAATAGAAATTCACTGTCAGAAGTAGCTACTCAAGTTTTTCAAAAACCTGTATTGAAATTTACAACAAAGGCTTTGTTAGTGAGTATATGGTTTGCTAGAAATGTTTTATGCATGAAATAAGGGGTGTTAGAGATATGTCATTGGCGCCTGCACCATAGTTATTCGGTTCATACCAACCAGACAATGCACTAAGTTCATTAGGCTAACACGTTTAGATCACGGCTATAGATTCTTTGATTCCATATTCTCCATACTTTATGCAAACTATGTCTCCTTCTCTGTATATAGGACTGACTGAATTAAAATAAATCAATTAAAAATACATTAATGATCAAAAGATTGATTTTCTGTCTTTCCACTAGTAAATGCCTATTTGGGAAGTTGTTCTAATATTTGTTTCACTTGTGAAATATGGAGGTAGTGATAACTATTTTGCACCAAATACTTCTATTTCTTTGGCTTCCATGACACTGTACATTTTTAACTTCATGGTGTCTGTTGTTAAGAATTTCTGAGTGTTCCTTTTTGACAGGGCATTTAAATGCTGCTTTTAGACCTTCTAGGAATCTTTCCCTTTGTCTTCTATCGTGCTACTGGCAATGTTTCATTTAGCTGAGTCTGGATAATAGGGGAAGGACCATAAGGAGACCAGAGCCCTCACTCAATCAACCTCAGTGAACCTCCCAAGCCTTCATTGCTTTGTTCTTTAAGATTTGGGACTAGTTTCTTGCTGCACTATTGCTTACCATTGCATGCCTTTTGGCAATGAGGCAGTTGGGAAGAGAATAGATAGTGATATAGTATTCTATATCACCTCTAGTGAATGACAGTTTCCCTAGTCACCTCTAGTGAATGACAGCCTTCAAATTTGATAGTTTCTGAGGGGGCAGTTTGGCAACAGAGAGGATGATGCATTTCTACACAAATGACTCCAATACTCATCCCTTTTCCTAGTTGATTAATACCTATTTAATCTTTTCTGAACTGAGAATCTGTTGATGGGGCTCAAACTCTTTCTCAGTCAATAAGTACCTTAAATTTGATACCTAATTTTCATGCATGCATCTACTCTGAAAGTGAGAGGACCATTTGGTTTACAAGATTCATGACAATTTAGGAATAATGACATGGAAAAAATTATTTTGGAGAACGTTATGAAAATCAAACTTAGGATATTTTTATTTTAATTTTCTCTCAGCAAATACTCTGGGCCAATCCTGGTGAGAGTCTTTGCACCCCAGCTGGAAAACTTCAGCAGCTCACAGGAAATTATGAGTTTCAGAAGCTTTTCACCCAGGGCTGCTGAGACAGGAGATAGGAGGATTTAGAGAACATATGCATAATGTATTTCAATATGCTTTTTGTGGGCTGATCTCATTTAGTCTTCCCATGACACTCTGTCTTACATATGCTTCTTCTTTGGAAGATGTCTTCAAAAGCTGCTGCAGGTATAGTAGATAAATTGGTCAAGACCCCACAATGAGAAATACTTCAACTTCAACCTGTTCCTTTTTCTCCAAAGGACACACCCTTTGGCTGCAAACGACCTTGTGCTCATCTCTACTAGACTTTCTCTTAAAGCACAGGGATGGCATACTTTTTCCATCTACTTTGAGTTTTTCCAGGATGATGAAGCAGAGAAATATATATTCATTGTATGCAATTATATATGGTATGCATGAGCTCTACAATTATGTCCACTTGAAAATATATATTGTTTTATCTGGTCACTTCTATTTGTCTGTCCTTCTTTCTTTCTCTTCAGTTTCATTCTTGCTCTTTCTATCCTTTCCCCTTTTCTCTGTACTTTCTCTTCTTGACATTATTTCTTTAAGAATTTGGTGAGAGGAAAATGAATTAGAATTAGATCATTGGGAAAGTAAGTGAGGGAAGAAAGCTAGATCATTTTAGTTTTTCTTCTTTTTCTGACCAACCAAAATCAAATAAGTTTGATTGATGGGGGCTTTGTATTATTTCCAAAAGCCAAGTGGTTAAAAAACTGATAAATGTTCTTTCTTAAAATGCAATTTAAATAGAGTAGAGTTTATCTCTTATCTTTTTATACAAACCTCTCAATTGTGAGAGAAATGAGCAAAAGATATGTTAGCCTCATCTGAGATACTAGAGAAACTGAGAAGAGTTATGCAATGTTTCTTACTGAAAATATTTGTGAAATGTAGACCACTTACGCTCTGGCTATTTGGCTGACATTTAGCACTGCAATTACATCAGAATTATGTTCAACTTTAATCCTCAACAAATATGGTCAGATGACATACTCATGTGCATTAGCTTTACTTCTGTTGAAAATTTTTTTAATTTTTTTTTTTTTAGTGATTTTAATATGTATTGAGAGGTGGTAATAGAAAGTTCCAGATTTGATGTAATCAGGACCTACACAATGTCAGCAAGGATGGATATTTTCTGTTTTGTTTTGTGTTTCCATCTTTCTGCTTTGTGTTTGTAGTCCAGTATTCAAGATGGATGCTAGAGTTCTGGGTATCTCCCAGGCTTGGCAGCAATACAGATGGTCCTTTTCCTTGATTTTCTCAGAAGCACTTTCTGCAGAAACCTTATGATCTCATTGGCCTATAACACTTTCTGTCCTCATGATTACACAAAGTACATTAAATCTTATTTCTCCTTTGTTAGGCCACCCTTCCTGAGAGAGAAGTCTATGTAAACTATATCAGGTTCTGTCAACAAGAAAAAAGAACAAATACTGATAGTGTGGACAGGCAAAAACAATTGCTGCAACATTCAAATTTGTTTATATATTGCAGTTTATTTTTTCTGTTGCCATTCCTGTAGAAACTCACAAGAGTATATGGAGGTAATATTTGTTTGCCTGAGGAAGGGAAGAAAAAAAAATAATTCTTATGTTGTTAGATTTAGCAGATTCATAGAAATTGGCTTTTTGAATATTAGAAATGGATTTAGAAACTGCATTTCGCCTTAGGTGGTGAAGAAAATAGTGAATTCCTTGCATTTCAATCCTATGAATCATTTTTGGTTAACTGTATTTCTTGTTTTGGTTTTTTCCTCTCTCATTATCTAAAATATTTTCAATATCTTGTTCCATTTTACAACCCACACATAGTAACATCATAATCATCATAGACTTGATTCCAGATTGATTAGTCATGGCTATGTATTGCCAAGTACAGTGTGTTATATAGAGAAAAATCATAAGAAGAAGCTTATGCGTATGTGTGTGTTGTACTGGGAGATGCTCAGTGGTGAAGATTCAGTTCCTTTACACTGAAGAACAATGTTCAGGGAATGTTCAAATTGGTGCAGAAAACAATGGAAGGAAATGTTCATCAAGGGTGAAAGCACCATATGTCCCCTGGTACCTAGGCACAACAGGGATTCTGCTTGATAGCTGTCTCAGTGCACCCTGCTGTGCTTAGGTATTGGGGGACATATGGTATATCTCACCCTGAGATGTGAATTTCCTCAAACAGCTATAATGTTCTTTTAGTGTAGTTTGTGTGAACCTTCAGATATAAGCAAAGGTATTTAAAACATCTCCTGTTCTCCCACTTCTAGTAATCAAATGACATTTATGTGTTGTTAATATATGCAATTATTGAATTTTTTCCATTTTAAATATTTCCTGCCACATCTTCTTCCCTTTCTTCTCTTCTCTATTGATCTGTTTTTTCTGTCTCCATTTTTGGTACTATTCCCTCTTGCTTTTTCCCTCATGTTTCCTAGTTAACAAAAGACTCTATCAAGCAGAGGGAGTGAAAAACTTTTCAAGTTGGTTTTCAAGTGTCAGCTTGTATATCAAAACTAGTGGTACAAATTTTCATTTAAAAATACTGAATAAAATTTGGATCTCAATCTCAAGCTTGGATTTGAAATGTATTGGTAAAAGCAGTCATGATGTCCTAAAGATTCTGGTTCTTTTCCTTTGACACTTTTATGTACCTTCTGAATTCAGCACCTGCAGTTTTGATGTAACACCCATGACTTAGAAACTGTTTAATAAGATGTTGAGATTGAGACAATAAAACAAATCCTGATTTTGAAATTTAGAAAAAAGAAAAAAAAACTGGACAAGGGCCACATGGAGGGTAAATTATGATAAAAATCATGTAAATGTATAATCAAGGATAAATATGAAAGTTATATCTTCAGTGACATGTCTGATGTGAAATTAATTTGGCATAGATATGACTGTTACAGACACAATTTACTTAAAATCAATGAAGATGACTTATAGCCCAAATAAAATGTAAGACACTTTCTTAGCAGTTATGTCTCAAGGTCGTTCAGGAAAAAATAAAAATTTATGCCACTAAATAAGGATTCAAATAGTGAGTTACATAAGTTACTAATGACTTAAATTTAAAAAGAAAATACTACTATCCCATAGACCACCAACATCATTCCTTCAAATGAGGACCTTTTATCACATGTTTGATCTATAAGGCACAGCCAATGCATTTTAAATAGATGAGTCTAATCTGAATAAACATGATTTTTTTCTGAAAATATTCTTTTCAGAAAATAACTTCTTGGTTGTGGTAGTAGGTAAAAGGTAGTTCACATTCCTCTTTAAAGATTTAGAAACTGAAATGCACATACAGAGCATCAGAGCCAGTCATCATAAACAAAGCCACCTGCTCTCAGCTCAGAGGTCTTTGCTTTTGATAGCAAATAGAACTAGACAGGTATAGACTAAGCTAGGAATTCTTCCAGGAATTTACTTTGGTTAAAAAGAGTTTTTAAACTATACTATTGGCCCTACCTACATACAAATAATTTAGCAGCAGTCAAATAGCTTCTCAAAAGAGTGAAAATATCAGGGTAACTTTACTATAGAACTAGGAATTTATGATAATATATAAGATGAATTTACTTTTGCTCGACTTCAGATCAAAGCATTAACTGATTTAAAAAAAAAGAAATGTGATATAGGAGTCTACATGAGAAAGCACAATACTTACCAAAGTTTGTGCAAGGTCTTCATGACAATCAAATTTCTATGAATTCATTAAAGTAGTTCTAAATTATCAGTATTAATTTCTCAGGAGATTCTGTTATATTAAGTGGTATTTCTTTTAAAGTGTTTTATAATTGTTATTTAATTGTAATGCACATACACATTTGTATAGTCCATGTAGAAATCTTTTGATATTTGCATATCAGGGCTTCATTCCATTACAAAACTGTGAGCCTTTCATGTTGCTGAACTTAAGTGGTAAAGGGAAACAACCCAAGACACCTACCTCATCTAGTTCTTTCCTAGCACACTGTGGGCAAAAGAAAATGTGTATCTAGGACATCACAGATCAAACTTTAATGTACCTACAAGTTACCTGGAATCTTATGCAAATCTTGGCTCAGTCATCTAGGACACAGTCTGAGATTCTGCCTTTCTAAGAAATATGGAGACTAGCCTGGTGTTACTGGCCCACTTTGAGCAAAATGTCTCATCTCAGTTTCTTATATTCCCTAGATACACAGTAGAAGGACCTTGGGAGAGTTTTAAAAACACTAAAACCTGAATCCCACCCCAGATAATTCAGGGAATCTCTTGATGTGGGGTCCACGCATAAATAGTGTTGAAATTCCCTAGGTGGTTCAAATGTGAAGCCAGCATTTAAAAAAACCTTATAGGATGATACTTTATTTCTGTTCAACTTTTATGATGACCGAAGCAGAAAGATAAAAATGTGTAACTCATGTATTTTCTTGGAAAATGGGACAAACTGTCACCTATAGGAGTTTGGGTAAGGAAATTGACAAATTTTAAGATAGTGAATTTACATTACTGCTACGTGTCTCACCAAAGGGAGCAAAACAAGAAAACTGAAAAAAAAAAAAAGAAATCAAATACCACCAAGAATACCACAGGGACATTAAGAATGCACTTGAAAAATTGGTATGGTTTGGCACAAAGATTGTAATATGAAGCAAAAACAAGACAAAGGTCAAGGCTGCATTTAATTAATACTGGGAAAAGACACGTGTAATTAACAGCTGTGTTGGATAAATATCCGTGTCTGTATGCTTGTAAAAGTGAAATAGATCTGCTCAAGTGTGAGCCTATGCCCACAGGAGAATTTTCAGTTAGTCTTCTTTGAGCTACCAATCCTTTGGTCCCATTGAGTAGAGTATCCTTAGACCACCGGAGTATAATTATAAGGAACCACCCACCTCCTACACTCCCTGCTCATCCTGGTTTTCATTTTGTTTTTGTAACTTATCACCTTTTGGCATAGCATGGTAATGTGTCACTTCTTACATTAAAATGTGACAGCAGAAACTTTTGTCTCAATTCCTGGCTACATCTAAGGTGCCCAGAACAATGTCCAGTACAAAATATGTGTGCTGGGTAAATATTTATGCAACAAGTACATAAATGAAATAAAGCTATTTAGTATAAAATTTTTAAAATAAAGTATAGAAAATTAGGAGAAGTAAAGACTATATTTTAAGAAGATGTAAGGATTCATCCTACTCCTCTCCCTGGCTGGAAGACTCTTGGTATTGCTTCTTTATGAAAACTTGGCCATGTAAACTATAGTGTCTTGGATATATTTTAGATGTGTATATCATAATGCTATCATTTAGTAAAAAAGTACAATTTAAAAATCACTGGAGAAACCTGAAATGTATGAGTAAAGTATTTTAAATATCATACTAGGCAGTTAATAAATGATTAAAATTCTTGACTAATTTCAACTGCAAAAAATTACTTTTGCATATTTATAAGATAGACTGAAATATTTCAAACTATAGAGAATTTTTGCCTGTTCAGCAAATTTGATAATTTTCTAATTATATATTATTTTATCTTTTGGGACACAGTTTATAAGAAATAGAGCAGGGATAGGGATGTAACTCAGTGGTAGAGTGCCTGCCTAGCGTATGTGAGGCTCTGAGTTCAATCCCTATCACCACTACCACCAACGACAATAACGAAATAGCACAGATGCTTTCTCTAATAACCTTAGAATTTAAAAGATGGCAATAATGATAATTCAAAACAGAGCCCCCAAATTGGTTCTTTTCTCTTGTCCTTCCTTTTGAGCCCACATAACGAGAACTTTTATTTATGAAATAATCTGGGTATGCCTAAGTAGGGCCAATCAAGAGCAATCTATGTCACCTCCTTTAACATCATGTATGAACAAAGGAAAAAGAAAAGGATCCTTATTCAACAGTGGCATGACTTACATTAATTTTCTGGTATAATGGGATTTTTATTAGCCTAAAGTTATGTGAAACAGTTTATAAAGGTCTATTCAATTGAATATTTCTTGATACTATTGATTGAAATTCTATTTTATTGGTTTTGTTTTTCTTTTGATTTCCTCTTCTTTAAGAAATACATGCACAGGAGCAGGGATATCTGTCCAAAGCAGCTGAATTATAGACTCCAAACGAATTTTATTTTATGGACTCTATAATGATGTTTTGCAACTTGATTTTGCCATAGTGTACTTAGATAATTATTACTTCCATTCTACTCTGTTATACCTTTATTATTTCACCAACCTTTTTCAAATTGACATCTCTTTGGTTTTAAAAATCTAAATCATCACTAATCATCCTTCATTTCTTGAAATACTGCTGAAAACAGAGAGCAGAGTTAACTCATGGTAACAGATGCTTGAATGAAATTGTGAATTTTAAGGAAAATATATTCTTATTTGTGCTTAACAATGTGGTTGAGTCAATGGAAAAAAAGGAGGCAACCACTTTTAAAGAGAGGCCTATTTCCCCTCCATTAAGTTTAATTGCAAACATTTCAAACATAATGAATCATTGCCGACCGTAGGCCACTTCGTCGTCATTCTGTGGTCATTGTGGCTGCTTGCGGGTGCCAGTTTTGTATCTTCAATTAGTTGTGGGAAGAAAACCATAGGCAAAATTGTGAATATCGTAGGAGCCCTTTGTAAGTTGCTCATGAAACTGAGAAAGAAACAACATAAAAGAGCAAATAACCTCTTAGAACCTCTTGGCCTACCAAAACCTCAAATGTTTACTTTAGGGAAGTGAAAAAAAATCCCTTGATTTTTGGTTCTCTGTCTGAGTCAGGAGCAACAATCTAAAAAGCCATTTATGAGAAACTTTAAAATGTACTTTGAGCAAACCAACATAACTATATTTTAAAATTGTTTGACAAAGCCCTAGGCAGTTCCAAGAGCCAGACAAATGATGCAAAATTGCTTTAGTTGTTTTCAAGCCTACAAGCATCAGAATAAAACAAAACTAGCTGCCTTGGGTTGCTTGTAGAATAATGCAGGAGGAGAGACCAATAGAAGGCAAAATTTACTAGGCATTACAAAAGAGAGGCCAAGTGAAGTAATGGGTTATACTTTTTGAAGCAGGATGAACTGCAAGTATCTTGTGAAAGGAAATATAAAAGATGTCAATTAACTAGAGTCAGAAGGCAATGGTGAACAGAGGAGATCACAATGGTGAAATATCCAAAATATCTTTTCCATTGATAGATATAATTAGGTTATTTAGTCTTAGAACCTATTTAGACATGAATTCAATGTTTACTTGGAGAAGATAGAAATGATAGTTATTGAAAGTACAAGTAATTATTTTCATCTAAATAGGAGCAGAAAGAATTGCTAATTTTAGGGCATATATAACAACACAGTCTTAAAATCAGTCAGCATAGTGAAAAGAGAGAAAAAAGTCAAAACACACAGAAACCTCAAATATATTGTTGTACGTACAGGTATGCATACAAAGGAAAAGAAGAAATAATGAAAAGTAACAAAGTATGAAAAATAATTAAAGTGATTTCTTTTGTAGGATGAGCCTAGAGAGGGGAAATTTTGTTATATAATTTTTATTTTTTAACAGAATCAGTATACTGATTTTCTAATGGTCTTTAGCAAATTATAAAAAAAGATAAAATAGAGAAGAGATTTCAGGCCTTTGGAATTGAAGATACAGATGTAAAAGATGATTAATGTGTAGAGGCTGCAAAGAAGATGCATGAGCAGAGGAAATATGAGGACAGGCACAGCTTTGAACTTTGAGGACACAAGTCTCCTGCAAGACCATTACTATCAGCCACCTGGTCTCCTAACTGCAGGCTTTCCACACAGATATTTACAAGACAGATTTCTTGAATTCATCTTGTTCCAACAAAATGTCACCTGGTTGAATGTTCTTGTCCCCATTTACTGAAATTTTACCAGACACTTTTTCTTTAACTTATTACCCTGAATCAGTTTCCTTCAGAGCATTTTTCATGATTTCACAGATAGTTTATGAGGTGTCTCCAGCACTAGAATGTAAACTCTAGGAGAAAAGGGACTTTCACGTGTTCTCTTTGTTTCCCAGCACATATCTTGCTCAAAGGATATGTATTAAATGAGAAAAGGAATCTAATAGATGCTGTTAGGATCAACATCCAACTATGTCAAACCTAAAGTAGATTTCCAAACCATGTAAACACCTCTTGAAAGTTAGCTAGTCTCACATCAAAATAATCTTTTCCTTATAACTCATATTTACATGCTACAAATATGTGTATTTATCTCTTGGGAAGAATTCTAAATTAAAAATCTGTATAGGTAGATCATGGCTTAATATTCATTCTGGACTATTTCTTCCTATTAGGAGTTCTTTTGAATTATATTTTGGTCCCTGATTTCTCACTGTGCACAAAAGTTACCTTCTTTGAAGGAAGAAGTAATAGTTGTCCAGGCTTAAAAGCAAACTGCTGAAGAAACACAGTGCATTGAAATTACTTCTCAGACACAATGGTGAACTTATATTTTTCTTTTTCCAATTGTTCTACTTAATTAATTTTTTTTCTCTGTATCCCTATACACACATAACAAGAATAAATGAACACAAATGTGTGCAGATTTTTTATTTAAAACATTTTGGTTATATTATCTCCATGTTATTGAGGGACTATCCTGAGTTTCATAATTGATTTTGTACAACTTACAATCAACATATAATTTGATTTAAAACTGTCCTAACTATTGGCTTCACAAATTCTCTTTCACTTCTAGCAACATGGTGGTAGTGTTTGCTCCAGCTTTTAAGACAAACAAAATACAATATATGGTAAAATATACATGCAATATATGCCTTCAATACAATATATGGTAAAAAATAGGACTTTCCACAATTTTAATTAAAATGGAAATATTGAGGACAATAATTTATAATTCCATCCATAGTGCAAGGAAATCTATGAGATACTGAGGTTTCATTGGTCAGTCTCCCCTTGCAAGTTTTTTCATCAACACTGCAAAAATTAATCTTGTTTTTTTGTTAGCTGAGTGACTGTATTTATGTATAAAAGTTGCATAACACCAGTTTAAAAAATAGCTAATTAAATAGTGAATTTAAATTGTAAAATAAATGGTTCAAGTAAGCATAAAAGATAATCGTTACTATTATAAATACTAGAAACCCAAAATCAATTTAAAAATAATCATATACAGTAAATAAAAAATAAGTGCCTAGGTAAATATAAATTTGTAAGTGCTAAGGATTATCCCGGAAAATTGATTTAATTTGAATAGCTAAAATTGTTTGTCATCTGAAGGGTATGCCTGTGCATGTGAATGCTCCTCACTATAAGGAATTCAGTGTAACCTTTATGTAGCAATTTAGAAACTTAGAATCACTCCAGGTATTTTGTGACCACCCTCTCCCCTACCCCAGTCAGTCGAATATTAAAGTGTGTCAAAAAATGTGAAATTATTTGCAGGAATGAAGATCCAAGGGCTTCAGGGTTTGGAATTCTACATTTGCAAATCCTTTCTCTAATAATTCTTATGCACTCAAAATTTTGAGAATTACCTTTGGCAATGCTATAAAAAAGATGATAACATAATAACTATAATAGTGACATAATAGTATTAACACTAATATCTCCCATTTCAAATATGCTTTTAAATGTAGCCACCATTCTAATCCTAGTACATATATCTATTACTTTACTACTCACATTGACCCTGTGTAGTAGCTATTAGTACCATCTCCATTTTACTACTGAAGATAATGTAGCACAGAGAGGTTAAATACTTTAAGAAAATAACATTATCCTATAAGTGACAGAGCCTAGAGCCAGAGGTGAAACCAAGGGAGCCAGATTTCTGAGCTTGCCATACTAACATTTTCAGAATTCCTTTGTTCTCCATCTACACTGAAAAATGTGGATCAGAGGTGAACATAATTTCTAAGTGACCTTAGAATGCAGAGGGGAGCCAAACACTGAGACAAATGCAAAACTGATTTATCATGGAGGAGAGAAGAGGGATTAATCTTTATAGGGAAATCTTCACAGAACTGGTATTTCAAATTTAAGAATAGGTGAGAATGGCAGGTAGGATGTCAGTAAACTTCCACACTATAGTGGGAATGTCTGAAAAATTGCTGAAGGTGAGGATATGTCAAGTTTAGCAAAGAGTAGCTCAATGTGGCAATAATATATTTTGCAGGAAGAAGAAAAGTGAGAGATGAAGCTCAAAAGATAAATCTGAAGCAAATTATACAAGATAAAACTTTTTTGTTCATACACAGTCCTCAAGCAATAGTTATATAGGTTTTATTTCATGCTGGCAGTGCCCCCTTGAGTTGTTCAGGGAAAAATCTGCATAAATATATTCAGTGGAAGAGTGGTAATGTTATGGTGTTAGAGAGTAAAACAATTGTACTAGAATTGCCACAAGTTCAAATTGGTGAGCTATATAAAATTTAGAAAATTGTAACCCACCCAAAATGTGATTGAATATAAAGATGCCTAGTCAAATATGATCTTGTCTATGGTTTGGCAATGCATTGTTTTCTCAAAATGAACCATTTTAAGCCAAGAGTATAAAGAGATTTTGAAAGTAATTCTCTCCTATGAAATTAAAGGTTCACCTGGACTCTTCTCTCAGGATTCTTAAAAATGTTTAGCCCTTTATAAAATTGTCACTCCTGGAGTCAAAGACACTAGATAAGAAATATTTCAAATTCAAGAGAAGCAGCCATGAAAGCACTATTGGCGCCATATTGATTCCAGGCAATATGTCTACTTATTGCACTGCTTGGGTCTTACTGGTGTTGTATTTTGTTCAATCACTGGAGAAATAGATGTAGAAAAGATCATAGTAAGAGAAATCAACTCTAAAAGCCTCAGATCAGGTTACTCCTCTTGCTTGACTTGGTAAGATGACTTTCTTAAAGTACAAGGCCAGCCATGTCAACTGCTCAGTGTGGCAGACATTTTGGAGCAATCACCAAAGCAGCTTTCATTTCAAGTGATGCAGCAAAGTAGACAGGGGCAGAAGGCAAACTTCTTAAGGAACTGGAAAGGTTTCATGAAAGAGGGAATAAGCTCAATATTTCAAACACATGAAGGAATGAAGAAAAATCTATGTAAGCCTGTCAGGAAAGCAAACTCACAACTTACTGAGAGGATGATTATTAGATGCATTGGTAGAAAAGTAATAAAAGTAAATAGAGTAATTTTAAAAAATAGGATGAAAATCAAAGGAAGTAAATAGAAAAAGATGAGGAATATTTTTAAATGTAGCATATCCGGTAATGCTAATGTGGAAATGCAAGTAATCGGAGCTGTTTCTGAATTCCTAAAATAGTCATATAATAAACTGTTAGCTAAGGTTCACTTTCCTGCTGATTGGAAGTCAAAGCCTCCTTTCTTTCAATTATAACAATTAACCAATGCCATGAGCTCTATTATAATTATGATGCATTAACCTGTTATTCCAGAAGCCCTATTGTTTCCTCACAAGAAAAGGCTCTAATATATTCTCATTCTTCAGGGTTTGGGGGAGCAATATCTGCACACCAGTTATGGTAAAATGGGAAACACAATCTATTTTTGCTTGCAAAATTATGCCACTCTGCTCATCCTTAAAAGTAATTTTTTAAGATTTCATATTCTTGGATTGATTTCAGGCTTTTGTTAATTTCTCTTGTTTAATTTTTACGAGACATATAGTTTTTTGATGAAATAATGGTAATAATTGTTTGGGTAGGAGATTCTAAACACCAAGATAAATATTAAATATATTTTAAAGTTAAATGCAGGCTGGAGAAACAGTGAAATCATTGAGTTTAACTTTGACCTTAAGAACTTTTCAGAAATGCAAGATTTTGTAAGATTAGAGGGGAGACAGAGTATCCTAACACTCTGTCCCAGGAGGAGAAAAAGCACCCTAACAATCCAGAATCAGCTTGTGCTTTCGAAAGTGGAGAACAGAACAGTATATGAAGAGAAAGATGCTCTGGATCGTTTCCTAAATCTTGGCCTGTA
Organism: Xerus rutilus; assembly: GCA_028644305.1. Lineage (NCBI taxonomy): Eukaryota > Metazoa > Chordata > Mammalia > Rodentia > Sciuridae > Xerus > Xerus rutilus. The sequence continues at coordinate 16,713,726 of CM053401.1, forward strand.
GTACTTGCTTTGCAAGGTGGTTACAAGGACAGTGAGAAGATCCCACAGCCAAGTGCCTTTCTTTTCCCCTATACTGCCCTTATCCATTGTCTTCTAACTTGGCCCAGGAGAATGGTTTGAGTAGATCAAGAAATATCTTCTAAATAGAGTGCTTATTCCCAAGTCATTTCAGCCCTATTAGTGATTATTACCAGTGAGTAGCAAAACAGAACACTGTAAGAGAAGACATGGAAAATAAAGCAAGCTTCATCTTGCCAGCATGGGACAGGTTATACCTACACACCTGTAAAACTGAGTTTATGTATAATAATGCATTCTGTGTGTCTGTGTTTGGAGAAAACAAGATAATGATGAGATACCTACAGTGTGTAATAGGTAAGATGGGAGCAAAGATGCTGCTCTGTAAAATTAGACTAAAAGGAATCTGAAAGTGACACAGATTACTAATTACAATATTCAGAGTTGTGTTATGTGGACTTTTAAATAGGTGCTGTCTTTCTCATTTATATGTCCTAACAAACCTGTAAGATAAAAGACACAAAAGAGTGCTATTGAATATTCACCAATGTGATTTGGAACTGACTTTGTCTTTACAGTGGAACTAGGGAAGACACATGCCCCTCCTTGAGGATTCCCTTGAATTGCTCTCAGGAAACATCACGATATCAACACTTCTCAAACAACATGCAAAGCCTTTGACTTGGAAAAATTTAAGTCATAATGTTCTGCTTGTAATATTTACCAGGAGAGTGACTAAGTATGCTCAGAAAAACTGCAAAAAAAAAGAATAGGGGGCAGAGTGCCTAAATTAAAATATAGATTAAAACCTCTGGGCTGGAGATGAAGTTCACCAAATTACATTATGTGTATGTATAAATATGTAGCAATTAATTTCACTAGTATGTATGATTATGCATAATTATATGTTGTATAATTATGTATAATCTCAATATTATGTATAATGTATACATAAAATATAAATATATAAATAATAAATAAAATCTCATTAACTCATGTCAAAATTTTTGTAGAAATATAAGGTAATAATTACAATGGAAGCATCACTGAAATACCTACCATATACCAAGTCTAATGATTTTTATTGATTAGTGCAATAATTTAGACACAGGTTGTATTTATTGCACTGGCAAATATCTTGAAGAATATAGACAGATCTCACAGATTTACCATTATCATTATTGTTATTTTCTAATCTTTCTTCCTCTATTATATGACATGTTGCTATATAAATCCTAAGAGTTTTCAATGTGCAAAATTATGGACAATAATATGTTGGGCGAAACTTACAGTTATTCATTATTTTGGTGGACTTGTTCCTAGCTTGAAAATTTTTCACTTCCTAGAACAATCAAGAGTGAACACTTCATGAGAACATACTGTATATAGCAATTATATATTTGTAACATATGTATCTGTAAAAGAGTATTTGTAAAATAAATAACAAATCATGACTAGTAATGCTATGTGTAAAAGCTATTCTAAATATTAACAGAATGATAAGGTCCATCTACAGCTTCTGGTTATCAGGTGAACTCTGCTAGCTGAACTTCTCCATATCAAAGCAGATCAGAAGCTGGAAGGTGATGTATTTAAATGAATATTATATCAAGATGTTCAGGTCACACATTTATGTAACAATAATTACTGTTTATATCTAATAATCTTTACTATGTGTAAAGCACTGAGTTAAGTGCTTTATATACATTATATTATTCAGTCTTCATAAGGATTCCACAAACTGACAGTATCATTATCTCTGATTTTAGCATACAAGGAAATTTAAGTCACAATTAGATGTGTAGTAATTAATATGAATTAACAACTAGGTTAGGTCAAGAAAGGACATAGGTTTTCAGATGTGTGACATGCTCCTTACTACTAGGCTATAATGCAAAGGTGCCACAAATTAATTAAAAGAAGAAGCACAATTTATGAATTAAACATGATCAAAATCACGTCAAGTCATCAAACTGACTAAATATATGAGCATGGCAGGGGAGGTGAGAAGGAGAAAGGTTGGTTTCTCATCTACATTGAAGTATTTTAATCTAGGTAAAAACAAACAAAATACAGTGTATTTAACTGTGCATTTATCGGGAATAAATGAGAAGCATTGGCGTTTCCATGATTCAGGCAGGTGGGAAGGGTGCAAGTGCAGAGATGAAGCCCCTTGGAGAGTTTTAGGCATAACAAACCAGTATTTCCTGATGACCTATCAATCTAACAAGGAGAATATTTGAGAGCATTATTTGTAACATTTACAGATTACAGACACTGCCCTCTGCCCAAAAGGTAACATCTGTGTGAAATAAGACTGCTTAATAAAATCAGTCTTTGCTTTGGAGCTGTTATAAATACATAAATTTGGTTACCCTAATGTTCTTGTTTATATTTGACATTTTATGCATTCTTGTGCATATGGGGGAAGTAATAAAACACACTGCTTTTTGTTAAAAATATCAATACCCACTCTGAATATAAACATAGATATAATGTGTTTATGTATATATTATATACATATATATTCCAAGTGTTCCTATATCCATCAATTTCTACATATGTATGAGCAAAATACTCATATTTAAAACCACAGAAAAATGTAGAACAATATCTCTTGACATATTCCCTGTATATAGCCAAAGCATATGACTTTTCCAGATAGAATTCTAGAGGTAAGATAGCCATGTGTTTGGGAATACTTTCCAAAAGATAAATAAAAGGTGTTACGTGAGAAAAGGCAATTAGAACTTGATCCCATTCATTTGACACCTAGTAGCTTTCTCTTTACTGTTGAACCACTTTCAAAAACAATGCTCTGATATGCCCACAGTATTTATTAGGAACTGAAAATGCATTGTTGCAGCTATTGGTACTGTAGTACCTGATGATAAAGTAGGCATTGATGGAGTAGAATTAATTCAGAAGCATCTGGCTTTAGTTGAGTATCAGGTCCAGCTGGCTGGGTAGTGCTATCTAATTTCTGTAGGTCTATTTATCTAGAAGTCTTTAAGCCACTGTGGCCTGACCTGGATGTAGGCAACCATAAACTTAATGATTCTCCCTCTCTTCTTTTGAAACTAGTGTTGTTACAACCTCTGATCACAATGTAGTAGAAGATTATGCAATCAGTTTAGAGATCTTATCTATATTTTTTAATGAACTAGATACAAAAGGAACAGTTACTGTGTAAATGCATCTTGTGAACAAAGGGTGAATACAGTTCTATAAAAACTATTGTTTAGCTGGGCGCAGTGGTGCACGCCTGTAATCCCTGCACTTTGGGAGGCTGAGACAGGAGGATCCTGAGTTCAAAGCCAGCCTCAGCAAGGGCAAGGCGCTAAGAACTCAGTGAAACCCTGTCTCTACATAAAACACAAAATAGGGCTGGGGATGTGGCTCAGTGGTCAAGTACCCCTGAGTTCAGTCCCCAGTGCAAAAACAAAATTAAAAAAATAAATACATAAACCAAATAAAAACTGTTGTTTAAGCCCTAGGTGTATGTGAAGGAGTATGGGCTGCACTCTGATGAGTTGCAGAGACTCTTGTGCAGTTTCACGAAATAAAATGCATTGTTAAATGTGCACACTATGATATTGAAAAATGTTCTTCATAGACTATTTAGTGTCATAGAAAAGTTAATGAAAAACAAGTAATTTGGGCTGGGGTATAGCTCAGTTGGTAGAGTGCTTGCCTTGCATGCGCAAAACCCTGGCTTCAATCCCCAGCCATACAACAAAACAAACAAACAAAAACAACCAAGTTGCTACCATTTAATGTTGGAGCCTCTCCAGTGTGACTTTTAGGACTCTGGTTTAGATGCATGGTTTGTCCCACTTTCTGTGTCTGAAGAGGCCCTACTTATTATGTATTCATCTGTGATATGGACTTAATTCAGGCCTTTGAGTAAGGAAGCTGCCTTAATTATCGCTTTGTTAATCACTGTATTGTCTACACTGCTTCCAAAGTAATGTTTCAAATTCACCTCCCTGATCAGAACCCTTTAATGGGTTTTCCATAGAGTCAAGATGAGTTTTAAATGTTTTAATCTAATATTGAGAAAAAAAATCTCTTTTGCAATTGGCCCTTGCTAATGTTTCTAAACTTTTTCCTCTGTCATTACTCTCTAAGACCTAAGGTCCAGTAGAGCCAAAACATTCCCTGGACCTGTGATGCACAGGAGTGCTTCATGCTTAAGTACTTAGGACAGGTTATCGTTCTTGTCTTTGTTTATTTTTCTCTTTTTAAACTGATGAACTTTCAACGTGTTCTTTAATCTGTGTCTATACATCACCAGGCCTTGGTTCGCACCCTCCATCCTAAGCAACAGTAGAATGATGTTTTAGTCAACTTTTTTTTGTCTCTGTGACCAAAAGACCTGACAAAAACAATTACAGGAAGAAAAGTTTATTTTGGTTCATGGTTTTAGAGGTTTCAATCCATTGATGGCCAATTCCATAGCTCTGGGCCCAAAGTGTGGCAGAAGAAAGCATGTCAGCACATGGCAACTGAAAGGCAGAGAGAGCGCTTCACTCACCTGGGACAAAATATATACCCCAAAGGCATTCCCACAGTGACCTAGCTCCTTCACCCTACCTGCCTGCAGTCCCCACCCAGTTAATTCATATGAGTGGACAATGGAGTAAGACGCTGATCATGTTAAGGCTTGCATAACCCAATTGTTTGACCTCTGAATTTCCTTGCATTATCTCACACATGAGCTTTTGGGAGACATCTTGTATCTGGTTCATCTATTTTACCTACAAGATCTTTTGCAACTCCTGTTACACCTTATATAATTTTTTATTCTGTGTCCCAACAGAACATAGTCAGAGATGGATATGCAT
>CM053401.1:16719090-16739250 GCA_028644305.1 Xerus rutilus
AGCGTGTGATTAGGAGGTAAATGAAGGGCTGGACATAAGAAAAGAATGGCATATGTTACTACTGCTTAAGATAATGAAAGACTTGGCATATTATATGTCATTTTAATCTGTAAGATTCTTAGTTTCTTACTTTCTCTTGTACTCTTATTTTTATTCGACTATCTCTAAGAACTGCAGCAAGGTATATATTATGTGTGTGTATATTTGTATGCATATGTATGTGTGTATATATATACATGTATGTGTGTGTGTGTATATATATATGAATGACTGCTTTACCTGAAGGATGAAGGAAATACATAAGAGAAGTAGCACTGCCAACATTTTGTGATTATACCCATAAATGCCAAAGAAGTTTGAAGCAGGGTGTCAAAACAAGGAGAGAAGGCAACATCCTATAAAAAATAATGCCAGAAATACTTAGACTGTATTGAACTATGCTACAAATTATCAGTATAATTATCTGTGTTAATGACAAGTTAATTACCTTTATGATTTCAGGTCCTGTATCTTTCAAGTGGGGATGTTAAAGTAAACTAACTCATGGTATGGAATTGTGTTAATATGCAACATGTTTAACACAACATTTGACATATAGTAGGTCCTCCAGAATAAGTGCAGTTATTATTAATATTAATATTGGGTATTATGACTTATTATTAGTAGTAGTAATATGGTTTAGGCAATAAAGTCCAATTTCAGCAAATTTTCCCAATGGCTAGCTCTAAAATAGCCACAAAATAATCCGCTGTGAGCTACACTGCACTGATGGTAATTGGTACTGTGGGAAATTGCGAACAGGAAACCTAAAGCTCATTATGGCATGTTGTTTGTCGGTGCTGAACATTAAAAATGCTGAGCTCTCTAATCTGGAATAAAGACGATTTGACCTCCAACTTTTATTGCCATCTTTGTTACAGCTGCTCAAAATATCTCCTCCAAAGCAGGCACACAAAGAAATGTTCTCTGTTCATAGTTTAGCTGGAATAGACAGCATTGCTTCTCAGCCAACAAATTTAATGTTTTGCAAGTAGTCGCCAAATGTATTCAGATCCAATGCCTCAAATTAGGAAGCTGGAAAAGGAATTTGGTAAAGAGTGAGAATGGCAGTGTATCTCTAATACTTCTCTAGGATACCACAGTTCAACTTAGTGAGAAAAAAAAATCTTATTTTTGATGAAAATCAGGAGAAATTTCATAGAAACATTTATATACAACTTTCATTTCATTTTGAAATGGGAGTTTCAAAGAAACACAAAAAAGTTCCTTGTGAAGGACATGATCATGTTGGAAACAATTATACATGAGATTTTTTTTTTCCTTAAGAAAAATTCCTTCATCTTGAAATGTTTTGAATGTCATGACCTTCATTGACCTGTTCACATTATCTGGAAAAGATCTCTAGTTAGCAGACTTTGTGTTAGACCAAATTTTTTTCTTTAATCCTGAATGTTTCATTAGGTACCTACTGAGTGCAGTCTTTGGAGAAAAAGGCTGGTAGCAAAAAATATATATAATATAAAAGACTTAATCCAAATTTTGTCTTTCAAATGACTTACAAATACTGTGGATTGATTTTCAAAGTTTTCTAGGCTAAGAATTCATGAGATTTTTAGACATTTTTATGCCCAATAAAAATGAATCAATAATAGGAGAATAATTTCTACATATCAAAAGAGAATGATGGTTTCTTTTTCCTGCAGTATATCATGGCAATTTAAAATGCATTTTGCACCCACTAATTGCTTGGTAAATTTCACCAAGATGGTTTTAGTGTAGATAGTATTATTTTCCTGAAAATTATTCTCACAAAAATTTTTTAAGTTTCTTTCACCTTTAAAAAAAACACATCTAATTGCAAGTCAAATTGTATTTCTCTTGCAAATTAATAAAGGCTTTTGCAGAAATCCTGGGAAACTAATTTTCAGTTTTTCTTTTATTCTATGTTATTAAATGTAGAATTTACCATGCTATTGTTCACCTTTAAAATTGTAAATTGCTTTCTATTTTTATTAAATATTATTCAACAAGCTAAAAAAAGACTGACAGGGAATGTTTCTGATTATAGGTAATGCATAGAATAAAAACAGCATGTGAACTTTGATTTCTTATAGATCAGAGTATTGTCAGAAAAACTATCTAACTTTTGTGTTGCCACTCTTATGGTGAGAAGTTTGAGTTCTAAAAGGATAATTTGCAATTTATATATATTCTAAAAATATAATTTCAATAAACATCTTTGAAAATACCACCTTTCCTACATTAATAACCATCCTTTTAAGGACATCTATCAGCACTTCTCAAAGAGACTGTGAATATATTAAATTTTTTCAGATATATTTGAAATAGCAGGACTAAAATGTTTATCAGTCCTTTCCTTCTGAGATTCTTTCCCCTAACATTCCAGATTCTTGTTCATTAATGACATGTTGGGATTTTGAAGTTTGGAAATTATGCATCCATAGAGTGCCATCCAATTACGGTGACAGCTAAGGTCCAGCAAAAGCCTGTTGCTTAGTGTCTGCAGCGACAGGCATGCACAGGCCAAGAGTGCAAGTCACCTACCTGTGACATGCTGAAGAAGCAAAAGGTTATATCACACAATTTTATTCCACCTACCACATACATTTTCCTGTATCAGTGTTGTTATACCTTTTTAAATGAAAGTATTTATATGACCACACTCCCAAGTTTTTTTTTACCTCTAAAGATGTTTTTGATTTTTAAATATATTTTGCCTTAAAAAATTTACTAAACTTCTTTGTGATCTTTTTTCTAAATTAGGAAAAGTGTGGTGTTGCACTATACATTAAAGGGATCATGGAGAATAGAGTTATGTATGTGCGCTGAATCCTACTTCACTCCCTACCAGGTGTGTGGTCTTGGAAATATCTGTTTTTCTGTCTCAATCTCTTTTCTTCATACTAACCAATACTTAGAGTGGTAGGAATTCATGGATATAAAGGCTACAAAGCATCTAGTCATTGGTATATAATAAACATTAATGTAATGTTAACTGTTGTTCACTCTGCTCTGTTACAAGAAGTTACCTGTTGACAGTTTTAGGTTGGGGAAGATAAAAGTGGTTGTGAACAAAATGGCCATTCAGATCTATCCTATGTAGACTCAAAGGCAATGCTTTCAGGGGATAAGATGCATTAGATGCATAAGCTATCCCTCAAAAGCTCCCATGTGAGACAATACAAGGGTTTTCAGAAGTAAAGCAGTTAGATTATGAGAGGTATAACCAAATCAGTGGATTCATCCACAGATTTGGATTAAATGGCTGGGAACTATAGGCAGGTAAGGTGCGACTAAAGAAGTAGGTTACTGGGGGTATGACTTTGAGGTTTATGTTTTGTTCCTCATGAGCAATGCTCTCTCTGCTCCTGGATGTCCTGTCCTTAGTTGTCATCCACCATGCCCTTCTGGCATGATGTTTTGCCTCACCTAGGGCTCAGAGCTATGTTGTCCACTGACCATGGACTGAACTTCTGAAATTAAGAGTCATAATAAATTTTTTCTCTTTTAAATTGCTCTCATCAGGTCTTTTAGAAGAACGAATCAAAGCTGACTAAAACAAGATGATAATACAAAAATATGATTAGAATCTACATAACAATACCTCTTCTCTTCCTTCTTCAAATTCAGAGGAAATTTGTTGTTATGTTTTCTTACCTTTTTCATAGGGAAAATTATCTTTTATTATTTTCTTTTGACAGACTAGATTTGGTATTTTTTTTGAGATAACTTCATAGGCATAAGAATGGAAGTGGGTAGGAGAAACAGGGTCTAGAAAACATGTGATACAATCTCTTCAGGTTCCCGGATATTCTGCTAAGGTCCCACAGCAGGCTCCTGAAAAGAACACAGTGATAGCCAATGGCCAAATGCTCTATTATTAATGCATGTATTTGTGCAATAAATATTAAACATTGTCCTTTGCTATGATGATAAAAGGAGATATTAAGTCTTCCTTCCTGACTGATGCAATACAGGGAAGGAAAATTTTAAAAACTCAAAGTGGCAGATATAAGGAGGGTTTGTGGAGGACTCTGTCTAGTGCCATGGAAGCAAAAAAGGGCCATCTCCCTCAGAGCTAGGAGGAAATCAGGGCATTCCAGAGCAACTGATTTCAAAGTTATGCCAAGTAATGGAGGCATGGGTCCCCCAGTGGCATGTAACCACAGCCAAGGCTGTGCTGAAATATTTAGAAAATTTCAAGAACTCGCCGTGGTTGGGGTATATGTTCCAACATGATGCTAATGAAGAATGAACCACAAAAATAAGAGGTGAAATGATATAAGATGATATAAGGGTAAAGAGACTATGTTAGCATATTTGGAAAACACATTTGGAGAGAAGTACATGAGAAATTATAACTTTTCAAAAAGGGAACTTGTTATCAAAGAGAATTCTTAACTCTTCAATTGTTATTCTATGGATCATTGTATTTCATTTTCATAATATGAATACTTTTAAATAAACAAAAACAAAAAAGTCACATCTTACCTCTTTTAATACTGAAGGTTAGCAAAGCCCCAATCAAACACAAGTTGAGCCGGACACAGTGGCACACACCTGTAATCCCAGTACTTTGGGAGGCTGAGACAGGAGGATCGCCAGTTCAAAGCCAGCCTCAGCAATGGCGAGGTGCTAAGCAACTCAGTGAGACCCTGTCTCTACATAAAACACAAAATAGGGCTGGGTATGTGGCTCAGTGGTCAAGTACCCCTGAGTTCAATCCCTGGTGCCAAAAAAAATGTTGATTAGCACCAGACTTTACCAGAAATATTGATATATTAATACCTAATACCTGCATTTCTTCATCAATGATCTCTTTTGCATGGTTTAACCTTTGTTAATATGTTCTGTTTTCTGAGTTCTAAATCACCATCAAGGTTGTCCTTACTTTTCCTCCTCATGATCCTTACTAAAAGAAGGGATTTGAAAACAAAACAAATTGTTTTAATAATAATTTTTAAAATTTCTCAAGAACCGTAAATCTATTTTGTCTGTTTTCTTCTAATTCATGTGAAATGTGAGTTTTCCCATTCTTAGCAACTGATGAAACTTGTGACACTAGAAATCTAAATATAGTCACTCAATATTGCCTGTGAACCAGTAGCATTAGCATCACCTGAGAGCTTGTTATAAATGCACATTTTTGACCCCATCTCAGGTCTATCCAGAATTTCTAGTAGATTCCAGAAATCAATCTTTCATGAAACAATTCTTACACACACTGAAGTTTAGGAGGCACTAATTTAAGTAATAGCCTTGAGACTGGGGATGTAGCTCAGTTGTAGAGCAGTTGCCTAGCATATACGAGACCCTAGGTTCAACCCTCAGTGCTGCAAAATAAATAAATAAATGAATAAATGATAACTTTTAAAAAGATTATTCTGTTTATGAAAAAAATATATAATCTACCAATTAAAAGTACTTAAATAGAACACCAAATGCACGGTACATGAAAGAAAATATTGGTCAATGGACTACAATAAAACAAACCAAAAATGTTTACTCTATAAAAACCCAAGTGAATAGGGCGAAAATATAAGCTAAAGACTTGGAGAAAATTTAGAAGATGTAAAGAAATCACCCAAATCGACACTAGAAGTATCCATTTGGAAAGATGTCACATGATTGAAAAAGTATTCCATGAGAGGATAGAAAATGGCAGACTCTCACACTCTTGTGACAATATGGTCAATATCACTGGCCATCAGGGAAATGAAAATAGCACAATGGCATATCATAGCACAACTTCAAAATGGCTAAAATTAAAAATGACAGAGAGAAAACACCAAAAGTGACAAACATGAGGAAAATCTGGTTCACTTGCACCTTCCAGAAGGGAATGTATGATGGCACAGCCACTCTGGCAGTTTGACAATTTCTATATTGGCACAAAAACCTATACTTACTGGTCATAGCAGCTTTGTTTGTATTGACAAAAACTATACAAAGCTCTGATGTCCTTTAATAAGTGAAATTTCAAACAAATTGTGGTACCAAATATTCTAGGTAATTCACTCGACAATACCAAGGAAGAAACAATAGATGCGTGTAACAATTTGGATTAAATTCCAGAGGATTATACCAAGTGAGAAAAATAGCCATTCTTGAAAAGATAGAAAATGTATGAGTCTGTTTTTGTAAAACTCTTGAAATGATAACTTTTTACAAGTGGAGTATGATTAGTGCTGCCATAAATTGGGATGTAAGTGGAGAAGTGAGTATTGAAGAGAGGTGGATCTGGTTAGAAAAAAGCAACATTAGTGATGTTTGTGTGGGAATTTTTCAGTATCTTAGTGATTGACACATTAATCTAAAAATGTGATAAAATTGTGTAGAACTAAATACATTGTCAATGCCATCTGCCTGTATTATTTCTTCTGACATAAATGTATAATGATCCTAGTAATTCAATTAATTAAAAGTACTCATTATTAGTCAACTATATCAAAGTCTTCTTAATTTTTCCATGAAAGTCATGTCAATATAAGGGTTCTATGGATTGTGCTCTAGCCATCTCATTATGGTATTGAGTTTTTTTCATGTTTCCATGGCAATTACTATTTCCTAATTGATCACAGGGCAATAAACATTTATCAAATCCTGTTATGTAACTCAATTACTTGGATGCATCCTGAATCTTTTTAGATAATATAATACTCTCAGTTCTCAGTTGTACTATCATTCTGAACTCTCCTACCCTGATTTAGTTGAGCTTATCTAATACAATTTCAGGTTGCTTGTTATAGTGAGTAAGGTAGGCAGGCCTTATGGATGTTTGTCTATCCCACCAATAGGAAATTAAACTATGTTCAACATTTGATCATAAATAATAAATATAAGAATGTAATGTTATACCTAGAAAAATGATGAAACAGATTCCAGGGGAAAATTATTCATTCACATTTCTCTAGGATCCTCTGAATTTTCATGTTATGACATTTCTGATAACAGCATGAAAGTTGCTAACAGTGAATAGTTAATTTACAAAGTATTAGCTGCAAATATATCACTTCTAAAAATTATTAAAGGAAAAGGAGACTTGGTGATTATATGATTAACTTCAGTGGTATAGAAAATTAAAGATGATACTTCTCATGTGAAAGGTGCCTGGTTTTCTCTGTTAGACTCATTTAGATACCTTGCAAAAAATAGAGGCTAGTACAAATGTCAGAGTGAAATACCAAGAAATGTTTTTGTCTTCCTAATATATACTGTATTCTTTTTTTATCAAAACAATTTCTTTGAAGTAGAATGACAATTTCATTCTTATTCAACAAAACTTGCTAAAAAGAATAATATCCATGTATTAGGTACAAAATTGATTCTGATTAACAAAAAATAAAAATAAAAAAGAAGAAGCAATAGATTAATATCTAAGGAAAATCCCTTGCTACAATGCTGAGGGTAGGAATGGCTGAGAAATTATCTGGAACATTCATAAGTAACTATTTAGTCAACTCCAATGAAACATGCAGTTCCTCTGAAATTTTTTTCTCCTATTTTCTGGCTAATGTTAACCATAATACCATTTTGTCTTCAAAATGACTTTACTTGGTCCACTATTGCATGGAACTCAAATGCTGTTATGTTGCCACTTAAAGTTTTTTCTCTCCTGATTCTAAGAGTTCACTGCCTGGAAGATACTTTGTCTGAAATAATAAATGGAACACATGTTTTCCTTGACATCAAGACTACCCCTTCCCTCTGCCTTACATACCCCTTCCCTCTGCCTTACATATGTATCATTCAAGGGGATCTATGATTAGTGATTAATTTGGTATTTTTGTTAATTTGCACAAGTTACCACATGGGCATGTGGCTGACAAAATTGGATGATGCATGACTCAACAAATAAACAGAAAAGGCATTGTACAAATGCCAAAACATTTTATGAAGCTTAGCAGGTAAAATCCATCTTAAGATAAAATATTTGCAATAAAATCTTTCATCAATATTGTGAGATAGGACTTTATGAGAAGTTTCTTGCTAACATAGGGTGATATATACAAAGAAATGTTTCTAATGATAAAGATTTATGAATGTAAAAATGTTTCTGGCATCTTATACTATCCTCAGTGATACTATCTTCAGGGTATATGTTGACTCTAACTCCCATTGAGAGGATGAGACTGAGTTTAGCTTATTTTTTCCTTACAAATCATGAAGAATGTAAGGACAGTCATATAAATGATGTCCAGTGAAAGAATAACTTGCAAAATTGCCTACAACAGCTAAGGCCCTTCACAAGCTGGATCTTGACCTTAAAAAGCTGTTTCTACACTCATAATTTGATATTGCTTATATTTTAATCATAAAAAAATGAAATCATAATAGAAATATACAGTACAATTCCTAATAGTATATTGAAACACTTGAGAGAAAAATTTTTATGGATCTAGAGTTGATTTTTAGGGGAAAAAATAAGATAGAGAGTAAAAGAAACCTATTAAAGCAGATTCCTCTTATCCAATTAGAATTCGAAGGACTGAAATTAATGCTATATAATAAGTAATAATCACTTTGTTCAAGACCAAAACAATCTCTTTTTGCTTACAAGTTTTTGAGTTTGATTCCTGTTACTTGCACCCAAAGTCATTCCACTGTATGGATCTCCTTGCCTCTTCTTCAATATTCAATAACAATAGACTCCTTTATATTAATAATAGCTGGCATTTATGGAGTTCCCACTAGATACAAAGAGCTGTTTTGAGTACTTTGCATGGATTAATTAACCCTTTTAATAATCTTATTGAGTCATTCTACTACATTCTAAAATTTATAAGCTCCCAGAGATATTAACAATTTTTCCTAAGATTCTACAAATACAGTCATATACCCCATGACTAAAGTACAGCCAATGAGGAGGTCACATATACAACAGTGGTGCCATGAGATTAAATCACCTAATGACATCGTAGCTACTGTGGTTTGTAGAAGCCACTCTATGGTGTTGTCACAACGAGAAAAAATAGCCCAACAATCCATTTTTCAGAAATTATCCCTGTCACTAAGTGATGCATCACTGTAATGGGGAAAATAAGCAATATCCAGGCATTATTATTCAAGTAAACTCTGCTACATGGCATTGTTTCATTATGTGCTGATGCTCATATTAGTACCATACAAACTTCTTTTCACATTGTTTTGCATTTGTTGTCTCAGTTGATCAATTTTTATCTGACATTAAATCACCGTGTGCTAGTTTAACTTCACATTTTGTAAACTACTTTAGAGGTACTATTTCAAACGTGAATGCCAGATCTTTTCCTTTTATCCAGTTCCTTTGGGATGGCCTCTGGTTTGCAGGACTCTCATATTCTATAATGCTTAGTATACATATAGATATCAGTATGCAGAACAATAATGATGCAATCCTGAAATCCAAGTGTTTGGCAACATTAAACATGATCATCACATTGCCATACATTTGAACTATGGCCCCAAACCAGGACAAATACCTCCTCTGCTTTCCCACTCATACTCTCCCTGAACATTCCCTCATTTGCTATATGAAATTTGGAATCATAAGATAATAATGACTTCAGCATTCTTATTTCACCCACTTTCCTCCAAATTCCACCATCCCAACCAACCCTGTGTCCTCTTTCTCAAATTCTTCTTCCATTGATCTTTTTTTCCACTTATTCTTGACTGCCATATGATCTTTACTAATTGGCTCTTTCATTTGTTTTTGTTTTTGCATTTGTTTTTCCTTGTCTATTCAACTTATTCTCTACCAGTTCCTTCAGCTAAGAAGCATTGCTCACATTGCATCTTGGGATAAAACTGAAATTAAATATTCCCCCACTCAGCTGCTCCCATGTAGATCATTTTACAGCCAAGTTCTTGAAAGTGATTTCTTTCTCATTTTCTATTGATAATTTTTCTGTCTTCAGCTCAAGAGAAACTAAACCTTTGTTGCTAAAATCATTATATATGCCCTTTAAATGACAAGACTTTTTATTTTATTTGTTCCTATTAATTGCTGCCTCATGGAACTCTACTTTAGTTTCAACATTTCCTCCTTTCTTCTTGACTTTTTATTCATTTGCTATTATATATTACTCATGGATTCCATTCTTTTATCATTACTTTAAATGAATGCTGGTGTTTCTCACAGAGGTACAAAGAGGTTTTACTTACTTTGTTTTTTTTTTTTTTTTACTTTTATTGCTAATCAAGATTGGTGGTGGTTTCTCAGAGTCTCCGAAGAGTAGAGTCCTTTCCACGAATTCTCTCTTTCCAAATATCTGGAATGCCAAAATTGGTGCTAGGCTACAGCACAAAATGTTGTGATTTCTATAAAGATAAAGCATAGTCTCTTTTTAAGCTTTCAGTAAGGATAATAGTCCTGGGCTATGTGGGCTTTGTGGCTGTTAGGAAAATGATTATAGAATTAGTGGTGAGATATGAGGGGCATCTGATACCTACATGGTAATCTTGTTGAGGACTTTCAGATCATAAATATCTCCATAATACATGTGTTAGACTAAGGTAACTTTTGGTTCTTACTTTTAGACTATATTCAGCTAATGCTAAAACACATAAAAATTAAAATTAAAAAAAAGAAAAAAGAATAAACCAACTCAGTACTTTTGTCTTTGTTTTTGTTTTTTATATTAGGAGTTGAACCCAGGGATGCTTAACCACTGAGTCACATCCCCAGCCCTTTTTATTATTTTATTTTATTTTTTATTTTGAGATAGAGTCTCACTAAGTTGCTTAGGGCCTCCCTAAGTTGCTGAAGCTGGCTTTGAATTTGTGATCTTCCTACCTTAACCTTCCACGTCACTGGGATTACAGGTGTGTGCACTGCACCAGCTAAAAACTCAAGTGTTTTATGGAAAACATGTATAAAATGCTGTAATGATTGGAAAAAAACAAAGAGCTCTGGATGTTGGGTGGGGTTCACATTGCTGCCTTGCGCTGTTGTTGTATACATTGTACTATGGACTTGAGCTATTAGAATGAGTTCACCTATGATAAGAATTTTTAAAAAACTGCAAAAAACATAAGAGAAAGTGAAGAAGAGAGAATGAGGAAAGAAGTAAAAAGAAGAAGGGGAAAGAGAGAGAGAGGAGGAAGGAAAGGACAAAAAAAAGCCAGGAAGAAATAAAAGAAGAAAGGAAGGAAGGAAGAAAGGAGGGAAGGAAGGAAGGAAGGAAGGAAAGAAGAAAGGAGGGAAGGAAGGAAGGAAGGAAGGAAGGAAGGAAGGAAGGAAGGAAGGAAGGAAGGAGGGAGGGAGGGAGGGAGAGAGGGAGGGAGGGAGGGAAGGAAGGAAGGAAGGAAGGAAGGAAGGAAGGGAGGAAGGGAGGGAAGGACAAGAACCAAAGGGAGAAAGAAGGGAATATTTTTTTAACATGAGATTTTAAACCTCCTAAATGATCTTAACTTAAAAACTCATAAGGAATAAAAAACAAAAAACAAAAAAAGGGAGAAAGGAGAACATCCTAGTTCCCAAATTTTAATAAAAGTCTCTCTGTAAATGTTACTGCATTGCTACAGAACAAGGGGAGCCCAGGGTACTAAAGCTGTGCCTTTCCCATGGCCCACATCATTTAACCTCACCCAGCATTTAATGAATTTTGATAGGCTGCATAACAAAGGAGGAATTCCAGATAGTGTTAGCTCTCATTCTTTTATTCCCTGGACAGAGATACAGGGAAGAGGCAAAAACATGAGTCTGTAGATCTCAGAGTTCCACCATACCATGCTCATCCCTAGAGCAAACTTGTTCCATGTCAAAAGTGTTCATGTTAATGCAAAGGTTAGCATCATTAATTTCACGATCCCTTGTTTTGACAGCCAAGATGAATCTGTCTGTTTTCTTAAACATTTTATCCTCTTTCCTGAAAGGAGATCACATCCACACTCATGGCAGTGAGTCAATTAATAAAATTTCTTGAAAGAATTCATGTAATAACAACCATCACACAAATTGATACAATATCCAGGGCATTAATAATAGCATTAATATCTTTATAATGATTTTACAAATGTTTGCAAAACTCCTCTAAGTATTTATTTTACCTATATCTACTTTTTAAGTCACTAGCAAATCATCTGATATATTTATTGTAAAATGTTAAGCAAATAAAATGTCAGTGCAAAGGAGTTATTTTCTCTTCGTGGTCCAGTTTAATATAAACAGTCCTTTTGAACTGGTTGCAATCTTGAAGACATATATTTTCATTCTAGTGCTCCTCAAATATGGAGACCCAATGAACTTTTTTATTGTTTATCTATCCTACTAGTTCTATAAAATCTTGAGTATCAATAGTAATTTTTAAATGACTTTTTGGAGCCATAGAATTCAAGGAGTCAGGCCCCATATAAGGAATACATAGTAAACAATTCTGAGTTGCTACTGTCCCCCGCTTTTATGTGTTGTGTCCATATCTGGTCCAGAGATTGAGGGACAAAAGAAGGAAATCTACCTCTGTAAGTGCGTGAGCTAGTGGTTTCTTAGAATGATAGATCAAAAATAAAGCACTCAAAGACATGGGAGTATCAAAAAAAAGACTGCATGTAAATTCTAGCTAAGCATAAGGTCAATCCTTGTGCACAAACATATTTCCTTCATATAAAAATTCTAATCACATGCTAACTTTTGCATTCCCACCTCAAATTGTCAACCACTGGTTGAATCAAAGCAAACCTGAATTTTCTTCCAATTTGTGTCATATCTTCTTAATTTACTATACAAAAGACATTTCTAACCTCTTTCTCTTTTACTTCATTCACATAAGAGGCTGGACAGCCAAATACTATTTATCTTCCAGGGGACTTTTTTAGTGATAGTAGCTGTAGAGTGCAGTTCTAGTCTCTGCAAAATAAGCAGAACTCCACTGATGAAGAGAATTTGGTTGGGAAATAAAAATTACTTTCTTAAAAAGAAAAGACGTGGCAATTTTCTGCATTTGTCCATTCTATTGCCTTCAGAATAAGTGGCCTATGCACAGGTGCCACATGTCCACAGCACCACAAGGAGGTAAGCAAACAGAGAAGAGCCAAGAAGCTTAGGGTGTCAAAGTAGGAAGAAAGGGCCTGTCTCCCTAATTTAATGCTTAGTGACCAAATGTCAGCAACAACTAATCCCAGGTTAGTTATGGACACAAAATAGCTACCATTTGTTTAAATCGCTATAATCTGGTTTCTGAGTGTCACAGATCAATATATGTGCATGTAATTCAAAGTTTTGTTTTCAAAGAAATATTTCTCATCTTTTAGAAATTAAAAACATATTTGATTTCATTAGAAAACTGCACAAACGTGATATTCTATTTTTCATGGACTTGTCAAAGTGATCAAATAATAAAAAAGACTTGGATATTTAAACCATGTATAAATCTTTTATTATGTTAAAAAACATTTAAACCTATTGTCAGTATTTCAAAAACCTTAGTGCAGGTTTTTTTTTTTACATTTTTGTCTCAAATAGCACTTGCTTTATAAATTTTTATTCTCGTTATGTGATTCTTTTCGCCCTCCCATGACTGCCTATACAGATAATAAAAGGACATTTTATGTTTTATTAATTGTGCCACTAGAAAAGGCATGTATATTAAAAATATCTGATTCTATCTTGTCATGGAATAAATCATTTTAATATTTATATTTTTCTGGCTCAGCATTTGACAGGCATCTACAATTATATGGTGTTAGCACTCATGGCCAACTCAACTCTGTAAAGCACAATCCATACAATAAAGAGAACATGAGTGTGTGAAACTCAAGTTTTAATCTGTGCTATGTGACACAGATAATTTTATCACTCAATGCTTAAACTCCATCCTATGCATCATGGAAACCATCTTGCAGGTTGTTATTTCACAATTATGTAAGAAGCATAAAAATAATCCACTGTGGAACCTGGTGCATATGAGTTATGGGTTAACTCACATGAGGTTTTCCCCCAAAGCTATGTGTGAGACAATGCAAGAAAGTGTAGCGATGAAATGATTGGGTTATGTGAGGTTTAATGTAATGAGTGGATCAACCTATGTGTGTGGATTAAGTGGGCAATAACTATAAGCAGACAAGGAATGACTGAATGATGTGGGTCACTGAGGATCTGCCTTTGGGATTCATATTTTGTCCCTGGTGAGAGGAGCTTTTTCTGCTTCTTGCTGCCACATCCTCAGCTGCTTTTCCTGGCCACATGCTTCTGCTGTGGTGTTCTGCCTCACCCTGAGCCTAGAGCTATGGAGTCAGCCATCGATAAACTGAGACCTCTAAAATTGTGAACTCCAAATAAACTTTTACCCCCGATGTTGTTCTTGTCAAGTCTTTTGGTAACAGTGACAAAAAAGAAAGAAAGAAAGAAAAAAAAAAAGACTAAATGTTAATGCTTTCCGTATAAGTCAGTAACTTTCTCTCCTAATGTATTTATTAGTTTTTGTTATTCTTACAAAATAATTGAGATTTAACTCCATTGAGTGTTTATTTAAGGCAAAACATATAGATCAGTTGGTATTGGTAAAAGAAGAACTGCACACAGCCCCCGTCCCCATCTCTGATGGAATATCATAGAACACAGAAGGTGAAATGGAAATTAGGACAATTTCTTGATTATACTATAGTAAACAATTGAGTGCTGGTTTGACATATTGTTAGGGCTATCAGTAGACAATCATATTTAAACTTCTTAAAATATTTTTAATTTAGCAATCATTCTTATGTTATCTATTCTACAATGGAAAAAGTAGAGATTCAGAGATTTTTAAAACCTGCCCAAATTTCAGTAGCTTATCAGTGGTACAGTTTGGTAGATTTGGTATTTGAATGCATTGCTATAATTCTGGAGCTTAACTTACAATTTTTTAAACCTTACCCAGAGAGGAGTTGATAAAATAGAATGGATCAAATGCCACAAAGTGGAGAAAACTATCAGTAGTCCCCAGAATTTTTTTTTTTTAAGTGAAACTACCCATTTTGACACTCTATTTACCATTTTCAGGCTTACAAGTAGGTAATTACTTCGAACAATGACCTAATGTTATCCATACAGGATATGGCTCAATTCCTTTTTAAATGTATGTTACAATATTAAAAAACCAGCTACTTAGCTTTTGATAGATATGAAATCCAGAATGTGTTTTTGAACTCAGTAGATTTTTTGCTGTATCAGCATTTAGGACCAAATCAACAGACCTATTTAAAAGAAGCTAAAAGAACTGAAATGGTTCATACTCTGCTAATTTCAAATAAATATTTAATTTCTTACACTTAAGGATTTTTATATGTGACAAACAAAAATTTTTAAATAAATTGCTTAGCTTTGTTTATTCATATCCTCAGGAGATGAACATAAGTAAATCTAAAGTCTTGCTTAACTTTTAATGTGTTTTTTTATAAAAGATGTGAATCTTAAATAGGTTGTTTGAAGCAAGCTTGATAAATCACCTGAACTGCTCAGCTATTGGCATGTCTTAGAGTCATTATGTATAATTGGTTAATGATGTATTTATTCTCACATTATTGGATCAGCTCCAGGGATAATCACTGATGAATTTCAAAACTCCAGGAGGATGTCTATACAGAGGTAAATGAATTAAAACACAAGATAAAACTAATTACTTTTATTTAAAATTCAATTTTGGGGGTAATTGTTCTGTCTTGGGGGTCTTGCAGCAGTTTTCAGAAGAGATAAATTTGCTTTAGTTTGCTAACTTGCATTTCCCCAGAGCTGAGAAATTAAATTATTGGAATGGAAATCAGAAAAGAAGTCATTGAAACTAAATTTTGTGGTAGGATTTCCTACCCTAGTTCTTCATGATTTCTTCTTTTTGATCTTTCTATTATTTAATTTGTACACTGCAAATCTAATAAGTAGGGGAAAAAACAACCAGCTTTGCAAAAGAAGTCAAGCATACATTACTTAAAATTTCCAGAAATTAAATATCACAATATAAAAAGAATCTCAAGCATTTGTTGATACTATCTATGAAACTGTGAAGGACTCAAGAGACAGCAGATCTTGCAGAGCCATGATCTTTATGTAGAAACAACTGGCTATTATTAAATGATAAAAATTCAAAGTTTTTTCTATCATATGCTTGGGAATTAGTAGTTTGTTCATCTGATATACCATAAAAGTCTTTTTTTTTCATTTTGCCAGGAAGCTGTATTTACTATGGAAGTTTGGATCCCCCTAAGACAGATTCTTCAATAAAGTCTTATGCCTACTGTATGCTTCAGGAGATAAAAAGTACCTTTCCTGACATATGACTTGGGATAAGAAAAAGGGTGACACCTGAAATGAGCTGCATAAAGCTTTGGTGAGTATACCAATTAAAATTAGATTCAGCGGGGCTGGAGTTGTGGCTCAGTGGTAGAGCACTCGCCTCACATGCGTGAGGCACTGGGTTCAACCTTCAGCATCACATAAAATAAATTTAAAACAAATAAAGAAAAAAATTAGATTCAGCTACAAGTAAAGGACAATCTAATATAAAAAAAAAGTTTGAACAAGAAGTAAACTTCCCCCTTGAAAAAAGACTGCAGAAAAGTGTTGGTAAATTGGAGTGATGACTCTATCATCATCAGAGATCAAGGATACTTATTTTTCTGTTCTGCTACTCTCAATTTTTTTTCTTCACCTCACTTACCTATAGAAGCAATGGATGTCACCAATTGAATAGGTGGAGGAAAAGAAATACCAGGACAGACAACTAGTAATACAAATTATTACAGCCATTATTCAACTACTTGCATGTAAGAGAGACTAGGAAAAGTCAACAACTACATTTCAGGATAGCAAGAGAGCAGTCAGAGCAAGACCTCCCCTAAGAGCCGTAGAACAATTTATAGAGCCCCAAGCAGCTCAGGGTGCTTCAATATCAATGGAAATCAGTGGAACTCTAATATTTCTCACTTCTTATTTCACTTTCACTGTAAAATAAATGGTTGGATTTCATCATTGGTAGTGGTTATGAGCTACCAGGTAGCTGTGTGCCTTGATGACGTACTTTAAGGTGATTATCTATAGGAAAACTACAACCAAAATTGTATCCAGTGCTTACATAGCTGGCCCCGGGACCCATACCACTGCTAAATAATGAAAGTCCTTTGATTTTCCTTTCTTTCTGTCAAAAAGAGTTAAAGCAAGTGAAATCCATTTTTTAAAAAAAGTGTGTACCATATGAGGATGATTTATCATCATGCCCTCTTTAAACAGCCTAAAGATGTGAAAATCAGATATAGGATGGAGGTACAAGTTCAAAAACAAAGCAGCTCTTTGAAATCCTACATAAATTGCTTTTGTCTCCTTATGATTCCAGTATAGGGTTAAAAATAAATAAATTTTGAAAAGTTGCCAATTCTTGTAAATTTTCATTTGTTTTCTTCATGTTTCTATTATGGAGCTTGATAAGCAAAGGCTATTATCCATAAGCCTTACTGTCAGAGATCTTACCTTGGATAGCAACAGAGAAGTAATTCAGAAGTAGCTTTTTCAGAAATGGGCCACTGCTAAAGGCCACTCCCTATTTGGATGTATAATTTTATTATCTATTAAGATCACAATGGCTTTTCAGGCTAAGGCCACAAGAAGGATAGAAGAAGATGGCTGTATTGCAGTGCAAGTACTATTTTTTTGCCTATTGATATTCGTATTTTCTTAATTTCATCTTGGGAAACACGTGTTTGGAAAAGATGGTGAAGTACATTTTATCCCCATCCAATTTTTTAGAAAGATTCTTGGATTTTACCATAAATAAAAGTTACCTATAAACCCTGGAAAAAATAGATTTTCACTGAAGTAAGTCTGATCCAATGTGCCTGAGATGGATCTTAAATAGTTATACTCACAGGGCTGGGATTGTTGCTCAGTGGTACAGCGCTTGCCTCGCACGCATGAGGCCCTGGGTTTGATCCTCAGCACCACGTACAAACAATAAAATAATGACATTGTGTCCATCTACAACTAAAAAAAATATTAAAAAAAATTTATACTCACAACACCAGAGGTGACTTTGATATAGATAGTTTGGGGAACATTTTAGAAAACACTGATTGGGGAAAAGTATTTCCCATAGTCTGCATACAGGAACTTACTGTGTTTGTATTTTGATAAATAAACCATTTTTAATAAATTATTTTGAATGCTTGCTTTGATTTGTAATTATGCACATAACTACAATGATTTAAGGGATATATAATTCTTCATCTAACTGCAAATGACTTTGTAAGTCCTACACAAAAGGACTTAAATACCAACTTGCTATAAAGTGATATGTGTTTATCAGAAACACACTAATTATATTTGTAATAAGGCTTCTGAGATGAATGTACACATGATATATGATTTCACCACAGGCAGAATGGAAGCATTACTTTTCTGATTGTTTTTTGCTATAATTCCTAATGAATATTTGATGACATTTACTGGCTTTAAAAATACCTTAAAAATTCATGTGAGTCTGATATAAAGGTAATATTCAATTGTAAAGAATATAAATCCTTTCTCATTTTTAGTCTGCATACTTTGAGGTTTTGTTGCACATCTGGAAGATCTTCAGAAAGTTAATTGGTATTTGCTCTCTCCATGGGTTCAGTACTGGTGGAGATGTCTACATCACTGTTTAGGTGGAACCTCAGTTTTGTCAGCAATAACTTAAAACACTAGTGTTGGGAACATTCTAGGGCAATTCTAGACATTCAGACAGCCCTCCTCAGGATTCCAGATGCTGCTTCTGCTGCTGTTCACAGGATCCTCTCTTTACCTGAACCTCTTCACCCACAGCAGTTTCCTGGCTCCAAGACAATCCTATTCATTTCCACTTACAGAACAGTTTCGTTTCTAGCCTCTGATTTACATTCTCACGTCCATCAACTGACCAAGTATTTTCATGTTTAAAATACAAATGCTTTTAAAATTTCAAGGAGAAAAGAATGAAAACTAAAACAGTATTTTTTTTCAGGGTAAAAAATAGTTCTCAATGTTGAATCTCCTAGGGAAAGTCTCAGGAAAAAATAACAGGATGAGAGACATTGCTAAGACTCTAGAACATTCTACCAGGTTAGACAGGAAAGCAGTTAGAGAGCATTCTATGAGTTTAACATAACCAGAATCTGGAATTTCCTATCAAATTAACCCATGCTGGCTCCTCTGCCTATAAGTTGGATGTCATTTGGCAAGTCATTTTACTTCACTGTGTTGCAGTTGATGCATGTTGAAATATGGCTAATGCTATTTATTTTGATAGATTATTAGAGTAAATACATTATATTTTACACATGAAATAATTATCACTGTTATTTATACAGTAAAACAGCTTATTATATATTATTTGCATTTCTTTATTATCTTTTGATTTTTAAATTGAAATTTGAATAAATTTGCTATTAATTGCATTTTTTGTCAAATTTATAACATCAGTTTTCTATATCTACTAACACAGATATATGTTTACTTAAAATACATCTATTTTTGCTGTTAATTTAAGGAAATATAATATCTAACTAGTAGTGGACAAACAGTTACTGAAATATATTTTAAACTGCATGGAGGCTGAAAAAGTACTATAGCATTAAATAACTACTTTCCATTTTTTCTTTATTAATATTTCACAATTTTTTCATTGGTAGACTCAGGAAGCTGAACTGTAGAACTAAAGTGATAGAAGGAGCCGAGTGCAGTGGCACATGTCCGTAATCCCAGCTACTCCAGAGGCAGGACAATCATAAGTTCAAAGCCAGGCTCAGCAACATAATGAGGCCCTGAGCAACTTGGAGAGACCTTGTCTCAAAATAAAATATAAAAAGGTCAGAAGATGTGACTCTGTTGTTAGGCACCCCTGGGTTCAATCTCCAGTACAAAAAAAAAAATAGTGATGGAGGGATACTACTATTATTCACTTCATTTGGACAAAAACCTGACTGAAGAAATAGACATATTTATCCTTCAAAATGCCATGTCTTCCATAGAGTTTTTTTTTGTTTTTTTTTTTTTTTTTTTTTTTGGTACTGGGGATTGAACTCAGGGGCACTCGACCACTGAGCCACATCCCCAGCCCTATTTTGTGTTTTATGTAGAGACAGGGTCTCACTGAGTTGCTTAGTGCCTCGCCATTGCTGAGGCTGGCTTTGAACTCGCGATTCTCCTGTCTCAGCCTCCCTAAGTGCTGGGATTAC
>CM053401.1:16739350-16758432 GCA_028644305.1 Xerus rutilus
CATAGAGTTTTGTACTTCTACTACAGGGCAATGAGATCACTCCAAACTGGACAAATGCAACTAAATCAGAAACATAGCAATCAGAAGATTTTACTTTTTCCATTGTTGTATTAGAGGAATGCAGGAAATTATTTGTTTACTAGTGAGGTACAAGACTCAGTACTGATAATTTATTAATGATTAATAATGCATTCCTGTAAACTCTGAGTTAAATAGTATCTCCCTTTGACAGGAACGTCAATGGAAGATAATTTTTTTTAAACTGAAAAAAACTATGCCTTCTGTTTTCTGTTTCTATGCAGAATCTTTCAGAAAGGGTGTGTAATGAGATCGAAGATCAAAAGTATTATTTTTTTAAATAAAAATAAAATTAAGAAGATCAAGCATTGTTTTATAAATTGACAGGCATGTTGATGTGCAAGTAACAAAGTAAAACAAAACACTTGCTATGAGATTACCCTAGTTTCTTGCAAATGTGGTGATAAATCCACTTTTGTCTCTTTGTCTTTCTCTCTCACACATATACACATTGTTTATGCACCAGCCCTGAGAAAATCGTTTCAGAAGACACCGGTCAAAGTTCTATCTACCAGAAAGTTTCCATAATAGATTGCAGCTATTTTATGGAATCGTCAGAACACCTGCTGGATATCCTGAGGAGTTTCCTTGTGGGCTCTTAAGAACCATTAAGTGGGAAAAACAATTGTCTGAAATGTTTATAGTCCATTTAAAATTAGCAACCATTAGAGTGATTTATGGTTCTTTGAATTTTTTGCTTGTCAAGTGCTTGAAATGAAGCATGTTATCATGGGTCTGACACTGTCTACACATAGGAGCTGAGGTTTTGGTCTTATTTAATCCATTTTCCTTAGTTTACTATGGTAGAAGTTCATGAAAGGAGAGAAAATAAAACAGCTTATGTCAGAAGAATAAATTGTATCATCAAGACAAGGCTATTTTTTTTATATATTCAAAACATTATATGTGGCTCTGTTATAGCCTCAGCTCTAAAACTAGTTATTGCTCCCAGTAGGGAAGGGACATTTGCAAATTTATAAATCACTTATGTCACACTTTTGTTGTAAAAGATGTTAATTTTTTGGTTTAAATAAAACATCTAATCCTAAGTATGAATGCTGGCATTGTTACCACTCTTGGCCACTGATGATAGAACATATAGAGTATGAAATATTGAGGTATTTGTTACTATTTTATCAAATCAGATGCTATACTTAGTAAGAATGAATGTGTAGACATCTCTCTAAGTAGAGTGCTAAACTCATAAGATACCAATGGTCTTCTTTCATGTAGTCAGCCTTTAACATGAATGGTATGTCAATATTTGCAACGTTCAGTACTGTGATGCCAGTATTGAATGTTCATCTGAGATTTACCTTCTATTTTTCATCAGGGTCCACTACAATTGCGAGTATACCTTACTATAACTTTAAAAATAAACTGCATAGATGTCTTACTAAGTTAAGACATATAGTGTAGATAGTGCAGTACTTGAGGTGGTATAGAACTCTTTTATTCAATCCCTGCATCACAAAGAACATATATTTATATGATAAATATTTTGAACAGATTATGAACAAGTTACAAATACATTCTTTATAGTAATTCTAGGTAATGTAGTAATTCTAGGTAATTCTATAGTAATTCTAGGTAAACTTGTTTATCTAGTTACCCATATTTCAAATGAAGACAATGACATAACACAGTTACCCGTGTACCTCTGTACCTGGTGCAGATGATGAAGATAAAAATGATGACTTCAGAGCAATAGATTCTGAGGGAATCCATAGGATGTCTGGTCTCCTACAATCGCTATTCTCAATATATCACAGAAACACACTCAACTGAAACTTATATTTCTCTCACAAGTCATTTAAATAAGACAATGAGACCAAGTGACTGACATATTTTGGCAATAATTTACTTGCTGGCTTATTTTAAGTTTGTTGCTTAAATGTAAGTGAACTGGTTAGCTTTTTCTGCTAATTGATCAAAACAGTGATTTCTAGCAACCAATTTGAACACTTTAGGTAATTCTGTGTGTCCTTTGGACAATCCCAACTCTGATAGACAAATGATGAAATCTTTGTGGTCAGACAGTGATGGATTTCTCTCTTCATAAGCAAGTGGTTGGCAGGAAGTCAGCTTCCAAAGCAGCAGTGACTTGAGTAGGATTTCCCATTGTCCAACAGGATAGCTTCAGTGGCCACGTGAAGTTCAAAACAAGGGCAAAAGCAAAACCAGAAATGCTGGTCAAGCTTCTACTTGTGCCATGTGTGCTAATGTCGGGCTAAGCAAGTCACATGGCCACACCCAGGTTGAGAGTGGAAACGTACACTTTATTACCTGCTCAGAGATTCTGAGAGGATCATTTGCACTGAGGTGGAAGGAATTTGTAGCAATTATATTTTTTTAGTCTTCCACATTTATTTAACAGACTTACTACTAAACCTTAGATCCAGTTCAGAATCTACCATTCTCTGTCTCTGGTGACACCAAGATGGAAGTGACTTCCTCCTGATGACAAATGATGATACTGATTTGAGTCAAGGACTTGGACTAATGAAAAAGAATCCAGTATCACCAAGCATCTCTTCCTCTGTAATTCACACTT
Source organism: Xerus rutilus (assembly GCA_028644305.1). Taxonomy (NCBI): domain Eukaryota; kingdom Metazoa; phylum Chordata; class Mammalia; order Rodentia; family Sciuridae; genus Xerus; species Xerus rutilus. The sequence continues at coordinate 16,741,983 of CM053401.1, forward strand.
CTCATTAACTTTCAATTAACTTCATTTAGGATGTGAAATATGCCTCCCTCTTTTTCTTTTTCAGGTACATGGAAAGACTCATATAGAGAAAACAATACTTTTATTTAAAAGGTTTTGACATTTACTCTTCAGCGAGTCATTTACATTCACTGCATCTGGTTCCACAACAAAAATGGGAAAGTAATTTGATTTTCTTATCTATGAGTCAAATGAGACACCATATGTGAAATGCAGTATTAATTACAAGGTGAGGCAAAAGATCTTAATAAACAAGCAAACAATGGTTTTGGATTTAATCATTTTGAAAATGAAACCTTGTTTATATAGTTATCTATCTGTGTGCATGTAAAAGTCTTGTAATAAGAATCTATGATCTGGAGATGAATTGCATTAAAAATGTGGAGCAGTTGAGGTATACACTCAATGGTGTTAATAATATGAAATTTCCCGGATTCTTTGAATTCTTTTGTTCTTTATGAACTTAAAAGGAAGTATCACTTTAATTCTCAACTGAGGTGATCTTGCTCCCCCCAAATTTGTCTGGCAATGTCTAACAACATTTTTGACCACAAGTTGGAAGTGGTGGGTGTGGCATCTGTTGGGTAGAGGTTAGAGAGGTCATTTATATCCATCATGTACAAGATAGTACTCCTTCCTCTTGGAGGAATTACTCAGCCCACTGCCCCAGTAGTTTCAAGTTTGAGAAACCAAGATTTAAACAAGTGGAGACTTTATCATAATGGTATTTGGTCACTTTCTCAGAAAGGACAGAACAGGCTGGTGAGAATAGCAACCTTGAATCCCATGGCCAGTGAATGAACCTCTGCCCTTCTGGAGTTTCACAGAGCTGAGCTGTCATGTCAGTGGCTTCCTCCTCATCCAGGTATAGGCTAGTGTTTCCTTGACATATTATCTGAGCTCCTGACTGGGTCTTTAGAATTGATGAGGTATCATCAGCCATTTCATTGTTTATCAAGGCTGCCAAAGCAAGAAGGAGTTGAGTTGGGCATGTGTTTGGGAGGTATTTGTTTTGACTGTCTGATGGCTGCATACCAGCCTGAGGGAGTCACAAATGTCATTGGTTGTAATGGTATAATTTTCCTGCTGCTCTGAAGAGTCTTCTGTGTTAATCTCTCGGTATGTCTGGCAACTTTCAAGACAGAAGTAAAAGGCAATTCCATGGAGCAATGAAAAAAAGATTCAAAGTCCTCATTCATCTTTGTGAGGACAGAGAAAATTGCTAGTGTGCAGTTGGCCTTTTTCATTATTGAGAACATAGAGCAGCTCGGTTTTCACCAGGACTAATTGATTTTCACAGCTGGTGCAGGGAAGTCTAAGGATGATATGAAACTTGAAAGTCCCTTTGTCCAGACCTTGAGCCCATGAGTTCTGCAGGGATTTAAAAGTGGGTTTTACTAAGAGATGCTAAAAAGTCTGAAATAATTTTATAATAATTAGGCATCAGCAAAGGAAAGGATCATTTGTTCATATATGGCAAGAAGTAAAGACATGGCCTTCCTTATGGTATCACTACAAATGCATAGTTTTTCCTTTTATGTTAATTAACATTATGTTACATGAAACAAACATGGTTTTCACCCTAGTACAAAATAATTTGCTCTTACTATGACATATGAGTGTCATGTGGTAGATTTCTGCCTTTCCTTTGCCATATAGTGGACAGATGACTCTGCCTACTAAGTAAGTAGTCTACATTATAAGGGTTTACAGTGCTTTCTTATGAGAAGTGGAAAATAAATGGTAATCTGAGATAGGTCTTCCATGCACCAGCCCAAAATATGGCTGTAAACACTGGAACTGGAGAAAGGAAAGGATTTTATCCCATGGAGTAAGGTGAGGATCCTAATGGGATGAGTGTGCTTATGAGAGATGGGACTTGGTATCAGGTAATTCTCAATTCCAATCCCAACCGCCACTGAGAAGTGGGGAGACCTTGGGTGAGTTCCACTGGCCTCACTGTAGAATAGATCTCAAATGTGTGAAAAAGGACCAGAGGTGGACATCTCTTCACACTCTCTTCTTCCTCTTCCACCTGCCCTGTGGGAAGTTAGGTTCAAAGTCGGAGACTTGCTGAATGAAAGCACATTTGAGATTGAGCTCTGAGCCACAAAGCAGTCCTTCCTGTGTTTTATGCAAGAGCAGAATTGGTTTTATATTGTAGAGTCAAATAGGGGAGAACATCTATGAAACACAAAAAGCAGCATCCCAATACACTACCCAATCTAATGAAGACTCTTCCCTGAAACAGCAGCCAGTAAACATTTGAGTGGGATACACTGGCACATCTATGAGTAGATTGTCTTTTACTCAACACATTTCTACTTCACATTAGAAAAAAAAAAGCAAGTTAAAGACAAAAAACAAATAAATAAGCTTTTCCTGGTGAAATGTGAGCACTGAATATTTAATTCATAAAAGAAAAATAGTCATGTGGCATATTAGGAGACAATGTTTATAAAATTACATAGATATAGAATATAACAAGAAAGTTAACTGAAAAGCACAATTTATTGGCAATATTGCTTTAATAAAGTTGTAAACTCACAAGAAAAGTGGGGATTGGCAGATAGTTTTAAATACCTAGATATTAAAAAAAATTAGGAATAAGAGTGGAGGATAATTAAAATAAATACTGATTTAAAATCTAGTTATTACAGAAATATTGATTAGACGGTATGGTGACTCATATAATTATCACTACACAATTAGTGTTTTCTATGCACACTGAATAAGCAAAAAATATGATGATGAAACTGAAGGAAGAATATTCTTAAATAAAAAGGCAAAACATCAGAAATTGTATAGTCCTTGCAACTCTACACATTGCTAATCATATATTGAGAGAAAATACCATTACTGAAAATTGTCAACTCTTAAAACTTTATGGATATATTTGCATAGTAGGAACTTGTAGCATTCTATAGCAATCTGACTTGTTGGTAAAGAATTAGCTGCATTTACTGTTAAATTAAATTAATATGCAAATGGGCTTATTCTGCAGGATGACACCTGAAATGCCTCCTTTGGGATTCTTTTCAAATGTCTATATCCTTTTCTCATTTTCCTTTGAAATATTTTAATGCTTCAAAAAATTATAAATCATGTTGATTATATTGTTCTGGTGTTGCTTTCTGCCATGAATTGTCCAGTGAAAGTTTTCAATATTGTGTAGTATGAAAAAATTATATCAATACCATTTTTCATTTGTCTACAATGATCTTTCAGATTATTTGTATATTCTGCCTTATGTACTTTTTTTATGTACAAAACTCGTTAAAAATCATTGACTTGATATATATACATATCTTTAAAATTGAACTTCTCCAGTTATTCAAAGCACAAATTTAAAATTTCTAACTACAAATACAAAACATATTGTTTACAATATCTCTGTTCTATCTACTTTATTATACAAGAGAATTTCTTTGTAGGGTTTTACTGGGGATTGAACTCAGGGTCTCTACCACTGAGCCACATCCCCAGCCCTATTTTGTGTTTTATGTAGAGACAGGGTCTCACTGAGTTGCTTAGCGCCTCGCTGTTGCTGAGGCTGGCTTTGAACTCACAATCTTCCTGCCTCAGCCTCCTGATCTTCTAGGATTACAGGCATGCACCACTATGCCTGGCTACACAAGATAATTTATACAGATAATCTTAAGTTATGTGATTAGGCTCTTCAATCTAAATAGTTGATATATGAATTAATAAACATAAATTTGATACTATGAATATTCATTGAAATGCATGGAAATTTATCCTTGAGATTCTATTGCTTGCACCCACTTCATACTGGAATATATATCTGATATTTTCATTTGATTTCTTAATGTAGTCAACTTTTTTCTTACATTTTTAAGAGTTTTGTACATTTTAAAATCAGGAATATTTGGATATAATATTCTGTTCTCAATTATACTTCTTTTCATAAAAGAAGTTTCCAGCCCCTTTAAAATGTCTTGCACTTAGAATGAATTCCTCTGTTGTTACTCTCTGAGTCTGTAGTTGAGCAAGCAACACAATGATTTCTGAACACAGACATGATGAAACCTCCTTTGTTGTGACTGACTGGGACTCCATCTTGAATCTTGTCTCAAATGCTTTCCCTGAGAGTGGACACTTCAGGAGGTTTCTGTAAATGTCCTATTAATGAACCAAATCTTTCTAAACAATTGCAAACCTGGCTCTTCACACATCCTCATGACAAGGGCTCTTCACTGAGGATCCTGATGTAGCATTTAGAAAATTTGTCAACAAATTTCAAAAACAAAACAAATTAATGTATATGTTTCTTCTATTCTACCTCTTAAATTCTTGTGCCTAACTATGCAATTTAAAATGAAAATTTTTGTTTTAAACTGTTTAGATCTAGATCTAGAGCCTGGGTTTGGATTTGAAGAACTCATCACAAGCAGTATCATGTTTATCTGTTATCTTGAAATTTACCCTCCCTCTCTTAAGTCATCTTTACTTCCTATCTTCCTTATTTTCTCCTCTCTCTCTTCCTCTCTCCTTCCCTCCTCCTTTTCCTTTCTTTTTCTCCCCTCCCTCCCTCCCTCTCTTCCTTCCTTCCTTCCTTCCTTCCTTCCTTCCTTCCTTCCTCTCACCCTCCCTCCCTCCCTTCCTTCCTCCATCCCTTTACCTTGAAACAGGGTTGGAGGAGATATTAACCAAACAAGAGTGGAAGAAGACAACTGTTTTTTTTTTTTCTCTTCCTACAGATATTACTTTCTGTTCTTTTTATTCCACTCATTTATTAATTTATTCACTAAATATGTGTTGAGCACCTAGTATGATCTAGGCACTTTGAATATAGTAGCAAATTTTCTTGCCTCTGAGATACTTATTTCTAAAGAGGTGTTTCAATCTATTTTTTTCTGCTATATACTAAAGGACACTGGGTAATGTATAGGGAGAAAAGATTATTTAGCTCACAATTCTGGAGACTGAGGAGTCCAAATGTATGTTGATTTATCTCATGGCAAGAATCAAGGGCAAGTAGGCATGGGCAGAATAGAAAGACAAAGTATAAGGGACAAACTTGTTTCTAACAACTTGTTTTGCAGTAACTAATTCAATCAGGTGAGAGAGAGAAACTCACTCTCACCTGGAAAGGCATCAATCTTTCTAAAAGACTCAATTACCTCTTAAAGGCCCTGCCTCTGTACTTGCCAAAAGAGTGGGATTTAATCTTCCAACACATGAACTATTGGGAAACACATGTAACCTCAGCAGGAGGAAGAGCAGACGAAATATGGCAAATATCATATATTAGTAAATTATTTTATTGTAAACGGATAATTAGTGTGGAAAAGAGGAAGTAGAGCAAAGGACATCAAGAGTGATGGGCAGGTGTAAGAGAATAGCTTACACTACTAAATAAGATTGTCAGAGTAAGAATTTTAAGAAAATAATGCAGGTGAGCAAATTTTCCAACCAAGTATCCAGGTCCAGGATTAGGCAGCAACAGGTACATGATCTTGAAAACTAAATCTGCCTTGAAATTTCGCTGACTTCCATTAACTCACTCCACAGACTGCCTAAGAAAGCATAATGCTGTACAACTGGACTCCAGCAAAGTAAGAACACCATAAAAATAGAGGATAAGATGTTTAATTCCTGAGACAAGTAAAAGTAACATGAAGAAGGCAGAGTGGCATTGAGGTAAACTAACCAAACCAATAGTGATATACATAAATGTAGAAGCTGTTCTTTCCTACGAACTGCTAGACTTTTATGTGAACAAATTCTTTTGAGCCTCATCATAGATAAAATAAGGAGTAGATATAAGTCATGTCCATGATATCCCAGTTTACTCTTATATCCTCCAGTCACTAGATAATATTTATGAAATTAAATATTAAATGATGTCTTACATAAAACCTTCCATGATCTGGCATCGATTCAATTTTATTTTTTCAATCAAACACCCTTGATCCTGTTAAGGTTTTCATAATTTCTTTCCTTATATGCCTCTTTGAGAAATACATTTCAACTTTTATTTTGTTCTTCCTTTTTCTAAGGTGAATTTGGTGATAATATTGCCTGTCTCAAAGAATTCTCATAAAATGTAAATAGTATGCCACATTTAAGCTACTTGATTCTGTTTCTAGCACAGAGTTAATGCTACATAAGCTTTGAACATTCACATTGTCTCTCCTTTAGTACTTATAGATAAATATTTATGTAAATGTTGATAATGGTATTAATGTCTCTTGTATCAGGTTGGTGTTCACAAAGTGAAGACAGGTTCTCAATCTTTAGATCATTTTCAACTGCATATTCAATTCTAGACCTTCAAAGTCACAGAGACTCAAAACACTGGAAGAAATGTGTGTGTGTGTTTGAGTGTGTGTGTGTGATGTATCAATCAGGACACCCACTGACTCATAATTTCATATGAAGTGTTGTAAAATAAAGTTCCATTTATCCATTCACTCATCCAACAGAAGTACAAGTAATGGAAGTTACCAAGACCACAATTAATATAAAGAATGGTAATGTTGAAACAAAGGAGGCATAGACCATTCATTTTGTTATAGTCAGAATAAATATTTCCAAACCCAATTTGATATATCCATTATTAAGCCCACCTTAACTGGGTGATATTCTATAATATATTAATCTCTATTTAAAACTTAAAAATGTTTTCTATTTTCCCACTATGTTGTATCTTACTCATATGATCAACAATGGACCAAATATGTGGTGGTGATCCCTCATAATTATTTCACCTATGACACAATAGCCATCTTAGCTTGAGTAAGTACAATCTATGTGATTTGAAATTGCTTAATGATGCATTTTTTCAGAACATATTCCTGCCATTAAGTGATGCATGAGTGTATATAGACAGTCACAGTGAAGAAAGCACAATAAATTATGTGGGAAAACATTGAGCATCAGAAGCACAGTGGGCTCACTTGGCCATATTCCATCTCCATGACAGAATTCTACAGGCAAGAAGCACCCTCCCACTCCCTAGAGACCTTTTCGCTTATATAAAACTGAACCTGCTGTTGTAATCTGAGGTGCTGAATGATGCTCTAATGAAAGAAAAGAGTATATTTGTAAAGAATTTCTTCCCTGACCCTACATAACGAGATACCAACAATCATGAAACATAATACTTAGTGAAAAACATGAGGCTTGTGAATCTGTAATCAATCAATCAACATATGTTTACTGAAAAAACACTGTATGTTCAGCCATGCAGATACTAACTGGGAGAGAAAAAAAATAACGTATTTTTTTCTCATTTCATGATACCACAACTAATCTTAAAATGAGAGAAATAAATATAAATGAGTAAATGATCAAAAATAAAATAAAGCAAAAATAATAAGAGTAATTAAATTACATTTTACCTGGCTCTGAGAAGATGCTAACGATAAATTACTGATTTGATTTTTTTTCAGCAGTCAGAAAAAAGAGCAAAGAGCCAAAGAAAAATGGAATCATATTTCATAACAGCCTTATTTTTGAGGAAAAACCTAGAAACATCACTTCTTCCCAAAGAGAGTTCACCCCATGAGGGCAACTGCTATTCATTTCTGCAATTCCACTCTCAAACATCACATTTACCAAGTGTATCTTTATGGAAAATACACATATATTAAATAAACAAGGGGTATTTTAAATCTGGAGTACTTGACATTACATTAATGACACCTTTAAAGTAAAAACCTATAACAAAACCTGGAATAGCATGAGACCAGCACAGCCTCAAAAATCCATTGTACACTGTCCACACGGTCTCTCCCTTTAGAAAACTCATGTTCTCATAATGAGACAAGGTTAATTAAATAGAATTCATTTAATTTTAGAGCTGAAGATATATTATGTATAACATTTTACAGAACATCTCACCTCCAAGACCAGGCACAGTATCTTAACTTGAGTCTTATAATTAGTATTTTGGGTTAATAATATTGGTTTTTTTTTAATCCATAATAGGTGAACTCTGCCCTTCTCCCCTTATAAGACATATCACAATCAATTTAATTACTTGGATGCTAATGGATCCAGGGATAAATCTAATTAAACTTTGTGCCAATGTAGCATTCTAATAGTTGCCTTTAATTTGAAAAAGAAATTGTTCTTTCCATCCCACGCCCCACACCTCCTAATGAACCTAATCTTGGCAAAGTAATATGTGTTCAAATAATATGAGGATAACGGAAGTTTCTAGAGCCTATCCTTCCACCATCTTTTTATCCTAGAAATTACTAGATTAATACATCCTGCTGGCTTAATAACTTGTATTAAAACTCAGAAAAGGCACCAAGAAGGGTGAAGATCACACTACCACAAGGTAGATAGAGTTACAGAACTTCAACATCCAAATCCCCTGTCAACAGACTTGTGATAAGGGGCCTTTCATCCTAGGTAGTAAGTTAACTGGGCCATGCTATGCCACTGAAAATGTTCTCTTGTGGGGAATCTAGGAATGCTGTCGCCTGGAATACATTATAAAGGTTAACACAAAAAGCACAGGGAGACAGGGAGGGAGGCCTCTGCCTTAACTCTTTTCCTGCTTTCCCTCACCAAACAGCTGGAGAATGTTGATCTTCTGAAGAAAAAAAAGGAATCTGATCAAGACCTATTCACTAAAATTGATAAAATGCTCCATTACCTCAGGATCAAAGAAAAGTCAAGAAAAAATTACACCTAAGGGGACTGAGAGAGCCCATCGAAGCCCATGAACAAGCAGGCAAGTGACAGACCAGGAAGCAATTGTAGAGCCATCAACCTAACTGCCTGTGAAATCTACCCGGGACCCACGCTCTGCCACCCGGAGAATATTATCTCTAGATGAGAGCACCTGGGACCTGTCAGTCATCCAAGCCCAGAGAATTAAGACTTATATTATAATTGTCTCCATTTCATAGTCTTAGTTTTCAATGAACTGTAAAAGTGCTAGGCTCAAAAACAGTTTGTTTTTTAAAAGAACTCAGGAAATAAAAAGTGATATGATTTCTTATGGTTGTTAAAATAGAATTGTAGAACAAATTGATTGAAATTTACTAACAATAAATTATTTTAATGATCATTTCAAAAATACTATCCAAATTATGAAACTCAATATTACTAGATAATTACACTCTAGGGACATTTTCCATGTACAGAATTACTTTATGCCAATATCTCTCTGATTTAAAAACATGCTTTGTTTAAATCACAAATTGACAATTCAATAACTTTTGAATGAATCTTAAAGAATGGAAGCTAGCTGACATATTAAAAAGTTCATGTCCACTAAAGAGACTGTGAAATATTTCATTGTGGTTCTCTTGGTGTTGTGTTTTTCTTCTAAGTCCTCTCATTTGTTATAGATACTGTCCTTTCTAGGGTCTTTATACTGATTGTGCTATCACATTAAATCCAATGGTTGACCTGGAAAACAAAAGAGCATAATTTATTAATAAATTAACAAGTTTACCATTCACCAAATCCTATTTTGATATCGGTGGACGTCATTCTCAGAACTGAGTTTTGAATGTGTTAGAATGCAGGTAATTTGCATGCAAGGTTTTGAATTTGTCCTTCATAGTCAAAAGATACTATGTGAATTGTCAGATGTGAGACAGATATTTGATTAATGAAAAATAATACTTCAAAACTCCATAGCAGTTCACACTTTAGAAAATGTTTTCACATATGCTATTCAATTGAATGCTCATAATAATTCTGCATGATATAGAAACATGCTTTTATTTTCTTTGTATGTGGACCTTTCTTTGTATGCAACCTCTACTTCATAAGAATAGACATTAACTTTGCTTGAGCAGAATTGCACCACCAGTCAGTAATTAATCTGTGGCTCGTAGTGGGACATTGTGTGCCACCGCCTCTGTTTTTCTACTCTAGTAGACTCTATCAAGTACAATAGATTCACTGTTTTCAACAAGTAGTCCATTGTCTATTTGTCTATGCATTCATGTAACTTTCATCAAAAATTTAGCTCTTGTTACAATGTATAAGCTTTCCTTAGCCATGTTAAATATTTTAAATTGTATCTTGTTCAATTTTATTGTTATATAGAAGTATCAGGCATACATGCTCCGAGGCTGGGAGGAGAGCACTTTGCATTGGTTATCGATCCCAGAAGATCACAAAGACCAACTCAGTTTCTGCTAAGGTTTCTAAGTCTGTTATAAGGTTCTACACAAACCCATCTTCCAGAGTATAAGTCCATTGATGGAGAATACTTACACAAGCAAGGTGAGGCAACCTTCCCTCATTTTTCCCCGAATCAAAATATTTTGTTACAGGAGGGATGAAGGATAGGTCTGGGCTGTTTCAAACACTTATTTTATATCTCAGGATGCTGCATTTTCAGTATGTCCTGCATGATGATGCCAATCAAGGTGATGAGGGAGATCAGAATATGCCTTTAAGTATAGAAGGTTGTTGAGTTGATGGCAATTAAGAACCATCTGATACAGAAAAACTCAGTGTTCCTACTGTTGGCTTAAAAGCAGGATATAGATTTGCAAAGACAAATTGCATCTTCCCCACCTTCTAACAGGGAGAACAAAGATTCACTACTAGAGACAACTTTAGGCCCTTCTTATCTGGGTGATACCAGAGGGATCTGGTATCATGGTACATGGAAAAGCTCTACGCATTAACTTGAATCTACCATTTTTTGCCTTTCCCCAAATTGTTAACCTGGAGACTCAGAGTTGTTCTCTTTAACATGCTATATAAGCTGGATTCAAGCCATCTATTGGAGAAAAACTCATTCACTGGGGGTCTCCTAAATATATAAAAGTAGATGTTATATAGTAGGATGTCTGTTTTTTTTTCCTGTTGTTAGTCTCTTTTTTGTTATAAAAGTCCATTCCAACTAAGAAGATATTATTGGTGAAAATCTTTCATTCTTCGTCTATAAGGGACAAGAGTTGGGTAGGTCAAGGTCACTCAGGGACATATCCTCCTGAGCTTACCATGTACAAAAATTGTCTATGCTCAGCCTCATGAGAATTTTACATGGTGTTTTAAGTTCAGAGAAAATTTTATAGTATCCATGATTTTTTTAAACAACCAATTTCCTCTAGTTTCTCAGAAAACTGAACAAAAATAAAACCAATTTAATATTATATATTTGGCACATATTTTTCCAATTGCATACATTCTAATCCTATCAGTAATCAATAATCTGCTGATTATCGCCATTTAAATTATCGCATGTTTATTTGTCCAGGTCAAAATTTTTCTTCAAAGATCTTCCGCCATTTTTTCCTAGGGTCTTAGACAAGATTTGGTATTCAAAAATTTGCTTTTGGTTTATCTTACTTTTTGCTGTGATCATTATCCTTAAAATAACTGTAATAACCCTGCTTTGTTCCCTAAGCTTTCAGAACGATTATGCTACCATGTTCCAAAGAACACTATCCATTAAATTCTTCCTGTATTCAGCCAACTGGCATTGCTTGACTTCAGTCACACCCAGGCAATACTTAACTGTCATGTGTTTTGCTTTCTCAGATTCTGTTGTCCTCACCTTTTCATCTATTTATTTTAAATTGGGAGCAGATTTTCTAAAGCAGTTTCCCTATAACTGCACTTTCCATATCTATTCTCTTCCCTTCAAATTATATTAAATTTATTTTCTGACATTATATGAAGTAATTTGCTAGTATGTTACTGACAAGCTGGCAAATTTAGAAGTCTAATGAGGAGCTGTATTTTATAGAAAAAATTGGCTGCTGTATTAGACTGATTTTTATTATTATAATAGAATACCTGAGGCTGGAAAATATGATAAAGAAAATAGGTTTACTTAGCTCACAGTTCTGGAGGTTCAAAGGCATAGTTCTGGCATTAGTTTGGCTCTGGTGAGCACATCATGGTGGTTGGTGTCATAATGGTGGTAGCCTGGGTGATAGATAGAGATACTATCTCATGACCAGACAGCAGAGTGCAATTCAGGGCTTGAGCTTTCTCTTAGAAGGTCTACCTATTACAAGAACTACCTTAGGAAACTATGAAGACAACTGTAATCCTTCCAGAAGGTAGCATCACTACAGGCAAAAGGACCTTGCTTAGGCCCCACTTCTTAAACGCCCTACCACCTCCCAACACTGCCACACTAAAGAGCAAGCCTCCAACACATGAACTCTTGGGATACAGACTAAATCCATATCCAAACCAGAGCAACTGCAAACATTTATCTCTGTTTACTAAAAATATATTCATTTTGTAAGTTTTGTAAATAATACTCTTTTATACTTTATCCGACTTTGGAATTTTGTACTATAAAATATAGAGTGACAACAAAAGAAAATGTTTTGTTTGGTTACATTCAACTATTGAGATTTCCCTGTTTAGAGTGATTCTGTGGATGAGAATATTCACATTTCCTTCACAAAAGTACTTCCAATGATATTGGTAGCTTAATCAGTTGTGAAACAACTTCACACATTTCTGCAGAACAATGAAGTCCCAGGTCAAGTGACTGAAATACTAGGGCTTTAAGATGAATTCTAAAGAGAATTTTTCTTTGAAATCTAGAGTACTTTGGAAAGTTCATATTATCCTTTCCAAAGTCTTTACTGAAAAGCTGTTTTATATTTTTTTCCATATAAGTTGTAATTGATGAGAACAAAAGGGATATTGGCAGATTATCTCTTAGAATTGGAAGGGATCCCTGGAAACAGTATTTATACTCAAATTCTTTAAATAATATTTCTAGTTCTGTGTAGATCCAGACTGTTTTACTTGACTTCAATCAGAAACTGTGGGCTAAATTATTGGACAATTTCTTATTGAATCCCCTTCAACTTTAATGAAACCTGTCAACATACAATCTAATTCTGCCAAATGGAATAACAAATAATTAGTTGATTCCTTTCTCTACTAGAAACCTTTTAAATGAATAAAGGGAGGAAATAATTCTCAGCCACCTAAATCCATTGTCTTTACTCCGTATACTTTTTTTGTTTCTTAAATACATATTTTAGTTTTCACTCAAGTAAAACTGTCCCAAATAGCCTGAAACTATTCAAGGAACTCAAGTTCAAAATGTGTTATTTAAAATTTAAGAGGAAGTAATGTGGAATTTTCTAGAAGGTAGAATAAAAATGTGAGCAGCTCCTTTTGAGCAGAGTGGACTTTTATTGCTCCTTAAATCATTAGCATGATAGCCACTTTCTCAGACTGCTCATAAAGGTAGTCTCATTCAGAATTCTAATTTTCCATGGCTTTTCCCATGCTGGGAATACCAGCAATGCCTGAACAGCTATTTTTGGTCAAGACTATTTCAATAAAGAGAATAGTAATGGAGCAATAAAGATTCTGAAAAGTAGGATTTTTTTCTTACTTTCTCCACATGGCATGGTTGGTAGTATTCACAAGTAATACTAAAAATAATCACTGAGTCTTGAGAAATATGTAAATTAGATCTAAGCAATGTTGCTTTGTTGGTGGAGAAGGGAGAAAGAAAGAGATGATGGAGAACACTAAACGTATACCCCTCCAAATAATAAACGAAGGACTTCCTATTGTCCAAAAGCCAAACCTTTCCTCACTCCCATTTCCTTGGGGCTAATAAATCCTCATGAGAGGGACAGGCCTGTGCATTTCTGTTACACAGCTGTCCTTTCTCACTTTGACTCCTCCATTGAGTTATTTGTCTCTCTCATTAGATGCGTTCTCTTTCCCCTCCTCTGCCTTTTCCTGTTATCATCCATTACTCTTCCTGTGATATCTCTGTCTCTTCAGAAACACAGGGAGCAGAACATTTGCACTCCTTTAGGATTACCTGAGAAAAGACTTCTACCACATAAGTGACAGAAAATGTAAAGGAGAGGATGTTATAATTCTTCTTGGGTTTGAATCTATGGATCCTATTGAATTCTAATAATGGTATTCTAAAGAAGGTTTTTTCCTTTTCTTTCTATTCTTTTACCCCTAACATGAAACTAGTTGGTGCAACTTTTTTGAAAGGTAATATTGTTTTCTTATAGTTGTTTTCTTTGGACATGTGTGCTTAGATTCCACACAAGTATACCTCCATCTTTGGATGACTTCTGACACCATTTTTGGGAAAAAAGAAAAAAAATAAAGAGCAATGTGAATCCTCCTCAACCAAAAGTCAGGATAATGACTTCAGTTCTCTTCTTTGAGATGATAACCAAAGATAAGAAGACCTGGGAGAGATTTAAGACCAGCTCATAATTTGCAGCAACTTTTCTAGTTTAGTGTTCAAACTAGTAGGAAATAGCATACTACTATATCAGTTTTAAAATGCATGAGTATTTTATTAGAAATTTAATCCATCTGCATCTGCTTATGATTCATTAACTCTGTATTCATCAAAATATTGTTTGCAAAGGGTGATAATAGATCCAAGAAGACTTCAAAGCCATTTTAAATTTTTCTTTAAGTATGAATGTAAGAGCTGCCAAGGGAAAAAAAATTTACATACTACACAAATTCTTAGTTTTTTCCCAGCTAAAACTTTGAAAGGTGTAACCCTGCTCTACTCGGGCCTCTTTTCTGGTGTGGTTGATAGCATTGTTTATGTGGATTAGAGAACCTTCCACTCTCTTCCAATAACTATGACCCTAAAGAAGTAAAGTGCTAATTCATCACTTTTAACATTTTGAAGAGGGAATTAGATCTGGCTTTTTTAAGTGTCCAGAATGTATTTTGTTCTCCCTTTAAAGAAAGCATTTGGCAAGAACTAATGTACAGAAAAGACAAAAAGACAGACATTAAATACTACAAGATGTGAATTGAGTGGCTAGAGGGTCATTTTCAGATCTTGCTGACAAGAGATACACAGGATAGTGGAGAGCAGCAGAGAGCTTTAAGTTAGCTGCACAATGAAGGAGATGTCCTGAGAGGGTGAAGGCAGAGGCTTTGCAAACTCCCCCTATCCCTTTTCAAAGATGTGTTTAAATCGGAATACTTGGACTTTGGTTCTCAGAGTATAGGGAATTAATAATCTTAGGATACATTTTTCCCTAAGGAAAAAAAAACATCTAACTATAATAATAGAAGGAAACAATTTCTTTAAACGAGACCTAAATTACGGCTGGGAGAATAAGTCTATTTTAAAAATATACACATATTATCATCAATGACAAAAACAGCTTGTCTGTCACTTCTGGATCCTTCTATAGACTGATTTAAGGGTCACTTATATTTGAGAGAGTGCTTCTTAATCTCAAATTAACACTTAGTTGTAGCAGAAATTTCTGTTCCACTAAAGAGATAAAATAGAAACAGAATAAAATAGAACAGAACATGATGGAGGCAGGTAATGTTGCAACTAACAAAATACAAATTCAATCTACTTCTTGTCTCTACTGTCTTTATGGAAAGATGTAGTGACGGTCGCAGAGCAATAAGAACTTGGTTTTGTCTAAATCAACTTCACTGACCTGAACTATTTCATTAGCCACCTAAAATAAAAGATGTCTGGTCATCAGCCCTTGCTTTTATAAAATCAAATTTTACATAATTAAGAGGATATATTCCTATTGATAACTGCTTTGTTGACATGGAATTCATGTATTATAAATGTCACTCTTTAAAGTTACATTTCAGTGTATTTTAGTATATAAGCAGAGTTGTTACAATAATCCTATGTATTTTTAGAATGTTTTCATTGCCTCCAACAAAATGTTATTATCCATTAACACTAAATTCTCCTTCATTCTTCTTCCACCCCATGGAAACCCTTATCTACTTTCTGTCTCCATTCATTTATCATTTTTGGACTCTTCACATAAGTGCACTGATGAATGTGTGGTCTTTTGTGATGGACTTCTTTTAGCTTAACAGCTTCAAGATTGATCCATGCAGTGGTTTGCAGCAGTTCATTATTTTATGTTACTGAATAATATTTCATTACACAGAAATTCATTTTGTTTGTACACTCATTAGATGGATATTTGGGTTATTTCTACATTTTGGCTCATAAATAACGATCTTATGAACATTCATATACTAGTTTTCAACTGGATATTAGTTTTCATTTCTCTTACATAGATAGCAGTAGAACTGCTGGGTTAAATAGTTAACTTCATGTTTAGTATTTTGAGAAACTGCCAAACCATTTTCATAAGAGATTGCTTCATTTTACGTTTCCATAAGCAATATGAGGGTTGTAATCTCTCCACATTCACACAATACTTATTAGTGTCCTACTTCTTAATTGTATCCATTACAGTCATATGAAGGGGCATCCTGTGGTTTTGGTATGCATTTCCCTATTAACCAATGGTGCTGGGTATCTCTTAATGTGCTTTGTTTAATAAATAGCTACCCCAAATCATTGTCCATTTTTAAAATAGAGTATTTGTTTATTGTCGAGCTTTAATAATTGCTTATATTTTCTAAACAATAGTCTTTTATCATATTCATGATTTGCATGTCTTTTCTATCTGGTGGGTTCATTTCACATTTAGATAGCATC
>CM053401.1:16758932-16804423 GCA_028644305.1 Xerus rutilus
TTTCTTTAATCTAAAGATTTAAAAAATGCAAAACAACTCAAGATATTTTTAGAAAAACTTGAAAAGAAATGTCATAGTTCTCTGAAACAGTATAGATAGACTTGTCAATAATGAACTCCTTTGAACCAAGCTCAGAATAGGGGAAATCATGGATAGTTATTCATGTTGTGCACTGCATATGTGTACCATGCTGCAAGATACAGTAGTCATGTGATCTATTTCTTCATGATTTTGGAAATAATTTTATAATTTTGCTAGATCTAAAAATGAACAATATATAAATTTGCTACATTATCTGTATATTTACTATAAAAACATTCTAACAGTAAGACTATTTGTTTCAGTAAAATAGTATATTAGGGTTATTTTCCACAGAAGAAAGTACATTATATTGTACTGAGGAATTGTATGTTATTATACTTCTGTTTGCAAAAGAAGAATGAATTGGATAATAGAAATACCTTCCAAATCTATATTTTAAAAACTATTTCAAATTTTAAAAAGTATAATCATTCTATCACTGATGCCTTTATTAATGAGTGCATCTTCAAATTAAATAAAATCCCAATTATTAAGGAATTTACTAAAGTAACACTTAACCTCGATGTCATATAGTGTAACATTTAATATACCAGAACAATATGAAGAAGCTCTCAACATAAAACTATAATTAATTTTTTAATGTGAATTGATATGTTATACCTAATTTTCATTATCATTAACAAGCCACACAATATCATGTAGTAATAAATTAAATATAATACATAATGATGTACTAATTATATTATAGCAACTATTTACTTAATGAAATAAAACTTTATTAGTAGAAATTTAATTCCTATAATGATTTTTCAGTGAGTTAGATATAATTTTAAATTTTTGAAAATTTTACCTTACAATACAAAGGTGCTATATTATTTCCCTACTAGCAAAAGGAACAAATTATCTAATAATTATCAGGATAAAACAATTAGAAAGCTATTAGAGATGAAAATGAAATAAAATTATTGATACAATGTAAAAACACTGCCTATTTTGTTTTTTAGTCACAAGGGCTAAAATTCAGAAAACTAAGAAAAATCTTAAAATATCCCAAAGATTCTATTAATATGAATTTGTTGTTCTTCATCAGAAATAATGACATGACACTTGAAGTGTGAATATTAAATCATTGGTTGATTTTATTGCAAATTATCATAGAAAAATTCAGACTTTCCCTTGTAAATTTTGCTATTAAGTCTGCTGAAATAAAATGGCAACAGTCAGATTAACAGGAGAAAAAGCACAGCTTTTAAAATGTTCACATGTACATGAGAGCCACACAAAATATGAAACTTAAAGAAGGGCCAGATAGTTGAGACTTAAATACTCTCTTCATGGGGGAGGGGCTTGGACCATCAGGAACTTTTAAAGGAGAAGCAAGTTGTTTTTATAGGAGATAAATGTGCCCAAGTTATAGACAATTGCCTGGAAATAAAAAGTCTGTGCAGTAGGTACCATCTTTGATTTTCATTCTTTCTTTTCATTATATAAACTTAATCTTCCTTGGGTAATAAAATTTCAGTAAAAGGATTGAAAGTAATTGTATTTTTTCTGGTGGATCCAGTCCCTATGTATATGAGGGAACTTCAGCTAAAACCCTTCTCTGCATTTGCTACTCCCCTGCAGCTATCAGTTTAACATCCAAACCAGCATATTTTGGAGTAGTTTTTCCTGAGTTGCAACATTATCCACTTCAATAATAGTATTTTATTCATTCAAAAGATGATATATAAGGAGTTTTTAGAAATATTTGACCCATATTTCTTACATAAGTTGAAAAAATGATCACATCATAATTTGTTCTATATTTAGTGATGTTTCTTAAATTTTGTTCAACTGCTAATGTTTTGGGAGTGGAAAATACTTGATAAAAAAGATAGAATAGTGAAAATATTAGCAGGTTTATCACATATTCATTGCATATTAATAAGATGTGTATCACCAATAGATTTTAGTATTCAAATTGAAATTTGCCTTTTAGAATAGTAATTCAGTAACTGTGATGCATTACAAAATTTATATAACAACAAGAAAAAAGGCTGTTTTTGAATGCATAATCTGCATGATTCTCTTTTTTGGCAAGTCCATGTCTATCATTGAGATAATCATTCCAGAAATAATGTGAACATGGGAATTTATTTCATTTGGCAGAAAACATAACCTCATCTGATAATATTCTGGCAGAATTTTATGCAGAATACAAACATGATAACAGAAAATATTCAACATTATATTCAACATTGATATACATAATCAAATGATCAAAATAAGAACAGATGCAAAAATGATAACAAATTAAATAAGAAATAACAAATACTACTTGGTTATTACAATCCTTGGTGTGAGCCATACAAAAAGATAATTAACCTGCATAGTCAAAACATGACTATCTTTGGGGGAATTTCATTCATTACTTTACTAGATTGGAGAAGACATTCACATTGTTAGTATGCCATTACACAAACTAATGCCATACAAAAATAAATTAAAATGAAGTCTCTCTCCCAAACTTGTTTTATGAGGACAACTTTGTTATATAAACAAAATCGTATAAATTCTACCAAAAAATGACAACATATTCACAGGATTGCAAATATTCTAAAAATATATTGCAAAAGAAATCCAGAAATATATATACAGTCCATTGGAAAAAAAAGTTTTACTCTCCATTGTAATTATTACTATGTAACATATAATCTTATTCACTTTATAATATTTATTTGTAGTCTTTGCTCTAGTTAAAATGTAAGTTCTGTTAAGACATATGTTTTGTTTACTGCTTAGCCCCCATATCTCTGATAGGCCCTTTTGTGGTAGTTTGTGAATAAATGTGTATTCAATGCATTAATTCCAGAAATGAATGTAAACTAAGCTTAGGATAATCTCCAAATATAATTCACCAAATTATGTGACTTATGGAAAAATAATCCATATAAGGATGTCCAAAAACACAAATGAAATTACATACTTATTTGTGCTAAGAACTGAAGAAAACAAAAACAGGGAACATTTTAAACTGGATTGAGACTATCTACCAAAATTCCACCATCCGAAATAGTGGCAAAATAGCAAAGTTTTTAAAAATTAGAAATAAAAAGTTTGCTTCCTATTTTTTACTATTCAATATCCTAAATACTGAAGGGTATGTTATTAAATAAACAAAACTAGAAAGGAAATTCACATAATTTTACTAACAATCATTAGTGAAATTTCAGAAATTTCCTTTAGAATTTGTTGTCTGTGATTTTTGATTCTTATTTAAAAAAATAATTCCCCAAACTATTATCATGGAATATTTCCCATGTTTTCCTCAAGTGGTTTTAGAATTTCAGGTCTTACATTTAAGTCTTTTTAAATTAATTAAGTTGATTTTTATATACAGTACAAAACAAAGATCTTATTTTATTCTACTGCATTTAAATATCCTATTGTCCCAATACCATTTATTGAAGAAACTATCCTTTCTCCATTTTGTTAGCCAGATTTTTGTCACTATAACAAAATACCTGAAGAAATCAACTTATAGAAGGCAACATTTTGACTCATTGATTCAGAGATTTCAGTTTTTCATTGGCTGGCTCCATTGTTCCTGGGCCTGTGGTGAGGCAGTACATCACGTCTGAAGGACATGGCAGAGAAAGCTGCTCACCTATGGCAATGAGGAAACAGAGAAAGAGGGAAACAAAAAGCCAAGGCAAGAAACACCTTTCAAGTCATGTTTCGAGAAGCCTGCTTTCTTCAATAAGCCCTAATTCCTAAAGTTTCCATCATCTTTCAATAATGCCATCAACTAGGAACCAATCATTGGATTAATATTTGTATAAGTTTAGAGCACTCATGATCCAATTATTTCCCAAAGATCTGAACATTGCTGTGTTGGGAAGCAAGCTTTCAATCCATGAGACTTTGTGGAATATTCCAGATTGAAACCATTTCACTCATTATATGTTCTTGGCACTTTCATTTAAAATAAATTGAAGGTAAATGTGTGCCTTTATTTCTGGAATCTCTATTCTCTTCCATCTGTGTGTGTGTGTGTATTACTATGGCAGTATCATGCTTTATTGATTATTTGGGGTCTTTCATGATTCTACATATATTTTATGATTGTTTCCCTATTTTTGTGGAAAAATTATTTTGTATTATTGATAACAATTTTATTGAATCTGCAGATTGGGGTAGTAGGGACACTTTAACAATATAAATTATTTCAACACTTGAACATGGGATATGTTTCCATTTATCGGTGTCTTCTTCAATTCTTAGGATCATATTGAATTAAAACATCTACATAGCCAAGGAAGAAAGCAATAGAATGAAAAGACATGTAGTGTATTAAGATAAAAGACATCTGATAAGATATATATATATATATATATATATATATATCCAAAATCTATAAGCAACTCAATAGAAAGATTAAATAATGGGCAACAAATCTGATATTTATCAAAAGAAGTCATAAAAATGACCAATATCATGTGAAAAAAATACTTAACATTACTAATCATCAGAAAAAGAGAAATTAAAATCACAAGGATATATATCACCATCAACCTGTTAAAATAGCTCTTCTGAAAAGGTAAGAAATATTGAGAAGGATTTGGAGAAAAGGACCCACTTTTCACATGGTGAAAATATAAATTAGCACAGGTATCATTATGACTCAGAAATTTATTTGTGACAAAAAGGTTCAGAGGTGAAATGGTTGTAACCTAATTAGTGGATTCATCCACTGATACAGATTAACTGGATGGTGATTGTAGGCAGGTAGGGTTTGACTGGAGGAAGTGAGTCACTGGGGGCATGTGTTTGGAATTTATATTTTGTTGCTGGTGAGCAGAACTCTCTGTCTTATGACTATCGTGTATGGAAGGAACAAGGCTATAATATCTCTTCCAACATGATGTTCTACTTCACTTCGGGCCCAGGAATTTGGAGTCTGGTGATCATGGACTCAACCTCTGAAACTATAAGCCAAAATTAATGTTTCTTCCTTTACGTTGTTCTTGTTTAGTCTTTAGACACAGCAACAAAGAAGCTTACTAGAATGGGCAATACGGCAGTAGGGAAATATGGCAAAACAATAAAATATGATCCCCATATGATGCAGCAATCCCAATAGTGGATATAGATACAAAGGAAGTTGTATGTATATGTTGAAGAGATATTTCCATTACCATGCAGCTTAGGCCAAATAAATAAAAATAATAAATGAGTAGAAATATATATATATATATATATATATAATATATTCATATGAAAAAATACAAAAGTATTATTGAAATCTATAATACCTGTGTGTATGCACATATTTACAAGAAGCCATAGCCAGCCTTCCACATCCAAGAGTTCTGCATCAGCAAATTCAACCAATGAAAATTAAATATATTCAAAAAGAAAAATTATGAGGGCCAGATGCAGTGGCACACACCTGTAAACCCAGTGGCTCTGGGGGCTGAGGCAGGAAGATTGCTAGTTCAAACCCAGCCTCAGCAATTTAGTAGGGCCCTAAGGAACTTAGTGAGAATCTGTCTCAAAAATTTAAAAATAAATAAATAAATAAAAGGGACTGGGAATGTGACTGGGTTGTTGAGTGCCCCTAAGTGCAATCTCTGGGAAAAAAAATTATGTCTACACTGACCACATATGGATATTATTTCTCTTGGCATTATTCCCTAAACACACAGTATAGCACTATGCTTGGTGCTTATGTAAAGTCAGCACACAGATAATTGGAACAGAGTAGAGTTCATAGAAAGAAACTCATATGTGCCACCATTGCTTCTCAACACAGGTGCCAAAAACATGCATTGGAGAACCTGTTTAATAAATAGTACTAGGGTCTGGGAAAAGAGCTCCGAGGTATAGTTCTCAGCTAGCATTTGTGAGAATCTGGGTTTAATTCCCAGGACTGGAAAAAAAAATGGTTCTAGGAAACTATCCAGAGGCAGAAGACTAAAACTTCACTCCTATTTCTCACACTATGTAACAATAAAAATAAAATAGGTCAAAGATCTTAATGTGAAACCAGAAAATATGAAACTACTAGGAAAAATACTTCAAGTCATTGGTACAGGTAATGATATTTTTTATATAACCCCACAAACACTGAAAAGAAAAGCAAGAACACAAAAATGAAACTACATCAGACTAAAATCTGCATAGCAAAGGAAACAGAGTAAAGAAACAACTTACAGAATGGGAGACATTTTTGCCAACTATTCATCTGAAAAAGAATTAAAATCTAGAATACATAAGAAATTCAAAAAACTATACAATAATAATTAAATTAAAATGGGCCAATGGTCTGAATAACTACTTCTCAAAAGAAGAATACAAATGTCCAACAGAAGGAGTTGTTTTTTTTTAAAGTGCTTCATATCATTAATCATGGGGAAAAGACAAATCAAAACTAAAATGAGATGCCATGTCATCCTCATTAGAATGGCTATTGCAAAAAATATATAAATAAATAACAAATGCTAGTTCCCATGTAGACAAAAAGGAAATCTCACATACTGTTGGTGGAAATGTAAATTAGTACAACCAATTTGTAGAAAAGTTTGAAATTTCCTGGAGCTAGGGCTGTAGCTCAGTGGTAGAGTGTTTGCCTCACATGTGTGAGTCGCTGGGTTCGATCCTCAGTACCACATATAAATAAATAAATAAAATAAAAATATTAAAAAAAAAGTTTGAAATTTCCTCAAAAACAATAAAATAAGATTGGTCTATCATATAATCCAGATATTCCACTTCTGGGTATATTCCCAAAGGAAATGAAATCACCACACCAAACACACCTATATTCATATTTTTTGCACCATAGCTGAGATAAGGTATCATCCCAAGTGTCCATAAGCAGATGAATGGATAAAAAAAACGTGATAAATAAATACAATGGAGTATGTTTCAACCATAAAGAAGAATAGAATCTTATATTTTGCAACAAAATGGATGGCATTGGACAAAACTATGTTAAGTGGAATAAGCTAGACACATGTTTTTTTCCATATGTGGACATTTTTTCAAAAGTTTAATGCAGAACAGTGATTACCAAAGTTTGGGAAGGGGGAAGGGGGATAAAGGAAGGCAGGACTCAATTAGTTTATTGACCCCTGTTAGTATATACAATTAACAAATGTTAACCAAAATTTTCAAATTAAAATAAATAAAAATAAAAACACCAATGAATAAATAGAATTAATGTGTGAAACCAATGAGATAGAGATATTTGATAAAATACTATTTTTAAAAGATATCATACAGCCACTAAAAGGAAATGAAACTTCCTTTTATTTTATTGATATCTACAGAACCTCTTATAAATAGAAGCCTAAATGTATATATTGTAATATTGGGAAACTTGCAAAAAGAAACTAACAATATAAAAACAACCAAAAAGTAACCATTTTTTTGTATTGAAGTTCAAAACTGGCTGAATTTTAACTTTTTCACTCACAAGCAAACTTTTTTCTGTGAAGTTTTGGGAAGCATGTTTGTCATGAGGGACCTTTAATGGCAAGACCTGGAAAATGTTACCTATTATTAGCTCGCGTATTGTATTTACCTGCTCTGCTTCCAACACTGCGGGATAAAGAGTTCTGTCAGTGTTTCCATTTCATTTAGAAATCAGTCACGACACTTCGCTTTGGGCTAAAACCTGGCATGTAAGCCTAAAGTCAGTTTTATTTTTCCTTAAATAAATTCTGAAATGCTTTTCAGCCAAGCCATTTTAGTTAGAATAGAACATAAATACATGTAACTGACTCCAGATGCTTTTGGTGCCCACTGAGAAACAACAGAAAAGGTATGTGCTTTCTTAAAAATAAAAAATAAATCTGAAAGTGATGACATTGCACACCCTTCCTCCATATCAACTGAGTGACTTAATTAAAATTTGGTCTGAGAGGCTACATAAAATTCAGCTTTTCCAGTACATTTATTGTAACTTACTATCCTTAAATAATTCATTCATTATTTATTTAGTTTGTGAATTTAAATAAAATGCATATATCAATAATACTTTGAGTAATGTGGGATTATATGTGGATAAAATTGAAAGAGCCTAAAGCCATCCTTGCCTAATAAATCTGGGAAAGACCACCTCCATCCTCCACACGTCCAAATATATCATATGACTATTGCTGCTTGTTGACTCAGCCTTAGAGAAAGGCACCCAGCAGGTTGGCAGGATAAAAGCTTTCCTGTTTATTCAACAATGTGCCTCCGTGGGGTACATGGTGGTAATCAGACTGGCAAGATGTACATGGTATATAAATATTTCATTTTCCAAGCCCACCGAACACGCTTGGCAAAAAGGAAAAAGTGAGATGGACCTCCAGCAGTTCTCAGACTCATCTGGAGGGGCTCCTGGACATGACTGAGCCAAGCTGCTCAGGTGTCACCCAACACCTTCCCTCGTGCATTCCTGGCACTACGGCAAGCACTCAGTATTCTAGCTTCTCACTAAAGCATCTGAGTGTGGCACAGCATTTAGTAGCTAGGTAAACTCCCCCAAGTTTCAACAGTTTAGGGGTGCAGGTTGGCAGGAACTCCAAACCTACTGAGGACAGATATCTTCAATCTCCCACTCGGAATTTCACGTAAGTTAGCAAGAGCAGTAACACATTATTGACTCTTCAAATCACTGAATTGATTCCTAAACAAATAATTTTTAGGTCTTATGAGAGAATTTCACTGGGGAGAGAAGAAGAAAAGGAGAAAAAAATAAGTCTGCTGCAGAAAGAGGCCTATAAGAGCACTGAATTTGGATTTAGATGTTCTACTCTTGTTACTTCTACTTGTCTCTTTGAACAGCCTCACCACCTTCTAAGCTCAATTTTTAAAGACACGTAGCTGTGCACAATAGCACACATCCTTAATCCTAATGACTTAGGAGGCTGAGGCAGGGGAATGCAAGTTTCAGATAAGCCTAAACAACTTAGTGAAACTCTTGTTTCAAAACAAGAAGGAGTGAGAATGTAGCTCATTAGTAAAGTAGCCCTAGGTTAAAGTCCCTGTATCAAAAAAAAAAAAAAAATCCCAACAAAAACCCCCCACAAAACCCCCCAAAAAAGCAACATAAAACTTCTAAAGCCATACAATGTGAATAACAAGAATTTGTTACTTCCCTTATACAACTGAACACTTTAAGTAAACTATTGTAGCTGAAATACATTAAAAAATTGTTAAGATTCACAGAAGTAAAAATAGTTTTAATAGAGCATAACATTAGTTAGGTAATAAATATTAAGAAAACTACTAACATTATTAATATTGATTTGACAAAATAGTCTAGTGAAGCAACAAAGTACAACTAACGTTCATACTATGAGCTCTTAAGCAATTCCAGGACAGACAAGAGCTCCCTGAGTCTCAAATTACTTATCTGGAAAAGAGGATTCAATCACTTACTCCAGTAGAGTTACTTTGAGAAATAAATGGTAGTGTTCAGAGAGGGATGCCATAAATGGTAGAATTTATTAGGGTTAAAACCAAGATTCACATATTAACTTCAAGAATACTTACCAGATAGAATTTAATTCAACTGTCTGAACAACATAGGTGGTTCTTACTTTCCCCGAGGAAGAAGTCCAAAGGTAGGTCCTCCACAGCCAGAATGGTAGCTCTGTAACTCGCGATTGCAGAGTCTCTATCTTTCTATCCTGCCCTGTTGGTATGTGACTTTTGTGCTCTTGTTAACTGATGATTGTCCCGTGTTTTGATGTTGCATCCACTTTTCAGACAGAAAGCTGATTAAAAAATATGGGAAAATGTTTCCACCAACTGAGCCTAATCCTTTTTATCAGGGAAACCATGACTTTCTTGGATACTCCAATGTGATGCTTTTATTTACATCCTGATAGTGAGAATTGAGCCAACTAAGCACTCCCAGTTGCTAGGTAGTTTGAGAAAATAGGCATTTCAATAGGGCACATTATTACACAGAATAGGCATATGGTTTATTTCTACATGAGTTAGGAGAAATTAGTTATTGGGTAGATGTCCATCACAGCCACATGCTCACAAGTTATAGCAATACTTGCATTCTCTTGACTTTTCAGCTTTATATATACCAGGCTCCTTGAATAAGTGCAGATTCTGTGAAGACAGGCCACCGCCTTGTGATTTCTCTTAAAAGTAGCACAGCATGCTACATAGCTTGGTGCATAACCATAGAAACACAGTAAACATTTTTTAACAATGTGAGTTAACAATGCTAACAAATCTGCATTTAAACCATTGGTGCATTATCCCACTCAAAAAATATTTCTTCTTTTTATCTCTTCTATTTCCTCCTTCTTTCAATCAAACTCCATGAAGATCCTCTATAGGCTCTTAAATTGTTCTCATAGACACCACTCAGATGAAGAATGACACTCATCTTTTATCAGAAAATTCTGTATGGAAAGATTTTGTCACTGAGTAATTTCCCAAACAGGAAATGGTATTATAGTGGCCTTCCATAATTCTAGACCTCATATTCACCAATGTGTATATTACAGTTCCCCAAAGTATAATTACTATGGATTTATTTTTGGCCTTTGTGAATGTCTAAGTGAACATAACCCTATTAAATATCTTTTCCTCCCTCAGAACTTCAGCCCAGCAGACCAAAAAAATGCCTGACCTAGAGTATTGTACATTAGGAATGCTCTAGTTCCTAAAGCTGTTCCAGTGACATGGGGCATTTATATGATATGTAGGTAAGAGGATGGTAAAGAAGATGCTCATGATGGGCCTTCTAATTGTTAGGAGCCTAGAAAATAGAAGGTACTGAAGTGAAGCTTATTCATTGGATTGTTTGCAATGTGATGTATGCAAGTACAAATTTAAGCTGTGTTATGAAAGACATATTTGTATGATTGATAACTAATGAATAATATGATTTCTCTTACCTCTGTCTAGTGATACTCATATAATCTCAGCTTTTTGGAAATGGGCCCAGGATTAATTTCTACATCCTTTTGAATCTTTCAGGTAATAATCTCCTTTATGACTTTGCATTTCCATCAAATATTTGCTGTTAAAGTTTATATCTAGGAGAATCAATAGAGTTAATGCTTTCAGCATGCTGTTTTCTGGATGAAGAAAAATGCAACATCCAGCTATCACTATTTCTCTCTCTCTCTCTCTCTCTCTCTCTCTCTCTCTCTCTCTCTCTCTCTCTCTATCTCTATCTCTGTCTCTCATACACACACACACACACAGACACACACACACACACACACACTCACTCACTCAAGAAAACATGTTCTACAATTCAGGTCCTTGTAGTTTCACCTGAGCTATGGTCAACTTTACATAAAGACATTTTTATTAATTTGGAAATAACCTATCTGCTCCCATTATAGCCTCAAGTTTCAGACTCATTTGCCACTGATTTCTGTGCTTAGTAAAATGTGTTCACAAGTCTCATGACATCTTGGCTTGTTACACACCCAGACTGATTAAATAGGTTCACAGAATGAGATGCGGGAGAAAAGAGCCTTATAATTAAACCCAATTTAGAGGTCACTTTTCAGATTAATTCATTTAGCCTCTTATCTTTCCTCAAAATTGCATGTAACATTGTCCCCAATAGTTTAGCAATGTGGTCTATGCCAGTTTTATATACATACATTGAATTCATGCAGTTTTTGTTTTTGTATGAGATGACTCCAACATTTATATTACTATCTGTGACAACACATTTCAGTTCCATTCATAAAAGTCCTAAATTGTTCTCTAAACTCTCCAAATCGCATGTCTATTAAATGTAAATGGCACATTGGGTCATGCCAAAATCTGGAAATCACATGTATTTTCCCCTCATCACATCCTATAGCCAGTCCATGAGTAAGCTCTTGGGACTTTCTCTACAAAGCCCACTCTAAGTCATCCACTGCTATTGATCTCACAGTCTCTGTGACAATCTCCAAATTGGGTCCTCATTTTGTTTTTCTACTCTCCTTCTCCATACATAGGAGTCATGGTCATCTTCTAAATATATTCATAAAATAAAACAAAAAAATCCATTGAATGTTTGTGGTTTTTTTTCCTTTTCCTTTCTTACTTTTTTTTCTTTCTTTTTAGTAAAAAGCAATGAAGTCAATTTCAAAATTAATACGGAACATTCAAATCTATTGGGAATTTTTTAAATTTGTTCTAATTAGTTATACATGAAAGTAGAATGCTTTTTGGTATACCATACATAAATGGAGTATAACTTCTCATTCTTCTGGTTGCACAAGATGTAGAATAACACTGGTTGTGTAATCATATATGTACATACAGTAATAATGTCTGATTCATTCTACTCTCCTTCCCACCCCATACTCCCTCTTCTCCCTCACTCCCCTCTACCTAATCCAAAGTACTTCTATTTTTCCCTAGCACTTACCCTTATTGTGAATTAGCATTCGAATATCAGAGAAAACATTTGAACTTTGTTTTTGTTTTTTTTTTTGACATTGGCTTATTTCACTTGGTATGATATTCTCCATATCCATCCATTTACTGGTAAATGCCAAAATATCATTCTTTTTTAAGGTTCAGTAATATTCCATTGTGTATATATACTACATTTTATTTATCCATTCATGTGTTGAAAGGCATCTAGGTTGATTCCATAATTTGGCTATTGTGAATTGAACGGCCATAAACATTGAATTGAATGGCTATAAACAATGGCCGCGTCACTGTAGTATGCTGATTTTAAGTCCTTTGGGTATACACTAAAGAGTGAGATAGCTGGGTCAAATGGTGGCTCCATTTCAAGGTTTCTGAGGAATCTCCATGCTACTTTCCATAATGGTTGCACCAATTTGCAGTCTCACCATAAATGTATGAGTGTACGGTTTCCCCCACATCCTCACCAACATTTATTGTTGCTTATATTCTTGATAATTGCTATTCTGACTAGAGTGAGATGAAATCTGAGAGTAGTTTTGATTTGCATTTCTCTGATTGCTAGACGTAAGAACAGAAGCCTGAGTTCCAGACTTATCTATAAATCAACATTAGTCAAGGAATAAGAGAGTCTAGTTTATGACTCTGCATTGGGATCATTCCTTTACTGTAGAAGCTCACATCTAGGGAACTCATCAGAGCTAACACTTTCAGCATGTAATGTTTTTCATAAAGAAAAGAGTAAATTTCAACTCTCAATCACTGTGTCATTGCATGCGCTCAGTAGAGTCTTTGTTGCATGACGTGTTGAAATAGGGTTTCCTTTTTATTTTCCTTTTTCATAATAGAAACACTGTCAACATACTCTGGGCTAGCCTCGTCTTTATTGCTGAAAACTTTTCTTCATTTTTATCTTTAAGCACTACTTCTGTTTATTCTTTTTATTTCTTCTCATTTGGTTTTTAATTAATGCTTATAGAGTTCAATTTAGGGGCTATGGCTGTCACTTAGTGGTAGAATGCTTGCTTAGCAAGCCTAAAGCCCTGTTTTAATCCCCAGTGTGGGAGGCAGGGGCCCCTAAAAGATTCATACCTCCTGAGAATGGCCTTCTTGTCCTGCAGAAACGATACTCTACAAGAAGAAGGAGAAGGAGAAGGAAAAAATATTAAAGTAAAAGTGAGTGTTGTGATCTTACACCTAGGTTCTGGAAGCCATACATTGACGACATGTAGATCAAGGCCTGCATGCCAATAATAGCACAGAAGATGAGTGGACATAGAGTTTATAGCTGCTATTTGGCTCCCATACACCTTGACACTTGGATAGATTTGGCGATTTAAGATTAGATAATGATTCTACCTTTGCTGTTTCCCCTACTTGCATCCATCTATAAAGTTAAGTAGAAATAATACCATTTTAGAGTCTCTTCATTTCTCTTGGATGTGGTTGCTAGTTCCAAGCAGAAAATGCAACTGTATCACTGAATTTTGATGCAATGCCATTTGGCTGCTTTTGGTTTTGTTTCCTGTGCTTTGGGGGATCTTTTACAAAAACTATATGCCTATTCCAATGTCCTACAATATTTCTTCTATGTTGCCTTCTAGTAGTTCATGGTTTCAGGTCTTATATTTAAGTGTTCAATTCATATTGAATTGATTTTTGTAACTGGTGAGAGACAGGGGTCTAGTTTCATTCTTCTGCATGTGGATAGCCAATTTTCCTGGCATCGTTTATTGAAGAAAACTATCCATTCTCCAACACATATTCTTAGTGAGTTCATTGAAAACCAATTGTTTATAGATGCATGGGTAAACATCTAGACTCTGCTGTAGAGCTTTTCAATCTATTCTATCTCTTAAATTCTTTCTCCCAACTTTCTACACTATGCCCTTCTCCTGAATTCTAACAATTCCGCAATGAATTTTCCTATCAATAATTTGTCTTCAGCTGAATCTAATTTTAACCCATTCATTTCATTATCATTTCAAAAAATTTTTTGTTTCTTTTTCTACTTTTTTGGTCACTTTTATATTTATCTTTTTATTTTAGTAAGCATTTAATGTACAATATGATGTCTTCTGTTCACAATCATCTCAGTGCTTAAAATCGGTTAGTATGAAACTGTCTTTATTCTTCTGCTCTTGCTTATCCCCAATTGATGATCTTTACTTATGAGCTCATATTTGTTATATTTGAAACTTTGATATTCTGATGGGCCAAATGGAGATTTTCTTCTGATTATGTTTTACTTTAAGTTACTTGGTAGGGTTATTGAAATAGAATCACCTTTTCACACCAGAGTACCCCTAAGGAAAAAGTAACATTTTCAGATGCAGCTCACAATTTTGAATTTGACCCAATGCTTAATTCCCAGGATTGGAATCTTCAATTCCATGTATCTTAATTGTTCTGTTTTTAGTTTATTGTGTGTAAGCAGTAGATAGGGTTAGATATGGTGATAGCGGAGTATTTGATATTTCTTATATATTGTGGATCTAGTAATAAAGATAAACTATTTGGGATCTTATTGTTTAATAAAGATATGGATTTTCTAAGTATTCTTCTTCTACTTACTAATGAAATAGATGTCACTGCCTGATATCTTCTATTCATTATAAAAGTGTCTTTACCACTGACATGTAAGTTAAATGACTACAGAAGGCTTTTGTAGGGATTTTATGTTCCTTTTGACATATTTTCCCATGTGTCCTCAGTACCTAGATCACTCTTTCCATTCTACTTGTGAATTAAAATATTTTCTGTATGTTGTTACCAAAATGATGTATTAGTCTCTTCTGATTTCCACACAACATTCCTTAACCATTTCTGCTTAACTATACTCCAGTAGAAAAGGAAAATGCCAGTTAAATTAGAGAATTTAGGCTGGATGCTGTTGCACAAACCTGTAATCCCAGTGGCTCTTGAGGCTGAGGTAGGAGGATCAGGAGTTCAAAGCCAGCCTTACCAACAGTGGGGCACTAAGTAACTCAGTGAGACCCTCTCTCCAAATAAAATACAACATAGGGCTGGGGATGTGGCTCAGTGGTCGAATCCTTCTGAGTTCAATCTCTGGTATCATCCCCCCCAAAAAATTAGAGAATTTAGTAGATTGAACCTTGCTATGGATTGTAAAAAGAATCAACATTATAAAAAGTAACAAAATATCCACATTATATTGCACAATTTTATTTAAAACATTACACTTTATAGAGTATTTTTACAGTAATACTAAAATGTACAATAATTTTAGCATGACAAATAGTAGAAAAGTTTAGGAAGCTTTAAAGGGAAGGTAGGAAAGTTTAAACAGAAGTGTTTAAAACAATATATATTTCTTGATCAATTACACTGTGCTCAGGGATGTACTAAGCTATGGAGATCTTGGTCAACAGTTCAGATATTAAAGAGCCCATGGTATATTTGTTCATAAATATTTTCTATACATATTCAGTTTAACACCATTATAAAAATGAAAGTTTAATGAATAGACTATTAATGTAGATTAGAATTAAGGTACAAATTGATTTTTTAAGAAAGTGGAATATTTTCATACTTTTGTCACAGTTTCATTTTTAATCATTATGGTTTATTTCAGGGAAATCAGTAGTAAGCTTATATGTAGTTGAACTTAGGCAGATTTGCATTGGGGAGTTGAATCTTGGGTTCTAATAGACAAAAGTCTATTATGTTTATGTTATTCATATTTTAAATAGCATCCCCCCAAATCCTTTCAACTACTTGGGAAAAATGTCTATTGGCTTTTTATATGATTTGTGTTTACACTGTAATAATTGTAATGATAAGAATAGAAATAAATATACACAATGCACACCAACATACCAAGCAGTGATATTTTATGTGTCTTCCTAGTGTATTTTCTTAATCGTCTCCAGGAAGTATAATTTTTGTAAGTGTTGATAGGTAATGAATGTCTAAACAGCTTTCTAGATGTAGACTACCTGTTTCTGCTACAGAGTGAAACAGGAAAACTCATAAAACTGAGTATAATTTTTGCACTGAATTGAGTGTTAAAAATGTCAACTAGTCAAATCATAAAATTTTCATCCCTGCAAAAATGTTTTATATATGTTCTGAATCACTCTAAGTGTTTATCAATATAGATGTTTGTTAACATTTGTCTGTTTTATCATTTTCTCTTCCTCTCTTTCTCCTTTCCTTTTTTTCTCTCTCTCCCTTCAAATTGTCCATTCTTCTTCATAGATAATCATAGTTGACAATAGCCAGTCTCCTTCAGTTCTGTCTTCTGACTTTAATGTGGAAAAATCTGATGACCAAATTCTCCTTTACAAGGCCATTTTTATTAGCAATCAGGCATAGAAACAACCATAGCAGTATTCTCTAAGATCAAACTCTCCTGAAGACTAAGTTATTTGAGTTGTGTTACTCATCTCTTACAGGAAGTTCTTTTGAAATACACTCAATACAACCTGTATTGAAATGTCTTAAGTTCTGGTTGAATATGTGAACTCATTAAGAAGTCACAGACATCCTTCAGAAAGGTGAAGAATGAAGGCTTAATAAATCTTAATTTTATGGTTTTGCAAATATTTCTAAAAATAGAACCCCAAAATACATCGTGAACTTCAGTATCTCAGGTAAATAAATTGAAAATATAGCATTTTTATTTTTTATTTTTTTAAGATTTTTTTACTTTATTTTTTTCATATTTTATTTATTTATTTGTTCTATTTAGGTTTACATGATAACAGAGTGCAATTTGATTCATTATACAAAGATGGAAGATAACATTTCATTTCTCTGGTTGTAAGTGATATAGAATCACAACATACATGCAGTCATACATAAAGCTAGGGCTATGATGACCATCATATTCCACCACCTTTACTGTCCCCATTCTCCGTCCCCCCTTACAGCCCTGTGAACAGAGTTCCTCCATTGTTCCCATGTCCTTCCCCCCATATGGATCAGCATCCACTTATCAAGGAGTACATATAGCATTTTTTTTTTGGTACTGGGGATTGAACTCAGGGGTACTCGACCCTTGAGCCACATCCCCAGCCCTATTTAGTGTTTTATGTAGAGACAGGGTCTCTCTGAGTTGCTTAGCACCTTGCCATTGCTGAGGCTGGCTTTGAACTCGCGATTCTCCTGTCTCAGCCTCCCTAAGCGCTGGGATTACAGGCTTGAGCCACTGTGCCTGGCTTACATATAGCATTTTTAAACACAATACCAAACACAAAGTCTTCTTCATCAATTGATGTAAATACAGGGAAACATTTTATTATCCATTAGCTACTTAAGAATATGAGGAAATTTACTCTTCATGAGAAAAAAATATGGAAGAATACACAAATGGTGTGATCATTTATCAGATATTTGAAAAACAGTATGCCATGCAGAGTCTAGCAAGGAAACAGGAATGGTTTCAGTATTAGGACTAGAACAATGATTAGTCATGTAGGTGACAGAGGAGCTGATGGTGAGGTAAATAGCAGGATGTTACACCCTCCTGAGGCTAGAGGGATGAGAAAGTGTTACTGGAACCCGATGTTGAGGCCACCCCTACTTAATGTTGTTGCTCCCTGGTGATTTGAAGCTGGAACCTTGGAGAAGATGCACATCCTGCTGAGTGAGCTGCTTGAGGAGCACAGGGAAGGGAGAATCCCTGGCATCCTTCTCTCTTCCCTCCTCCATCACCTTTCCATTGCTTGCTTCTGCCTCCCATTCACTCTGGAAGCCACTTGGCAGACGATCTCTAGAATTGCAGCTTGCCTGGAAGGATGGACTCCTAAACAAACAGAATCTGGACTCAAAAATTTAATTCCCTCAGAGAATTCATATGTCTTAGCTGGGCTCCCTTATAACTCTTCCTCATCACTACTTCAAAAAAGGAATGACAAGCTATTTTTAATGGAGATAAGCTTTAGGATAAAGGCAGTTTTTGACTTTCTAGTTTTGTCTTATTTTCTACTTTCCTATAAATAGTAGCAATAGAAACAAGCAACAACTGAGACACTTCTTTCATCTCTCATTTCCATTCTGCTTGAGCTCCTGTCAGTTTTAGCCCAACTATCATAAACAGGTCCCAGAACTTTCTCATTGGTAAAGGTTTGTGTATCACATCTACCCGCTAATTCTAACACTAACGGAACAGAATTAATCCTCCTCTAAAAATGTAAAATCTCCTTTAATAACTTCCATGTTTTCTACTACATTTTCCCTGAGACTTAATTTACATCGGTTAAGTTGAAAATCTGGAGAGATTCATCTCTCTTAATTAAAAAAAAAAGAAGTATTTCAGTTTATAAAAACATGAAGATTTTTTTAAAATTAAAATTTGCATGTGTTAATTAGGATGCTCAAGAGCAACACTTGGTACTTAAGGAAATGCTTAACTATGTGTCAAAAAGAATTTGGAATGACACTTAAATACAGGGAAGACAAATTCCCAGGGCTATCAAATCAGTTTATTAATAGCGAGGTCGTGAACTTGTTATCACATTGAAATGAATGGAAAAACACAAAGTAACAGTCTTAAATTCAGCTTTCAAGAACTAGTCTTTCTCTAAGGGGATACAGCTTTAAATTAGGGGAGAAAAATTAGATAATTATTAAACACATTGAATATTGAAGAAAAATACTGTTTGGTTCTATTAGTATTTAGTTTTACTGTAATCCTGACCAGTGCATATTACAAAAATCTGCTTCAATGAGTCATGAAGTGATTTTGTATTTCAAAGAAAACAATTACAACTAAGTTCATAAAAATAACCCTGACCCACTGAAAAATGTCATACATTGATAAATTGAGACAATTCAGATTCATTACATTGAAGTTGTAAAGCACTTATAAAACACAAATAGACTTATTAGAAGTTGTATATTAAGAAAATTTGGGGGCTGAGGTTGTGGCTCAGTAGCAGAGCACTTGCCTTGCACATGTGAGACAATGGATTTGATCCTTAGCACCACATAAAAATAAGTAAACGAAATAAAGACACTGTGTCCGTGTATAACTAAAAATCATTTAAAAAGAGAAAAGAAAATTTTGTACCTCAGTGTTATTTTTATTGTCAAACAGCTCACTAGGTTTTGAGCAGTTGAGGATATAGTTCTAGAAAATTATCTTGGAATGTTTACCACATAGGACAGACAGTTGCTGAATATGTTTAATTTTGCATTTTTAGAGAGAAGAGAGGTATGTTAACGTTAATAATTGACCTTGGAAATCACCATTATGTCCTTGTCATTTGTGACTATGTTGATGCTACCATTGGTTGTTATAATTACTTCAAATTTCTTGGGAGTTTTCATGCAAGCAATACAATAAATCTCATCCAGTGTTTCTGTGGATGATGCACCTTAGATTGCTCTACAGACATTTATTATACATGTGAAGGTTAGCTCAGTAAAACTGGTTTTGTTGTCTGTGTGCTCCTCTGTGGTATTATTCAATATGTACCAATTTATAAGGAGGTTTAAGATACAAAATGAATTCAGATTCACATGAGGCATAAAAGTATGAAGAAAAAGTAAACATTATAATGGAAGCAGTAAAGAGAACAAGAATTGAAGCTCTGGGTGGTCTCTCGGAACCCGTGCAGTACTCTCAATGCAGAGGACCACACAGGGGAAGAGAAAAAATGCAGTGTTTTATTATATTGTTAACAATCCTTTTCAACACATTTTTCCAGTTGTTAAAATGTAATTGCTTTTTGTGTCTGTATAGTTTAGAACTTCTGTGTAAGGAAGTCACCAGGATTCTTATCAGTAGAAAAAATAAAAACATTAAAAGATTAAAAACAAACACAACACAACTTTGAGGTTAGGACAGACAATCTTCTCATCTACAACTATTCTAGCTTTCCATGTTCATCAGACATCCTAATTCAGTCAAAAGACTCATTGTGTTTTCTTTTCTGATCTTTCTGTTCCTCATCATCTGTAAGACGCTACTCTGGGGCTACCTTCTCAATTTCTGTTCCACTTCTCTTTACCTTTACTCTTCTGTGGATTCTTTCCTACACAAGTTGATATCCATTTGCAAGTTGATTTAACCAAATCCATCTCGCCACTGATCAACAGCTTATTTCTATCTAACAGAACTCAAAAGTCATCGCAAAATTTGTATCCAAGCCTGTCTGCAGCATGGTGTTGATAAGATGTCAAATGATTTTCCGCCTTTCCCTGGTCATTTCACACATGTGAACACAACTGGTTCTGTTTGTTGCTCTCCTTTCTCACAGGGTAATTTCTTCCTCAGAGGAGGTAGGGGGACAATATGGCTTTGTATCAGAGCTATACAACTAGAGAACATTTTACAGCTTAACGTGTGTTTTTTCACACAACATATCCAATCTGCTTCCTTCCTTATTATTGTAAATCTATATGCAATAATGATATAGCTTTAATCATTTTCCACTTAGAACACAAGCAAACTTGGGCAGCATAGAAATAAGCACTATTCTAAAGGTTTATCTACTGTTAGAAAAAGATATATTTGAAATTTTTTGCAGAGGCCTGGAAACTTTAGAATCCATGCCACTTGAAAACACATTCTAGTGAAGATTGTGCACAACAAATACCTTCTACTACCTGGCAGATCCCTAAAATCATCATCTTCCTTTAATTGCTGTCTCTCACCAAATATTTAATGTAACTGCTTGTACCTTATAGGCCACTTAACCAATAACTATGAAATGAAAGAAACAACAAAAGTTTTTCTTAACTGGATTGGTTCAGTTTGTTGATACACCCCAAACAAAGAAAACATTAAATGCTTGTTTGTATGTCAACTCAATGAGTATTAAATTGTCTTTCAGATTTTCTTTTCACATCAACTACAGAAGTTAGCACACTTCGATTGAAGGTTCTCTCTTTTTCTCTCTGACCACCTGTTTTGGTGCTCACCACATTATGTGACATACATGTTTTTCCTTAGGTGTTACTCTGTGATCACAAGGGTGGCTAATGAAACATGTCAGAAGCAGCCTAAGGCCTGTTTCTCATCTGGAACATGCTGGATTGCAGACTCTTATTTATCCTGAAGAATTGACAGTGGAACTCTAGAGACTTGGTTCAGTTTCCTGCCCTTGACAGGCACTGTGAATATCATCCCCCTCCCTAAATTGTTTCCCTGAAGGATGGCACATATCATGACTTTACAAAATAGACGTACTCACTCTCCCTCACTTTTGCAGGCTTTTTTTGGTTTGTTTCTTTGTATTTTATGAGAAGAATAGGGGAAAAATTATATTTTAGTCTGCCTTTCCCTTTGTAATTTTGAAGAGATCATACTTTAAGAATGAAGGACTATATCAAGAAATAGTTCTTGTCATTCAAGTATGACACCAGTCCACACAGAAATTTAGAAGGATCTAGGATGCAGAATGGCTATTCATTCTGTGCAATGCATCTGTTATATTCCTTATACATTATCATCAGGGAAAATTCTTTGACAGAATAACTGCATGTTACCTTTTTAATATGCTATGCTAGGGTCTCCCAGTGACCCCACAGGAACATGATCATTCCATGTTGATAGCAAATGAAAACACTAATGCAAGCCAGGGGAGTACCCTGTTCAGTACTCCTTGACAGTGCATTACAAACTAGCTTTGATAAAATTTGATTCTCATCACATAATTTGTGCAGCAGAAACATTATGCACTGTAGAGAGAGATTATAACTAAGCAATAAATGCAGATTGTATTTTCTTTACAGGTCCCTAGACCTTAATTCTACTGAGTTAGTATGCCATCGCAGACAATGCCACAGGCCTGAAAAGCTGAAGACGATGAACTGATTGCTCATGGAAATGATCTAGAAGTCAGGGTCTGACTTTATCCAACCTCTTTAAAATCATTCATTATTCTTATTAAATATTACTTTATAGAGAAACCAAAAAAAATATTTAAATGTTTTACATCTAAAGAGTTATGGTAATTGGGGGTCAGCTGACATATAAGGACACACAGAACAGATTAATAACTTAGTGTTATGGAAAAAGCAACCAAGTATCCGTGCTTTAAAATTATATTGCTTAACTATTTGTTTAACGTTTATTTTGATTTTCAACTGGATGCTGCATGTGCAGGATTTGTTGGAAGTTGTGTGACAAAACTTACTTGCTTCAAGTTGTGTTCTGGATCCAAAACTCTGGGCCCATTAACCGGACTCACCCTCTTTAAGTTTCCTTTGCTGTAAACATTGGGGATCTTTTGGGGATCTCTCTCAGGTAATTTTATCAACATTTTTTTTTTCAAAGTTATAAAAGTCCTTCCCATTGGAATTCTGTTGAGTTTAATTTTCTCATGTTTAGTCCTTCTTTTCCAATGTTATTTCAGTATTGAAGAGATAATTTAGGTCCTGTACTGGGATCCGGGAAGTAGACTGACACTACAACTACCATTCTCACCATGACCACAGACCACTGACACTGACCTGAGCATCGCTGTAGGCATCACCACCATATGCACCTGTAATATCAGTTGCAAACAGCACCCAGACCAATTGCTTCTCAACATTTAGTGAGCATACATTCCTCAGGGAATCCTTAGAGATTACCAAAATACAATTCTGAATTCTTACATCTGGAATAAGATTTTATATTTTAAATAAGTTTTCAGAAAATGCCAATGGTGCTGTATTATGGAACAATCACTGAGAAACAAGTCTATAATTGTTATAATATATATATATATATATATATATATATATATATATATATACACATACCAGAGATTGAACTCAGGGGTACTCAACCACCGAGCCACATCCTCAGCCCTATTTTGTGTTTTTAGAGACAGGGTCTCACTGAGTTACTTAGCAGCTCGCAGTTGCTGAGGCTGGCTTTTAACTCGTGATTCTCCGGTCTCAGCCTCCCAAAGTGCTTGGAGTACAGGCAGGCGCCATGGTGGCACCTCAGCTTGTATAATTTTTTTACAAAGATAAAGTCTGGTCTTCACCTCTGAGTAACCAGCAACTATACTGGAAATATTTCAAAATATCTACTGTGTATCAGTCTGTACTTACACCTAAGATAAATTAGGGGTAACTTATCCCACAAAATATCAACTATAATACTTTCTAAATGGTATTTAATTAATATTTAAATGTGGACTTCAAAATGTGATTAACATAAAATTATTCATTGGCAATTTTTTAAAATTTATAGTGGTAAAATAATAAGACAATGTGCCAATAAAGACAATCATTTATAAGGAACATTGAAATAAGACTATCACAAAATAGTAAATTAATATAAGAATGTATCATAAGATTTATTACAGAAATGGGTACAAAGTATGCACATTAGGCTTGGAAAGTTCTCAAGTTCTCAGGAAGATTACCTTAATATTTTCACTAAATTTCTAGTTCTATTGCCTTTGAATTTGAAATTTTTAATGTTTTTTAACTTCACTTTCAGGCAAATAATTTTTACCCAAAAGTTAATCTCAGAGACAACATAAAGCAGAATTGAACTTTTTGTCTCTGCATCTCTAATACACAACTTTATTCTACTCTATTTTTTTTCCTGCCCTTTTTGGCATACAGAACTCAGGACTATTTGTCATTGTATTTGGAACTTAGCAGTCAAAGGTTCATTTTCTCTGTTCACAGGATATAACTGTAATGTAGACCAGGACAGGCAAACGTGTGTAATTCTTTCTGTTCAGAATGTGACGTCTTGGTCTTGTTTGCCCCCTAAGGTCCCTATTCATTTTCATCCGCATGTCATGGCTTTGTGTAATATCCTTTTAACTCATTCTTTCTATTTCTGCACCTACTTTGAAAGTTCATTTATGCAAATATGGAAAGAGATACATTATCTTCATTTCAATTTCTATCTATCATTTCTGAATGGACGTATTTCAGATTGGGTGACTAATTTTTTTAGATTTCCGTGTTTCTCACACTCTGGTATTTGCAGCATGCACCTGAATTTTAATTCTGAATGTGTGCAGCCCTCACTTCCAGGCAGAACAAATGTGCATGTTCCCCAAAGGGGTAATCAGAAGTTATCCTCCTCCTGGGACAAAAGAAAATCAAGCAAGATTATTTAGTTCTGTTTTAAGTGCCAGTGAGCTGGTTTAGAAAAGAGAAGAATGCCACGAGGTCCCTATCTCTCTCTCCAAACAGATGTGTTCAATCTCAGTACATTTCAGCACATTTAGATATAAAAATAGAGGCTCAATTTTTTTTAAGTAAATAGTGCCTTGGAATCCATGAATAACCATTTGAATACAATTGTGCATTTTGAGTGTATTGTGTGTTTTTAATAAAGAAGGAACACAAAGATCACATAATTCAAATGGAAATGATTTTTTCATCTAATCTTATCTAAAGTGATGGCGGCAATCTTGAAGTAAAAGAATACTTGTCAAATCTAAGCAGGGTTGCAAGAATTTTTATAACTTTGCTCTCATCTTTGAAAATATGATAGTTTCCTCAATTATTAAATAAGACAATACTATGTCCTCAATAATGATAAATATGTGACAGAGGGAAGATTAATAAAAAGTGATTTTATTATTGTACAAAAATAGGACTGGCCTCTTTATATACGTTTTATATACTATGTGCACTATTATCTTATTATGAGGATTGTGCCTCTCATATCCAAATTACATACGTGAAAAAAAATCTATCCCTAATATCAGCATTTGATTTTGATCAAATTAAATTATTTGATCATTTAGACTACTAAATGTGGTAGATAAAAGCAGATGACATAATATTTACATTAAAATTCTGTACTTGAACAAAAGGACAATTCCTTATCTTCTTGGTTCATCGATATGTGACATAATTTTGAAGCAATTTTTAATGAACTTGTTAATTAATTATAAAAAGCCCTGAAGTTACAGGGACTCCATAAGTAACAAAAAGAAATACACACACACACACACACACACACACACACACTCAGGGCATAATCTAAAACAAATCAGACCAACCTGATCATTATTGTAGTTCTGCTCTGAATAATGTATTTACCCCAAGCTACTGCAACTCAGTGCTTCGTGGTGGTAAAGGCTACATCAAAATTTCAGAAGGAAAAAGCCACAAATGCAAGTCCCAAATCCAAATAAGCAAATCACACTTCTTACTTATTTGCTTAGTTATTATTTGTTTATTGTTATAATAAGAGCCAAATGTGACTTTCTGTTGGTTTCCTACATTGACACTCTCTAACTCTGTTTAGGCAGACTTGAGATGATATCAACATACAATTGATAATTATTTTTTGCTACTTACTAGTTATTGCCTTTTTTGGTAATGATGTTCTCAAGTTAAGCTGGAGTATTTTCCCCTAGTCTTATAGAAAGTAGCTGAACCAGATCATCTACAAAGACTCAACAGCCTTGGCCTTCTACTTTTACCTTTTGTGTTGACTCTATTGGAATTCTTAAAGAGGGTCACTTTGGTCTCTAATAGCAATTAATCTCTGCAAAAATCATACAAGATCAACATCTCCACAGCATGTAATGTACATGTAAGTCACAAGCTAGAGAAGAAAGCATACTTTTCAAATTCAATGAAATACTGCTAGATGCTTTGAATGACACAGAAAATAAAAACGGACAATAGTTAGTACTCAAATACTCATTAGAGAATAGTCACATATGACCAGTTGTCTTATTAGGACAGTGAGAAGTTGTTTAAATTACTATTGTTATTTTCTTTACAGCTAAATGAGTTTAACAGAAGTTGTCGGCATGAAAAAATATTGTTCAGGTATCTGTAAAATGATTAGCCTCTGATTATGGATTGAGGGTAGCAGGCATTCCAGGTAGACTGCAGTATCT
Source organism: Xerus rutilus (assembly GCA_028644305.1). Lineage (NCBI taxonomy): Eukaryota > Metazoa > Chordata > Mammalia > Rodentia > Sciuridae > Xerus > Xerus rutilus. Next base: position 16,785,161 of record CM053401.1, read on the forward strand.
GGCAGGTGCAATCGCCAATATAATTATCTTTCTATGGTGAGGTCTTGGTTATCCTTGAAACAATATTTGAAAACATTATACAAATTTAACATTCACTTGAATGACTCTATCCATACCTATGTTGTATCTGTGCATAGAGCTGTATCTGTCTATATAAACTGTGCTATTTACTCTTGCCTTTACTTTCTAATCGTAAATAGCTCACAAGAAATATAAATAAATACTATTGCTGGTGAACATATTCATAGACAAAAACATAGTAATCACTATGTCTTTCATTAAATTTTTGAATTGTTTTGATGCAAAGATGTGTTGAGTTGAAGATGCAAAATCTAGACTTGAAATTTTTATAAATTTTTATTATGAAGCTTATCATAATTTTTATATCATGCTGTTCTAAATTCCAAAATTTGAAAAGGAAAATATTTGTTGCTGACATATTGATCCAACTTGGTTGTTCTTGACCATGGGGCCGTTTTCAACTCTCCACTGCTTCAGAGGCCCAGGTCATTTCTATATTATGGCTCTATGATCCCTTACCACCTCATTGTTGTGTGCATCCAACTGGAATAAGTAGAAAGAGACTAGAAGACACACAATCAACCTTATTTGTACTTTGCCAGTGAGCCCTAGTAGGACCAGCCCCCCTAACAATAAGCATCTGAAAATATGGTCTAACAATACGGCCAGGATGAAGAAAGAGAGAGGGAATGTAATTTTGTGTTTAGATAATAAGCTTTTATGCCCTTGAAATTAACTCACTTTAATAAATACATGACCTATTTACTCATCTTTCACATACTCCCTTCACTCTTTGGAACAGATACCTAGTCTCTTTTAGTTTTAATTACATGCTTACATGAATCTATTCATTCTGTCAACAAGTGTTTTTGAACAATTGCTATACAGAAGCTTTGTCTTTGACCTTTTTCCTAACCTAAAAAGTTTAGAAAAAATAAAAGCTAAGGTTAACTCCCCTTTATGTTTTTGTGTCTAGTGGAGGACATGGATAAGCATTCTGGCTATTTGTGGGGAGTCCTTTAAAAAAGGATTTAATGGATGAAGAACTTTGGACCTTTAAAATTCATAGATGGGGTTCCTTACTATTCAAAGAGAGATCAACATGAGAGATATACCTAAAGAGGCCTGAAAGATACGGAGAAAGTATGGTGTTACAAATGCTATGTTACAACAGAGGAAGCAGAATTTTATAGAGATATGGAGGTAAAACCTAGTGGACTCAGAATATTGAAAGAAATTCAGAATATCTGGGACATAGTAAGTCAGGAATATGGAGAGATGGGTTTACACCATGAAGTGTCTCCTAAGCCAAGTCTGAACTTGATTTGAATGCAAATGGGAAATGTTAGATGGTGTAAATCAGTCACATGATACTGATAGAAGTCCATGACCAGTGTGGAGGAGAATGAAAATATTTCCAGATTGACAGGTCTTCTGCCATGTCTGTGCCAGCTGAATCTGGAAGGAGGCCGTTAGTGCTCCTTTTGGAGTTCAGTATATGCAATGAAAAGCCTGGAGAGTTTCCTATGCCGATGTTCTCCAGATCATGGGAACAGGACAACTTTAGATGAAATGAAAGGCCATTAGATGTACAATAAAGAAGAAATATTGCTTCAAAATGAGTTAGCCCATCTCTTGAAATTTCCTGCATCAGAGGGTTATGGAACCAGCAGGTCTATGTAGTTCATTTCATTAATCACTATTAATGTTTGCATTTTTTTGAAGATAAGAGTAATAATTTGTCATGTTCCAGTGAAATAAACCAACTGCAACTAAAGTGAAGTGAGAATTCCTTACCCTCAGCATGTAATATGATTAATGTTAAAAAGTAGAAAATAATTGAGACGATAATCTAAGCCATAGGAAACCTTCTCATCTCCAGCCCCATACTCAACTAAAACCAAAAAGTGGTAAACATGTTTCTTTCTTTCTTTTTTTGTTCTTCATTTTTTTCATCCAGAAAATATGTCCACTCTTCTTATTTCCTAGTTGTACTGGTGTACAACTAGGAAACCTAATAATTGTTGTTCACTTATCTGAGCACATTATCCACCTTTTCTCCAATTTGGATCTTACTTATTGGTTCAGAGAACATTGACCATTGATGGAGGAACTATTGGATGCTGAGTAAAGAGTGAAGGAGTAAAGGGACAATAAATTAGTAAGAGACAATTTGATTCCAACAACAGAAAAGTGTTAAAAATATTTCATGCTACATTGCCTTTGCAAAGATTTATATTACACATTATTTTATTAATATTGCTGAGAAAGTTTATAGTGAAATAATATAGTTAACTTTGTTTAACCCAGTAACTTTCATATTTTATTAAATTAAAAATCATTTCTTATCTGACACCTGTTTAATATTTGTGGAATGCTACAATCTGATAACCTCATTTGAGAAAAATTAGTCTGGTGGGACAGTATATCAGCCTTCATTTATCCTAAGAGAATTTATTGGTATCTTGAAGATAGAGATAGAAGAACGTTGTCTATTTTGTTTTCCATTTTAAAGGTAGACAAATACTTCAAAATGCTAATTATTGACAGTACTTTTGTTGCATATAACTTGTAGATGATAAATTGGAAAAATAAAGTTCACTTAAATTCATTTAAATGAATGCATTGTGGATGAAATTGCTCTTTTCCATTTCATAACAATAACATTATTATAATCTTTAGATTTGTGTAACCCTTCACTTCTATCTATTGAAAACCTTGTATTACCATCCAGAGACAGATCATTTCCTAACAAGACCAGGACAGTCATGTCCCCTTAATGAACCATCTTTCAATCCCCAAAGGACCTAATTGTTCTAAATGTGCTTTTTGCCTGGAAATGGACCATAACTCAATAATACCTTAGTTTTTGGCATTTTAACTTTTGCTACTCTGTCACTAAAATTAAATTTAAAATTTAAAATAAAATATTTAAAATGGGGGGGGTAGAATGAGTGAATGAAGACAACAGCCTAAGTGAAAATGAGCAAAGGACTTGCATAGATATCCCTCTAAATATTATATAACAAATAACCAATAAGCAGCTGAAAAATGTTGCATATCATTAGTGGTTAGGGAAATGCAAATCAAAACCAAAATGAGATACTAACTCAAACTTATTAGGATCACTATTATCAAGCATCAGCAGAAAATAGCAGCTTTTAGAAATATTGGAACCAGTACTCATCAGTGATAAGAATATAAAAGGCTGCATTCACTTTTGACAAGCAGCATTGTCTTCCCTTAAAAAATTAGACATAGAATGACCATATGCTCCCACAATTCTATTTCTGGATATAAAGCCTAAATAATTGAAAATAAAGACTCAAACTGGTATTTATAGAGCACATTTGTAGTAGTTTTATTCACTTTAACCCAAAGGGAGAAGCAACCTAAGTAGCCATGAATGCTTGAATGGATAAAAAGGTGTGTTTTATACAAACAGTGGAATAATATACCGTCTTTAATAGGAAGGAAATTCTAACACATGCTACACATGGTCAAACCCTGGTGTTATACTAAGCAAAATAAACCAGTCACAGAGGGACAAACACAAATGGCATGATTTCACATATATAGTGTACATAGAGTGGTCAAATTTATGGAGACAGAAAGAATGAAGTTTGCTACGAAGTGAGAAGGAGAAATGGGAGATGTTGTTTCATGTGCATGGAGTTTTAGTTTGGGAAACATGAATAAAGTTCTGGAGATGGATGACAGTGATGATTTGCACATTGTGTTCATGTCCTTAAATCATATACTGAAAAATTGTTAAACTGAAAATTGTTATGTTACATCTGTTTTACCACATTAAAACAATTGAATAAATAAATGAGTAATGAATTAACCTTGCCGATATCACTTTTTTTTTTAAATATTTATTTTGTAGTTGTAGGTGGACACAATATCTTTATTTTTATTTTTATGTGGTGCTGAGGATCGAACCCATTGCCTCCCGCGTGCTAGGCGAGGATGCTACCACTGCGCCATAATCCCAGCCCCGCTGATATCACTTTTAAGAAACACTTATTTTAAAAAAAGGAGTGGAGCAGCCTTTAACTATGCTACTGTTACTACGCAGCAGGAAACGGAGTTCCAGTAAATATGCCCACTTGATAAAAAGTTATCAAGTGATAAGTAATCCAGGAGATAATGATAATCATCTGAGTAACTGCAAAAACCAAACAAACAAAAAGGTAATATAACTCAATTATACTCTTCCTTAAGAGAGTTCTGAAACTATAATCTGCTTTTCGTTTATTAGAATGTTCAGTACCTCACAGATCCCTTTTGAGTGGTAATCAAAACATTGAGGAAACACCTCTATTATTTGGTTATCCAGATATTTTCTGTGTGATTCCAGTGTTTGCCCATCAACTACATAAACTCTTTGCTCTTACATCAGTGATAAGTAGCTCTCATATGGGAACGGTCACATCGTCTAGCTTTCCTCTCTTTTAAGTATTTTCTTTATAAATTAATGAATCAGGGAGCTGAACAGAAGAGACTTTAGTACTTACATAATCTAACATTGCCTGGCCAGAAAATATCCAAACCTGGGATTTTAGTCTCTTTTTTTTTTCTTTTCTGATTTACAAGGTAGTTTTTTGTCTATGCCAGTTGATTCAGGCCTAAGGTAAGCTATTGTTTTGAGCTGTACAAATGTCACGTACTATGATCACATAAATCCTTGTCATGCAGCAGTTCTTGTGACTCAAGTACATAGTGAAGGAGTTTAAATAAGTTCATTGATGTTCTTTTAGAGATGTAGCATGTGTCCCAATTGCTGACTTTAAAAATATTTAACATGGTTCGATGACAGTGTCATTGGGAGATTTTTAGTGTTAAAAGAAAAAATTTTATAATCTTACATGTTGTGAGACAAAGAATTCTGCCAACACATTGTCTTTTCATTTCTTATAAAGAAGCTTTCACAATGGGCCTATTCATCCAGCTATAATGAATCATTCATTTCAGGGTAACTACATACCAAGAAACGAAAAGGCATTTAGTAGTGATTTATTAAATCTATTGAAAACATTGTCATTTTTAATGACAAAGTTGAGATCACAATAATGTGGATTACAATATCAGTCTTTTACAAGCTGGAAGTTTCAGGGGGTAGTGTGGAGGGTGGAGCTGATGTAACTCAGGGGTGACTTTACTGGTATTTCATGCCAGGTCAGCAGATGAATGCTTCTGAGATGTCCTCTCTGATTGGGTTGGCTTCTTTTCTGCTTTTTTATTAGGTTGCATTTGTCTGAATCAATCTGTCTCTCCTCTCTCTCTCTCTCTCTTTCTCTCTCTCTCTCTCTCTCTCTTAATCAGACTTCACCTAGTAGTTTTAGTCTGACCAAGAACTAAGCCAGTTTGCTTAACAGTTTAGGATCTAGTTCAATGCCTGGATGACTGTAAACATTCACTTCATATTTGTTGAAAAGATAAGTGACTTTCTTTCTTCCAGAGCAATGGTTAGGCCAAGTTCTCAGAGTCAATGTTTCTTTCTAAAAAGTAAAAGCATCAGTGCATTACAAATTTTAATGAGAATCTCAGGACTTTACTGCTACCAATAACAACAATAATAATAATTTGTGGATGGGTGCAGTGGCACACACCTATAACCCCAGTGACTGAGGAGGATTAGGCAAGAGAATTGCAAATTCAAAGCCAGCCTCAGCAATTTAGCAAGGCCCTAGGCAACTTTGTGAGACTCTGTCTCAAAATTTAAAAAATGGCTAGGGATGTGATCAGAGGTTGAGCAACCCTGGGTTCAATACCTGATTTAAAAAAAAAAAATTATAGTGTTGATTGCTTTGATGTAAATATTTCCACCCTGGCAGAGTACAAGCTGCCAAATTTTTTCAACTAGCTCCTAAAACTCCCAGAAATTTAATAATTGTCAAGCTTGTATGTTCCAGTATAAGCTAGTTTCAATACACCAGGGGAAAAGTTGCTGATATTAAACAATCCAAAAAGCACAAAACAGAAGATGAAAGAACACGTATTTATGACAATGAGATTCCAAGTTATGTCTATTTATCTCCTCTACTGAATATTTGACTTTCTTAGAATCCAAACATCTTTAATTTTTATGTAGTTCTATATGTACCTATGTTACATAGAGCAATCCCTGGGAAATGACCACACTTAGAATTAGTACACATTAATCTTTTATACTTAGAGCTTCTGTTTAATTTTTTGGTTCATGGTCACTGTCCAGGTGCAAGCTTTACAAAGCCAGGAATGTACCAGCAACATAACCACTAGCACGTATTGGGTATATATTAAACACAAGATCTCATAATGGGAGCTGTGCAAACCTTATCTCACTCCCTTCTCACAATAATTTCACAAGGTTGACACGTGCTTACTATTTTCCAAGTTGAGTATTCAGACTCAGTGGTACTGAGAAAATGAAGATTCAAACTGAGTTAGATTTTTGATGTCATGCACTTCAAACTGTAACTTCTACTCCGTGTGGCAGTGTGTGTCTTGGATAGTAGCTACTATCATGAATTACATAGTGTTTTAGTACGTGAAGCACTCCTGTTGTGGTATTTTCACAGAAACTCACTGAGGTGAGGCAGTGCCAATAAGTTGTCTTTTTTTTTGTAGATGAGTTATTTGAGAGATAAAAACATATCATGGCACAATAAAAGATGATGTTCCTATCCCCCAAAAGAATCATGAACAAAGTGTCTAATGATCATCATAGTTCTCAAGAGCAGGGAGGAACCCAGAAATCTTCTATTGCCATGCTCTTATTTCCTAGAGAAACTAATTGCCTGGCAAGAATGGCTTGCCTTACTTCTATATATCACTTCCTTAGTGTCTGTTTCTCTTAGCACAATATCTCTTCATCTCGTTAGATGTTTCATTAAAGCTGCTCTTTTAAGAACTGTATGTATAGAACTGAGAAAATATCAACATGGCAAAATATGGTGGGACTTGAAATTGACAGATTCTCCAAGAAGACACATTTTATTTGGCCCATGTGTCTTTTATATGTAGCTTTTGCATTTGATAACAAAACCAATCTATTTTAAGATTATCAAATCAACCTTTATGGGCAACATTTTGTGAGGAACTATGAAATGAACACATTGAAACCTTGTATTAGTACCAAGATATTAACAATTAAAGAAATGAAGACAATTTGGACTACAGGCCAATGGAGTCAGCAGAAGGGATGGCTTGGAATTGCCAATGGGATTTAGAGAATCCAAATGTCTTTGGCTAACAAGACCAGTAATCTCCTGAATATCACTGGCTGCTGAAACTTGAAATTTGACAAGATGCCAGTATGGACGATTTTTTGAAAAATTATTCAGGCTTGCTGGTTGTCCAGATAGATAGAGCAGAAAGTGGAAACTCAATTTTTTGTTTGCTTGCTTGTTTTGTTTCTTTTTTGTAATTCACTTGTTTTTGTTTGCTTGAATTTTTGTTGGCTGCATTAGAAATCATCTGTGCACATTTATGAAAAGGATATTCTGTTCCCCTGAATTAAATGTAAACATTTCCTCTCCTCCTGGGAGAAGACATCAGACCAAGTTACTTCCAAAGGCTGAGGCTCCTTCTTCATATGGAAAAAGGAAAAACAATTTGTCACTCTTGTCTCTATGAGGTTTTGTTTTGTTTTTTCTTTCATTAAATTTGTTTTGTTATGAGTAAATAGGTACTTCTTAATATACGTTCATGTATATTGTGATAGGAAAAATTGTTATGCTAATGCTAATGATAATTGTTCAATAAAAAAGAGTAAGTGGAACATAAACTGGAAATTGAGTGAAACCAGAAAGAAGAGAAGAATTATTCAAAGGTACTGATAACTGATAGTATCTGGGAATGTGCTGATGGAAGAAGCATTACTAGGAAAAATGTACAAGTTTATTCAACATTATTCCTTCCAGAGCACTTCAGCTTTCTACCTGATGTCCTTGAAAATCATACTTTGCTTGCTTTTTCCATCCCCCTTTCAGTCTTCCTGTGAGTGGCAATGCTATCCCAACTTCTGCCTGCAGCTTGCCCGCTTGTTACTTGGTTACACACCTGGTTACAAAGCCCACACCAGAGCATCTTTCAACCTAGGATTATGAGGTCCAAGCAGAAGCATGTACACCTAGTAATGTGATAGGGTGAGTTTCAGCACTGAGGGCTAAGGTGATCACTCTAGAGGTCTCCACTTAAGAGAGTGTGGAGCACCTTGCTTGGAAGGTAAGATTGCTGATTCATCTTTTGAAACCAACATTCACCATTTTTATTATTTGTCCTCCAAGAAAGAAAGAACAAGAAGAAGAAGAAAAAAAATTGGTTTAAAATAACACAGCTGTCAAAACTGTAGGTTCTTCCTTCCTTTGATGTATGGGATTATGGAAGATACTGGAAGACTTCAGGGAGAAAAGACAGAGAGGTTCGAGTAAGTCATAGTTTTGCTTCAAGAAGTTTCCTTGTACGACTGGTGGCACTGTGCCTTGAAGGATTAGTGCAAAGCCATTGGATCTTCCTCACTGAGAAAAATGCCTAGACCAGCTGGCAAGGAGCCACATCTCCCCAGATGGAGATAAAGTTACCAAGTTAGTTTAGCCTTTAACTACTGACTTAATGGCTGATTCCTAAAAGGAATAAGTCAGTGATTCTTTGAAAACTTCCATAACATTCTTTGAAATCAATTTATATGAAAATTTCTTCTATTATAACTTAAAATTCATTAGATTTGGGGGGTCCTGATATTAACAATTTCTAATTACTTATCTCAATTTCCTTGGATTTATTTTTGTCTTCAGTGTTGAAATAAATTTACATTTCCATAATTTTTAATATAATTTTTTATGACTAATCTCTAGATACTTGAAAGCTGATTTACCACTATTTGATACTTGGAGATTTCAAGGTGTGGCCCTGGAGCATGTAATTTACACAGAGAAGTGTGTTGCAAAAGTTTCTGTATAAATGGGAAGTAATCAACATTGCTGTTGATACTTCATGCTATTTGGGGGTAAGATATTTCTATGAAGAATCAAGATTTTATTGAAGAAATTAATGTGTTCAGTGTCACTATATTGATAATATAAAATATAGACCATATTCACAAATTGAGGAAGGAAAATTTTCTATACTAACTGCTCCTGAACACAATTTATATATGTGTGTATATATGTATAACATATATATATGTACATATATACACACATATATATGTCTTACTTCAGACATGATCAAATGAAAATTACTATCACATGCTGGATATTGTTTTTTTCCCTTCTCTCCTTCTGTGAGCAAAATCTATAATATTAACCTATACATAAGACTATGTGTGCACAGTTTAAAAAGGCATATTTATTGACTAATTGAATTAACTCAGATGTTTGACCTCTTATCCACAAATAATTTCTTGACTGACAGAATGTCCTATTTTAACAGAATCGTTGTGGTGCTTTGTAGACCCAAGTTTTGGGTAAAAATTGAAAATATTATAATTGTAAAACTTCAATTTATTTACATGGAATTTGCAGAAAGACATCTCAAAATTAGAATAAAAATCAGATTTTTGCCTCTTTAAATGTGCTTAATAATGATAATAAATATAATAATGATATTGAGCATCAAGTATTAGTGTATTAGTCTCATCTCATGTAACTCATTTGCATTTAAAGAAAGTGGGTCTTTTTGTCTGCCTGTACCACTTCTCTCTCTGCCCCCTGTATATAATATTATTATGATCAATCACACTTAGAGCTCACCTGGAGAGTCCACGACAATTTTCTCACTTACCAAGAGCCTTTATTTAATCTAATTTGATCATTTATTCCCACCCTCTTTTTTTCAAATACAAAAAGCAATATTTACAGATTTTAGGAATTAGGGGGTAGGTAATTTGGAGGCACCATTTTCAAGTCACAGATGGTACTAAGTTTGACAATTGCATAAACTATGAAAGTATAAGAAAATATAATTACTGCTAAAATAAAGTATTCTGTAACACATTGTAGTAGCTTAAAAGTAAAACAAATTGTTTCTGGAAATAACAACAGTAGAACTCTCTATGCACTGGTTCTTGAAGGAAGAGTAGGAGTTTGTCATTTTGAGAGTAGAGAGAAGAAAGCTCAAGCATGGGGAGCTGTATGAAAATTGGTCAGGATCTCTGAATGTTAATCAAAGGAAAAATGAATAAGTGTATTTAATTCCAACTGCTAAACAAGAAACTTTTATTGAGTGTGTATCATTGTTCACCTTTCAGATGATACAAACTAAGTTGAGTTATGGTATTTGTAAAAGTCCATAAACTTAGATTGTCCTTGGGGAAATAAGATGTGCACACATAGAACAGAGAACAATATAATCAATACGTAATTATATATTAACATTTGGCATTTACTAGGACTTCAGGGATAAAAATGAATCACCAGGAAATAGATTTATATGGGGGAAAGGAAGATATGGATCATAAAAAACGGGTAGAATTTGAACATGTGGACAAGTTAGAATGGCAAGGTAGTTAAGCCAAAGAATATGAGATAGGAAATATGAGGAATGGAAATTGTGAGAGAAAAAGAGATCAAAAACATTATTGAATAACTACAAATGAGATTGATATGCTCAAAAGCAGTCCTGCTATTGAAAGGTTCATAGAAAAGTGTTTCCTGGAAAGTGTCCTCAAATAGTACAGGCCATGTTGACACTTGCATTCCTGCTGTAGAGTTTAGACTATATAGCTATTATCACACATAAACAAGCCCAAACTAAAACAGAAAACAGCTTTGGCGTCCCTCAAATGGTGAACTCAGCCCCTTCTGAGAAAGAGAGATTGACCCAGATTTAGAAGGAGGAAGAAAGGAAGAAATTTTGCTTTTAATGAGTCCCTAGCATTGCACAGAATGTACCCAGTGTGTGACAACCTGGGAAGAGAGTCACTTGAATGACTTATCGAGATTACTGCACAATCATCTTGTCTGTGGTGATTTTTAGTGACTGACGAGGAGCTGAGGGGAAGACACGAGGAAGAACTAGCATAGTGTGCTAATTTCACCCAGCACACATGCACACACACAAGCACAAATGCACAGGCACACATACGTGCTAAAACATGTTTCCCTTGGCCTTGATCAGTTGGAACATAAGTGTAATACTTTTGGCCTGTCTACTTTAGTACAGTTGACAAGATAATATTTACAAACTGCTCTGAGAAGCATGGATGTTTTTCTACTAATAAATATTTTCCATCTGATTTGAAAGGTTTGAAAAGTGTCTTTGTACACATAAGAGGTTATTGTAAGCAAATGATACAATTTCAATACTCAGGAAATAGAGATAGAGCTGCCTTTATGTCTCCCTTCTGCATATATCTTTTTGTTGATTTTACACATATTTCAGAATTGATTACAAAGCAAGCAATGTTCAGGGATATGACATTTAATTTTGTTCTGTTTTCAATTATGGATGGAAACAGTTTATGACCCTTCATTCATTCATTTATGAAAACATATGCAACTTTTCCTGCCTGCCTTTGTTCAAAACACATTTGTCTCAAGGGCATGCTGTGCTTCTGACACTGTATTAGACTCTAGGGACCTATAATCCCAAAGGCAAGATCTCTCCTCTTGAGGTCACAATATCTTGTGAATATAGATGCAAAACAGAAATGTTGGTGTAAATGTAAAAACACAGTGCAATAAAATAGTTAACTGATATCATTAGACTGGAAATTTTGAATTGCTTAGTCCTGCTCAGGCATCAGGGAGGACTCAGAGGAGACGTAAATAGCTATTGAATGAAAAGAGACTCTTCCAGGAGAACAGAAGGATAAGAGGAATTTAGATTGAAAACAGAATGATAAACATTTCAGATGCATGAAATAATCAGGCAGATTTAGAAATGTTTAAGTCTTTGATACCATAGGTGGGTAATAACATCCAAGCTGAAAAGTCATGAGATAAGGACTTGTTAAAAAACAGAACTATATGTTCCTGGCTTCACAGAGAGCCAGTGGAGTGACACATGGTCAGATTTGTATCTAAATGCAGCTTTACCAAACAAGACCAACTAACACCAATGGAATAAGAGGCTCTATAAACGCAGTGAATGATCATATTAAAAAAGTCCTAGAAGGCATACCCTGTTGTGTGGTGATTAGAATTCACCAGTGCCTGCCACGGTTCTAATGCTGACTCCTGCACCAAAATATGAGAGTTGGTGGATGGGTAGAGGCTGGGATTTCATTTTTATTTTCTTTTTCTGGAGGGTTGGTCCCACTGGGTCTTCATTTGTTTTTTGCTATTTCATGTGGCTGTACTATTAATTACTCTTACTCAGGTAACTCAGGAACCAACAATCTTTGGTGACAGGTCAGTACCTAGTAAAGCTCAAGAATAGGACCTAAAGGAGGAGAAACCCAGGGAAAGTAATTACTGTAATATAATGTATCCAGAGAGGAAGTGTGGCCTTTCAGAATCCTGGGAGCTGCAGCAAATACTACAGTTCTTGTCTGGGCTTGTGAAGAGATACATCTTTCCTACCAGGCTAAATACCCTTTTTGAGAGAACCCTACAGAGGGAGAAAAGTGAGAGACTTATATCTGCTGAGTTAATGCTAGGCATGGGGTTTTTTTGAAGTCTAGGGTTTGATGTTGAGGAGGATAAAGGAAATGTATAACCCCAATGGGATCTAACATATCTTCAAAAATATAAGATCTGTTAGCACATGTTACAAACCAAAATGTTCCAGGAAAGAAATAACAAGGTTTCTTCTTAAACAGTGCTAAAGACAAATTTTAATAATAAAAATAAAGCTTCTGTGACACCTGGCCAATAAAGTGCCTTGTGATCACAAAGCCTCATTTAAGACTTCAGTACACCTTCATGATCTGCAATTAGGCTTTCATTTATGAGGTCCAATTCTGTTTCTCTTACTGTGAACACAAAGGTCTATGTTTGTTAGTTTCTGTTTTCTCTTATATTCACTAAGCTTCATCTACAATCAGAGAGATAGCAGGTACTCAATGAGCAGTTACTGTGTATGAAGAACTTACTGTGTGATATGCCAGTGATTGACAAATTTTAACATGCACACGAATCTCCTGGAGACTTTGATACATGGCAGGTTTTGATTCAGTGGTTTTGTTTGGGGTTCTAGGACTCCACAATTCTCTAAAAGGCTCCTGAGGAACTCAATCCTGCTAGGCCATGAACTACACTTTGAGAAGCAAGTGTAGTTCCTTGCTTTTTGTGTCTTACAAAATTGTGACAATTCCAGATCTGTCCGTTTCTGTAGATTTAAACTGAATAATCTACATAGCTCCACTGGTCATCAGTTAAGTGTTGGCCTTGTCTCTGAACACAGAGTGGATCCCTGTGGTGTGAAAACAGGTGAAGCCTCTGTCCCTCACAGCTGAAGTTACCTCATCAAAAGCCCCCCAAAATGGATGGCATTAAAGAGAAACTGTGAGCAGGGTGTGGTGGAGCAGGCCTGTAATCCCAGCAGTTTGGGTGGCTGAAGCAGGAGGACTGCAAGTTCCAGGCCAGCCTCAACAATTTAGCTAGACTCTCATCAATGTAGTGAGATCCTGTCTGAAAGTAAAAAATAAAAAGAACTGGGGATGCATCTCAGTGGTTTGAGCCTCCCTGGGTTCAATCTCTAGTATTTAAAAAAAAAAAAAAAGAGAGAGAGAGAGAGGGAGAGAAAAGAGCAACAGAAACTGAAACAATTGATAGGCATTCAGAAATGAGAAGAAAAAAAGTTCTCAGGGCTGATTATCCTCAAATATCTAGCTTTTAATGATTGCCAGTTATGCTTTGTCTTTAAGAGATTCGTAATGGATACTGGGAGAAATTATAACAATTTAGCCTCATCAAACCCATCAAGAGTCTCTCTACAGTTCTTAAAAACAGTGTGTGAGTATGTATGTGACTCATATTAGAACATGGCTGTGATAATGTACCATATGGCTTTTCGTTTTTACCGGGTGGGTTTTACAAGAAAGAATAGGCAGAGTTTCATTTTTCTCAGCTGTAAAGATGCAAAAATTTTAAATTAAAAATAACCTTTCAGCTGATTCCTTGCATAATTGCTATCTTGTTTTGCTAATACTGTGGCTGAATTATAACTTGCTGAAGCCTTGGGGATTTGCATGCTGGTTTATCCTCTGAATTTGCATTGACATGGTTTTCAGTCAAGTGCGTAACTAAATCCTGTGGCCACGAGCAAGGCTGGCAGTATTTGCATTGAAAATCAGTAGGAGATTAGAGAAAGAATGGCTCAGTGCTGACTCCCTAAATAGATTCAATGATGAAAATTTTGGGTCTCTCAAAATGCTGTTCACTTCCATTAAGTAGCTGTGTCTGCTGAGTCTGATCTTTGATCAAAAACCCAAAGCAACAAGCAAAAGCAAGGGGAAAACATGCAGACAGCTAACACGTATTGCACATATTTTGTGAAATGACCCTTTGCTAGAATCTCTTATTTAAAATTGTCAGGGGAGGATGTTTGAGCACATTTTTTTTTTTTTTTTTTTGCAAAAATAAAGTTTCTGATGCACAAACAAAAACAGAAGAATCATTTTCTTTCCTTGTGTGGGGAGGCAGGGAGGCATGTGTTAAGACCAGTGATTAGCTTAGTATTTTACAAGTTGTCATCAAACTGGCTTATGGAATAACTAAAGGCAGCTAGTGAGGCAATGTGTAAATAAAACTAAGTGAACAGAATTATAGACTGGGGATTTTTCCTTTTTATTTTGTTTTGTTTTTTATTAAGTGTTCCTTATAGATTGAGATTTTCATCCGCTGCCCTTGTGCTTGGTGTTGAAGAAGGAAAAAACAATGGTTTCACATCAAATGAAATGATTTCTTGAACTCTGTGATTGTGATTGCGTAAGTCTGTGTCACCACATACTCTTGTCATTTGAAAGCTGAAAAGCATTCAAGATAGCACTCAGAGTCACCCACTGAAGGAAACCGAGTTCCCGAAAGGTGAAGGGCCATTCCCAAAGCTGCACAGAACCCACTAGCTGCCATATATAAATCAACTTGCTGCTAAAAAGAGGGGAGGTGGACATGGAAAATAGGTGATTTTTTTTAAATAAAGGGATTTTATAAAAATAATGTCATGGTATTAATTAGGATTCACAACTTCTGGTGTTCCTTCTCTTCTTCATGAACACTGATGTTATGAGAACTGGATTAGGCGTCCAAGTTCCCTGAAAAATCACTCTTTTGTTATGATGGGTTTAAGTTCAGGTGCAGCTGGAAAATAAACGCGAAGCCAAGAGGCTGTTCTGCTCTCATTTAGAGGCACACACTTCAATTGTTTCTTCATGATGTTCCAGGTAATGAAGCAGTAATAATGGCCAAGCCAACACAGTT
This sequence comes from Xerus rutilus, assembly GCA_028644305.1. Classification (NCBI taxonomy): domain Eukaryota; kingdom Metazoa; phylum Chordata; class Mammalia; order Rodentia; family Sciuridae; genus Xerus; species Xerus rutilus. Next base: position 16,800,535 of record CM053401.1, read on the forward strand.
CCAGAACATTCCAGATATGATGGAACAAGAAAAGCCACAACCTGTGATGTCTATATAAATTTATAATTGGAAAAGTTTAGAGAACTATAAATATCCCAACAAATCTAGAAAATAATGTTTACGCAAATAAAGAAGCAAAGCTTTTGCAAGAAATTCTATCATTATAAAAATTATACAAAAGTATAAAATAAAATGAGATAAATAAGGAAATAATGTAAAAGCAACAAGCTGAAACCTCAGTAAGTTGATTACTTACTGGGGGAAGAAGGGGGAAGAAGCCATGACTTATGTCTGAGTGAAATTTAGAAAACTGTTCTGAAGTCAAGTTCAAATTGCCATAACACAGTTAAATTATTATCCATATTTCCTCCTCCAATTTTCTGGTTCTTTTTTGGTTTTCTGAGCAAGTATAAAGATTTTAAGAATTATCTTTTATTTAAACAGCAGGAAAAAATATTCTCCTTTCTTTATGATTATCTTACCTCATCCTTCCACATTTTTGGTCTCTCGCTAGTATTTGTGATTGGCATTTGAGGATATATTCATAGAACAAGCCTGTGGCTCTCATAGTATAGTCCTCAGACCAGCAGTCCCAGCAGCAGCAGTAGCAGCAGCAGCAGTCCCTGGGAACTTCTTAAAATGTTATGTCAGAAACTGGGGGTGGAGCCCCAGCAGTCCTTTTTATAAAGGCCTGCAGGTGATTCTGGAGTGTTCTAAACTATGAGAACTAGTGTTATAAACATTAAGTGTTCCAAAGTTTTATACCTTGTTTCTACTTGACCATAGGAATACTCAGTTAATTTATTGGAAACAGACTCTATTGCATCTATTAAAGTAAATGGTAGTTGATGGTAGAAACTGATGGTATGAGTTGTTTCTTCATAAAGAAGAAAAAGCATAACCATTTAAATAGTGGAAATTTTTTCTGTGAATTAAATAATCACCAGGCAAGCCTCCTAGTTACCTTTCATAAAGATTTGAAAATGTTTGCACTGAGTTTGATAGAACTATGCATTTTTCATGAAACATTTTTATTATGTGAGGGATATATTCAGTAAAATAAATTTAATGAAATGAAAATTGTTTTAGGAGCTAGTTTTCTAAATTTCAATTTATTTCCAATATATCCACTTTCCACATTTCCCTTTATAAGTTTGGGTTGCCTAGCAACAATAGTACTTTGTTATTCACTGTTTAATAAATGTCATAAAGTATCAAATGTTCTAATGTTTCAGTATGAAAGTATTCAATGCAATTAAAGTCTTTGCTTTTATAAAATTATACCAGAATTTCTCAACATGTTTTATTTTTCCTTCACAGAGATATATGTACAACCTACACATATTTATCTGTAATTTGCAATGTACTGTACATGTATGGAAATCATTTTAACTGAATTTTGATATAAACCCAATTCAACCAAACATACAGTAGATGAAATAAAAGTACCTAAGCTAGAATAAAAAATCTTTCAATTATCATTTACAGTTTTTGAAGTGAGTAGGTTGAAATAATAATTTTGTCCCTTCTTGTTTTAGAGCTTAGCTGCCTTGGTGAGAACCTGTTGAGAACTGTACTGAAGCCTTGTGAGAAAGGCAGCATTCATTAAGGATTTCAGTATTCCTGTAGTTGGGACACTCAGGCATCTTCTGTCAATCATCTTTGGCTTTCAACTTCCCCATGGTGTTTAGCAAACGTAGTAGGTTAAAATGATCTGGAACTCCACTGGTCCTGTTTTGTCCAGGTCCAACCAACATGTACAGTTGCTTATTGATTTCCAATGACTGTAGTCAGGAGTTCATGTTGGATGCAGATACAGCAATGTACCCATCTATCTGGAATTGTAGGCAAGAAGGCAAGAATAGCTTTGGAAAATAACTTTAAAAAATTGCTGTGTGCATGTGTGCATTGTCTCATGTATATAATGTGCGTATATACACATATATGTGCTTTTAAAAAATTGAATAGATTTGCTTTGCAAGAGCTTCTGAAGGACTTTCCTATTAACGGCTAAAGCAGATGGGTTTCATTAAACTGCCCAGACCTTTCTTTTTCTAATCATCTGCCTCACCCAATCTGAGGGGAAAAGGGCAGATATATGAGGAATCTGTTCTCCTCTAACCTTCTCTGCAAGGCATCTGCTAAGACCTCATTCATCACAGTGAAAGCTGTGAATGGATAACTGTGCAATACCCCAAAGTCTCGCTGGGAGTGGTGCTGTGACATCCAGCCTCTCCTTTGTGAAGCAAAAACAACGTGTACTTTTGTCAAACTGTCAGCAAACACTTCTCTCTTGATACAGTTTGTTCAGGCAAACCTTCTGCACTGTCAACTGGTCACAAATGTTTCATTTTGGAACAGAAATAAATAAATAAAACCCAACAGTTGCCTTCCTGTGGTTCTCAGGAATGAGTACTTTTCCCTGAGTGGTGGCTCAGAGTGGGTAGGAATTTGTTTGCCTCCACAGGGATCCAAACCACTTAGAAAACAGAATGATTTTCACATTTGATTGTCAAATTATACTATTAGACACTGTGAGCTACATAGCTACTGCATAACATAGGTCCCAAATATCACCTCTATCAATCTTTCTCAAAATGATGGGCAATCATTCAATCATAACATCCTAGACCTGCTGCTTTCCCGGCAGACTTGAGGAATAAGGTTGATTGCAGAGTGAGCAGCAGGACTCCAGTCTCTCTCTCACTCCCACCTGGCCTCAAGTAGGACTGAATGCCAAAGAGCTGCTAACTATAGGACCCACGCTCACTTTCAACCCAAATGCCACAAGTTTTCAATCAAATGAACTTAAGGCTGGAATCCTCCTCCACTTATTAATTATAGTATGAAATATTTCAATCATAACTTTTAGTGGTGGTATGAAAATTTAGAAAGATAGACGATGCCATTTGTTCTGCAGGTTGTGAAGTGGTCCATTAATCTGTGGAAGCTTCTTCCAAGTGTGTTCTCCCTGACTCCCTTCATAATTCCAACCCCTAGTCGTTCAAAGAATAAGACACTTGAGAAATCAACATGCCTAGAGTGACACATCAGACCTCTTAGCACCCAATCTTTCCTTAATTTTCATGAAGTGTCTTTAATCACAAAGTAGTTTTATATTTTAGAGTATATGTTTTAGAGGTTTTTTTTTATATTTTAGTTTATATATTTTAGAGTAAGTATGTCTATACCTCTCTAAATTATCAGATATCTTTTGAGTACCATAGGAGGGACTTTTATTTTTGGTAAGTTCATTTCATCATCCTAATGTCAATATGAGTTTTGATGCTCACAAGGTACTTTTATATTCATAAATAATTTTTATCATTTAATATTAATTTTTTGAAATTGCCCAGTAAAAATATAGTGCCTTTAAAAAAAATTTTTAGTGGTAAGCTTACCTAATGAAAACAATTTTAAGGGGCTTTGATAAATGTCCATGTAATTTACAACTTATTCAAATATGTATCTCAATATTTTAAACTGTCAATATAAGATTGCTTTTACTTTATATTTAAATTATCTTTAAATACCTACATAATTGATAAAAATTTATTTTAATATTTATATTATCTAGTTGACAATAAATGAACTCAAGTACTTAAGAAAATCTTGTGGCGTAAATATAGTAATATTTTTTGATGATGCTATTTAAATCATCAGTCATTGTGTATAATTATTGTTAGACCTCAATATAAAATTGAGAATCTTGGTTCCTCAACATTTTAAAAAGTGGAATTACAAGACTGACTCTAATGGGCTAATTCTCAAATCATCACATATATACATAGTATTCTGATATTACAATATTAATAATTCAAGTTGAATAAATTTTTAAAATATTTCTCTACTTGATTTTAATCTTCTTAAGCTTAAGAAATATAATGCA
>CM053401.1:16804923-16865253 GCA_028644305.1 Xerus rutilus
ATAAATAAAAATTTAAAAGAAAAGAAATAAAGATGAGCCTGTGAGCATCTCCATCAACCCAGAGATTTGTGCAGTAGGAGTTCCAGGGTGGAAGGCTAGTGTCTGTTCAAAGTAGCCTAATGGCCTTGCTCTTCTGATTTGGAATATTGTTTATCAATCAGAAGGATGAAATAGCACTTAGCTAGTGGGAGAACAAAGTGTTCTGGGGAAAATAAAGAAGGAGCTTTTTATAAACACCAGGAAGCAGAAAATACATTGGTTTCTACTCACTGACAAAGTCTCCCAGCCTTCTCAATGTCACTCCCTGTGTTAGCGTTATGTGCCTGGAACTTTGAGGTGTTTTACAGCAGATGCCCCCCTCCTGCTATAATTCAAAACAAACACGATCTTTGCTCAAAAAATAGGCTGCTCAGCTTTCCATTTCTGTGACCAAAGTGACTGACAAGCACAAGTTAGAGGAGGAAAAGTTTATTTTGGGCTCACAGTTTCAGAAGTTCATATTCATATGTACAGATTCTTGTTATAACAATAGGATGGCTTCTTCCTTTAAATGAGATGAGGAAGAACAAGCAATTCTGGGGGGCTTTAAATGCCAGGTGACCTCAATGAGGCCTTAACAAGCATTTCTTCTTTAGTCAGACATCTCTGTCTATCTGCATCACTACCTATCTAACAGACACACGCACATGTTATGGATATATGTATACTCACATATATACATATATATATGCAATTTCTGAGAGATATTTAGGATTTTGAAAATTTTATACCTAGTTTATATTACTATTAATTGATCTAATAATTTACTGACTACATATTTAATATGTACAGAGAGAATACTGTATGGATTTCCATTCTTACAAATTGCAGAAAGGATATAAAAGATTAGAAGTTATGGTTTCTCGTTTGTTCTCAGCATTATTATAATCTAAACAATAGATACACTGATAAACAAATAATTAGACCATCATGATATTACCTTAGTTATGTGGATAAAATGATGCAGAAGTATAGAAAATGTGATTCTGTCAAGTTTTTGAAAGTAATCTTATCTTTTTACCACTATAAAATTCATACCTGTGGAAATGTATCTAGCTATGTATTTTATGTATAAAATAGACTAAAAAGAAGCTATCAATGAATAGTAACATCATACACAGTTATTCAATATGTAATTATTATATCTTTTCAGATTTGCTTCTTTTTGTAAATGGTTATTTCATTTTCATTGTCCCCTTTCCAGCAAAATTCTCCTTTACTTCCAGCAGAATTGCATTAATTCCACTTCCTCTTCTGTAGGCAGCAAGACAAAATTTGAAATATTTTGTACACTTGTATGATTGTGTGTTTATATTTTATACTGCTTTTACAATAGCAAAGTACTAAGGAATTCATATTTGATTATCTAAATATTACTTACTTACTCTTTTTAATTTTTGTAGAAGATTTTCAAAATTGAGAAAGAACATGAGATTACAGGATTTTTAGAGAACTGTATAATCAATCCTAACTCCTGGATTTACACACAACTAAAGAAGGAAACAAGATCTGTATTTTTTAATGATATTTTGTCATTATAGAATTCTCATTTTTAACCTTTGTTTCAAAAATTATTAGGTGAAAGCATTAATAAACATACACACACATATTCATACATTCATTTTTGTGCATATAAAATGTTCAGCAACAAAGTTTGAAATAAGATATTTGAGGAAGATATTATTTACTGTATAGATCTATAGTTATGTTGATGAGAAATTTAATTTCTATAGCTATCCACTCACCTATCTATTACCTGCAATACTTATCTTCACCTCTATCATTTCTGTTCCTCTAACTATGGTTTAAGAGTGTATCTTCAAATCCTCACAACAGGAATAGAAAGAAAATGCTGCTTTGTTTTGAATTAAGAATCAAAGAACTCCCTAGTGGGATTTGATTATCTTGTTTGCATTGAAAATATCATCTTTACCTCAAAGGTTCTACATAATTTGAATATATGCCTGGCATATTTAGAAAATCAAAATTTTAATAAGGCCCCAAAGCAGAAGAACAAGCATCAGACTGCAGTTCCCAGTTGAGTTAGTTCTCCATATGGCAGTAGCTTATCATAGCATTAAAAGTCAGTTAGGAAAGGAACTTCTTTTTGAAATAAATAGGGGCATTTGGGCTGTGTGTGAGTGTGTGTGGGGTTATGCTTGATGAAAGCCAATATTGATTATCTCTAATCAGATGTATTGCTAATTACTTAATGGGAAATATTTCAATAAATTCTTACTATAAGAGACTATAAAATTTTATGTCTTAAACATTAGGACACTGAGTTTCTCTACGTTCATCCAGTTGTTGAAGAGCCATGATTGGAATCCTAGACTGTGTACATGATTGTCCTTGCTTCCATTTTATTTGCTATAAAAACTTCTTATGAAATCTAAAAAAAATCATAAAATATTAGATAAAGAAAAATGTATTAATTTTCAAAATAATTTACATATAAATACATGCCACATTGTTGCATAATTTTCTTTTTTATTACAAAGTGTCTTTTTTCCTTTTATTTTCTCTCCTCAGTTCATAAATGAAGCCATTTGGATTATCCTACTCTCATACATTTTATAATTCTTTCTATTTTTAACATGTTTACCCACATTTAATTATTATCCTGTTCATTAACTTGAGATGAAAAAGAGAAGATTGTTCAAACACGAAACCAACAAATTAAGATAAACACAGTTCATATTATTCACTCATTTTTGCACAGGTATCCCTGTCTGGATTAAAATTAGCCAAGGATGAAGGAAAATGGGAAATGCTGATCAGATCTTATCAGCTGGAACTGAGAAATGGAGGGGGAACCTGTCAGTGAGGAGACTTAGCTTCTGTTTAGCTCACAGCAGGGGTGAAATTTCATATTTCTAAATCAAATAGTGTGATATCGATTTTATATATTTGAAATTTTGGATATACTAGCCCAGGAGTATGATAATTATCCAGAATTTTTTTTAGTCAAGAGTTTTAAAACTTGGTTGCATCATACCTTGGGGATTATTCAAGCATTCAAAGATAATAAAAGTATGTATATTACTCACTAAATAATTAAACAACCTCATGCTAGAAAGGGTCAGATCACAGAAACAGTGGAAAGTTTCCTACCTGTCTCTGGAGATAACAGTACATTGTTACTGAGTACCCCTCAGTCTCCAATGCAATAACTCTCTTCCTATTACCAATTTATACCATTTATACCATGAGGCTGTAACTAATTATCATTCTCCTACAGAGTACCGTGAACTCACTGAGTGATGATCAAGTATAGAATGTTATCATTTCTTAGGGTTTTCTTTTTTTATATATTTGTATGCCTGAGAATCAGTGGAGGATCATATATTACAGGATTTTGATGTTTGCATTATCTGAATGGATAGGCAAATCACATCAGAGTAAATGAATCTGATTACTTATTTTATACCATATCATAGTAATATTATGTGGCATGATATGCTGAGAATAACCTCACTAAAATTGAGGCTCCATTCTTGAGATAAGTGATTTTTTTATGTTTAGATTCAAGGGGCCCACCAAAAGTTCAATTGTGAGATAATGCAAGAATTTTTAGAGATGAAATTATTAGACTGCAAGAGATATAATGTCAAATAATTCATTGATATAGATTAAGTGGGTGGTAACTGTAAGCAGGTAGGTTATGTTCGGAGGACTTAGGCCAGTGGGGCTGTAACTTTGGGATTCATATTTTATCCTTGGTGAGTGAAGTTCTCTCTGCCTCCTAGTTGCCATGTCTGAGCCTCTTTCTTGCTCCATGCCCTTCCACCATGATGTTCTGTCTCACCTTGGACTCAGAACTATGGAGTCTACCTTCTATGGACAGACACCCCTCAAACTGTGAGCCAAAATAAAATTTTTGTCTTCTACATTGTTCTGGTCAGGTCTTGGCTAACTAAAACATATTTATAATTGAAACTCATCTTTGCCTTGTATATTAAGACTTTTTATCTTAGAGAGTTAAACATATGAATGGTGCATTTAAACAGTTTGATAAAGACTAAGAGGAGACATGTTAGATATTTGAGATGAGTTAGAAGTGCCCCTTAAAATCCATTGATACAATTATGCAATGCATAAATTATAACTCAATGATTAATAATATTAAAAGAATAATAAACAATGTTTCAAATCATAGATTGTAATTATAAAGATGAGAATAGATTAAAAGGAAAATCATACACATTACATGTAAGTTAAATAATTACATCTTATTTTTTAATCTTGACATTATAAAATATACATATTAAAAAATCATGAACATACTTATTTTTGCTTACCCTTTCCACTTATGAGAGAATAGTGATTTTTTTCCCCCTGGGGAATTTATTTTTTTCTCACAATATCTGTTCATTTAAGCCCTCTTATTTCATGGGAAAAACAAACATCTCAAACTAATTTAGTAAACTTAGGCCCTGACATTTTTCATTTTGATTGTTAGGTAAGAGGAACTCACTTTCTTTTGTACTTAAACCTAATAGGTAAATGCGTGGAGATTGGTAATATCAACAGGTAGTGATATTACCTGGAAATTGTATAAGTGTTTGATATTAGAAATAAAAAGACAATGATTGCTGGTGATATAATTTAAAAACTTGAATTTAGTCCTGCTTGTCAGGAAATTTGGATTTTTAAAGCCAATTGTATTTGTATTTGTTTCACTAAATATTATAAGAATTTTCTCAAAATCCTAACAAATTCTTAGAGACATAATATTTTCTTATATTAGTTTATATGGGACATATTTATGCTCATGATTCAGCTTAATTTAATTTTTAAAGCCCTTTATATTGATTGTGAGATTGTTTTCTGACATATTTTTATTTGATAAAGTAGTTTTTCTAACTGTATTTCTTTTCAGAAGTAGATCAGATTGTCGGATTTGGAATAGTCATGGAGTGGTCGGTTTTAATGGCATTTTTATGCTAATTAGTTAATAGGAAAAATTCTAGAAAAACAGAATTGCACTGGTGAGGTGTGCAAGGTTGTCTCCCTGTGATATCAGTCCTCCCTGATACAAACAGAAGGGGACGTACTGCTTCTATCCAAATATATTATGGCAGTTTGAACATCAGTGCTGCATTTTTCCAGGCACTTGGTCTCAGTGACTTGGAATTCTCTGAGATAGTTTACAGAGAATGGTCAGGAAGAGTTTGATACTTTATACCATCCTTCTAAGCCCCATAACTTTGTCCCTCCCCTCATTCTTCTCTATCCTGTACAGCCAGAGGAATGAGAAGTTGTGCTGTTTGTGTACTATATGTCAAATGCACTCTACTGTAAAATAAATAAATTTTAAGAAAAAGAATTTCATAAACTTGACCAAAGGAAAATGTTTCTTCAAGAATGGCTTTTGTTTAATGATTCTGTGTTCTCATTAAAGTAAACTAGTGCTTATGAAACAATTTGTGGTGATGGATCAAAAAAAAACTAAAAAAAAAAGAGTCCTATACTATATTCATCTGGTAGAAATCTCAGACTGAAGTCACATTTGCCCTAATTGGCCCAGGGGGAAAACCCACCAACAACACAAAATAAAGAATTAATTTCTCCACTTATCTCACAACCTCAGAAGCACACTGATTCCCTACCCCCATTCCACACCCGAATGCTTTATGTTGATGAATGGGGTCATACACAGGAAGACTTGAAGGGAAACAGGACTCAGGAATTTGCTTTCAAAATTTACTTTTCTCATTATTTGTAAAATTTTATTTGGATTAGATTTTTTTTTTTTAAGTGAACTGAGAAGTTTGGAACAAAGAGCACATAGCACATAGATCAGGCTATAGAAACAAAAAAAGTAAAGGCCTAACCAACATAGTTCATAAAACACCATGATAGAAAAGAAAAGATGTCTGTTATTGCAGAAAAGGATAAGGACTTCATTCCCTACTGACATGCCCCTTTGTTTGGACTGAAATCCAAAAGCCAAGTATATGTTGCTTACAAAAATATATCTGACAAAATGTCTCAAAAGATAAAAAGTATGGTCAAGGACATATTAAGCAAAATCAAGTGAAATAGATGTTGGTGACAGTAATAATTCTAAATGAAGTAGAAATAAGGCAGCATTACAAAAAAGAAAGAAGGAGGCAAAAGAGTTTATTTTTAGTTCTTATAGTGCATAATCTACCATGAAAATATAATCATCAAAATCCTTTATGAGTCAAATATTATAGTAACATGCTGCAACTTAATTTTCAAGCAAAATATGAAATAAAATGAATAGAAAATATAGTAATGGAAGACATAAGTACATTACTCATGAATGTCAAGTTGGATAAAAAATATACTTACAAAAGAATATTTTTCAAAGACAAGTAACATATAAGTTTGTTTAAAGAAAAAAATCATATGTTCAATATTTTTATATTATTTTCATTTCATCAAATTATTTAAGACATATAGATACAAAACCAGAAGTAAATATATGACATTAAGATACTATAAAACAAAACAATATTTCAAATTAAAAATCCTAAAATTTTAAATGTACTAAAATTTAAATTGCAATATATCTGGGAAAAATAGCAACCACATGTTGTATATGTTTTATTTTCTATGAATTCTTTAGATTTTAAATATAATCGGCCATCATTCATATCATGATCTTTATCACTGGGTACTCAGTAGACCATGGTAATTAAGTTTATGAACTGCCTTCATGCAACGGCAAGTTTCTAACTCTCCAGATAAAAGAGGATGATACCGAAGCTTCCTGTGGCCTGTTTTCCCATCTGTGCAAGGTAACGGCTATATCCTCTTCAGAGAACTGTTGTAAATGTTTCAGTGCTGACAGTACTTGTATAGTAAATAGCACATATGCTCAATTTTAAAAGAAATTTATTTCAAATTATTTTCTTATATTTTTGTAGGTCAAGTTTTCATATTTACACAAATGTAGTACTTATATGTAAAATTTTTTTATTAAAAACTGTTATGGTTTAGATGTGAGTTGCCTCCCAAAATCTCATGTGTGAGACCATGCAAGAACATTCAGAGGTGAAATGATTGGGTTATGAGAGTCAATAAATTAATCTCCTCATGGGGATTTACTAATGTTAACCAAAGACAGATAGGGTGTGGCTGAAGGAGGTGGCAATGGGGACATGTCTTTGGGATATATATTTTGTATCCCTTGAGTGGAGTTTCTGTCAGTTTCCTGATAATCATGTGAACTGCTTCCCTCCATCACACTCTTCCTCCATGATATTCTGCCTCCTTGGAGCCCTGAGGAAAGGAGCCAGCTGTGTATAGACTGAGACCTCCAAAACAGTGAGCCCCCAAATAAACTTTTCCTCTTCTAAAATTGTTTTGGTGAGGGATCATAGCGACATAAAAGCCGCCTAAAACAAAGACTTGGGTTATTTACCAGTACATGTAGGATTTCAAAGAAATGCTTTCCTTGCTGCTGAATATAAAGTTTATTGCTATGGATTTATAAGTCTGTGACTTTGTGTAAATTTCCTCGTCTATTAAGCATCCTTCTGTGTAAATTGCTTGAGAAACAAGATTTTTAGTGATTTTAGAGAACCTACAACAACAACAAAAAATCCAATTAATTCTATTTTTTACTAGACTGAAGCAATAAAATTACAAAATATGAAGAGATATTCATTTATATAGCAATTGTGAATTGGGTGTCAATTTTGTTTAGTATCATACAAGGAGGTATTAAAAAAATTATCCTGAAATGAGTTTTGAACTTCAAATGATAAAAGCCAGATATGTTTTAGAAAACAAAACAAAAAAGTAGGAAAAATAAACCTAAAAAAATTGTACTTCACACTTTAGAGTACAAAAAAATGTGATTGATATAATAGAGGTAGGCTTTATAAATAATTGTAACAAATGACAATATGTAGGCATAATGGAAATTAACCAATATTTTCTTAATTTAGAAATGTCATTCAATTAATTTTAAAATATTTAAAACTAACAAAATAATGCAAATAATGCTTTATTTTAGTCAACTTGAAGAACTAATCAAGTAAAATATTATAAATACATTTTTCAAGACTGGCTAATTTAGTAGTCAATAACTATTTGTAGCTAAGAAAGTGAAGATAAGTATATGGATCATCTGATCACCTTTGTCATGGAACTGGCTAATGGGGTTTGAGGGCCATAACAGAAGTTTTCCTTAGGTAAATATCATGGTCCAGTTTAAGGTGTTGGGTTTCTTTATTCCTCTATAATTCTCAGCACTGAGCTCAGTAGAATGGGCAATCAAGTTTCTGATTGAGTTTTACTGAACATAAATATATCTGTGTCTTCTCACAAGCCATGATAAAGATTGTGATTTTCAGAGAGCCATGGTCAAGGTATTAAAGAGGTGGGTAATAAGATAAGGAAACATACAGAGTGAGAGTGGCTCAAGGTAGGAGGAGTACATCATGGAGTTGAAGTCCACAATTAACTGCTATTTACTCTGAACATAAAACAGAAGTACGATGTTTTTATTTTTGTTTTGTTTTGGTTCAGTTTTTCTGTTTTATTTATTTAATTTTGTATGGCCATATAGTTATCCAACAATGGAACTGGATGAAACCAGAACTTGTTTTGCACAAAATTAATTACCTCCTGCTACAATTTTTCTTTCTTCCTTTCCTTCTTGCCACTCAGTTTTCAGCCACACATTTAGACCCATGTTTTTGTGTCCTTGCTTGAAAAATTTTCTTAGCCATATATAGTAGTCAGACTATAAAAAAGTTTTATTTTTGTTTATTTTTCTATAACTCAACAGAAATGGCATACTCAATGTGTTCTTGAAATATTTACTTTGTACTCATGAAACTATCAATTGGGCCAGCCAACTCAGATCTTAGGCCAACCATAAAACTCAGTTCTGTATTTTCACAATTAGGGTTTTTCTTTATTTATTTTAAGACTGTTTCACATGAATTAGTCATTTTAATTTAAATGATGTTTTGGTATCCTCCTTATGCACTAAATAGAAGGAGCAGAATAAAAGGCAAATAGTATTATTCGGAGACAAAATTGAAATGTAATTTTAATGTGGTTAGTATGGTTTTGATACCAAATGTGCTCCTACAGTTCCTGTATAATTTTCAGAGGTGAAATGATCAAATTAGGAGAGGTGTTACCTAATCAGTAGATTAATCCCCTAATAGGGCTTAACTGGGAAAGCAGGTAGGTTGTGACTAGAGGAAGTAGGTCACTGGGGTTGTGCCTTTGGGGTCTACATTTTGTCCCTGGTGAGCAAAGTTCTCTGTTTACTGGTTGCCATGTCCTGAGCTACTTTGCGTTGTCACACCTTTCTACCATGATGTTCTGTTTTATCTCAGGCCCAGAGCAATGCAGCGGGCCCACCATGGACTGAGCCTCTAAAACTGTGAGCTAAAACAAACTTTGTCTCCTCTAAATTGTTTTTATCAGGTCTCTAGGTCACAGCAACACAAAAATTGACTAAAATAGTTCTGACACAAATTTTGACACAGATTATAAGAATCAGGTTTAAAATAAGGAAGTAAATTAACCAGTAAGAAGAAGGAAATTTCGGAACTATGACAGATAGTAATTTACACACTAAATAATCAAGTGTAAATTGGTGCATTCCTAGTATGTTTTCTATAATCACATTGAAACCACCCAAATTGTAAGATGTTTTCATTTATATTTGCTGTTAAAACCAATACCACGGCATGGTAATGGTGCCCCTCTCCTCATATTTCACAGATGAGAAGAAACAAATTCCTAGAATTTCTCTGATTGCCAGTGTTCACACAATTCATAAATCACAGATTTAGGACTTAACTGTTTTTTATGAACCAAATCACAGTCATTTCATTTTAATTTTTCTTTCCATTAAATATATTATACATATAAATTAATATATGTTTTTAAATTAAAATATATTAGCATTAAAATAGAGTATGAAGTGAAACTGATATCTATTTATGAAGGAAAAAAGAAATGTTTGCAACTGTAAGTATTGTGTGTGTGTGCGTGTGTATGTGTGTGTGTATGTGTGTCTATCACCCTCGTTAAGGGTCAATGTACCTTATTGTTTGTTACTCTTTTGAAAAAACAACCATTTGCATTGATCTTTTACCACTTTTTTCTTTTAATTTTTAAATTCCTTTTTAAGTTTTTCTTTTTATAATTTCTGTGTTTTAATTTGAATTGTGTCTTCATATATATACATATATTTACATCCCAATCCCTGATACTTAAGGATAGAACCTTATAGGGAGAGCAAGTCTTCGCAGTTATGATTAAGACTTAAGCTAAGATGACACATGCTGAAGTAGGGCAAGCTTTTAGCCCAGTAGGACAAGTGTATTAATGAAAAGAGATAGAGGGAGAAGTAGTAACGTAGAGACAGAGATGGAGTTTAGAATTATGAGACTAATAGAGAAAGAATTCCAAGAATTGACTGTATACATCAATAGCCAGGAAAGACACTGTGAAAAGACTGTCTTCCTGAGCCTCAAGAAAGAATCAGTGCTCCTATTATTTGGCTTTTGGACTTCTTGGTCTTCTGAATAGTGAAACTATAAATTCCTGTTTATTTAAGCAATCTATTTTTTGGTACTTTATTTTGGCAGAACCTAAGAATATAATAAACCTTCTTTCATTCTTTTTCAAAGTGTTTTTAATATATTTTAAATTGACAAAAATTACTTCTCATACTTTTGTGGTACAATGTGTTGTTTCAGTATATGCATATTTTGCATAATAATTAAATGAGGGTGATAAACATATCCTTAAACATTTATTATTTCTTTCTGGTGAGAACATTCAAAATTCTGTCTTCCAGATATTTACTTTGCAGGAAAATACCAGCATTTATTCCTCTTATTAATTGTTACTTTGTACCTATTGATAAAAGTATCCCCTTCAAGCCCCTGGTACCTACCAGTCCACTCTCTACTTCTGTGAGTTCAGTTTTTTTATATATATATTACACATGCAAGTGAGATTTTATAGTATTTGTCTGTTTCACTTAATGTAATATCCTGTAAATCTATCCATTTTGTTGCAAATGACAGGACATTTTTCTATTTTTATGGCTGAGTATCTTTCCATTGTATGTATTTTCTTTATCCATTCATCTGTCAGTGAACACTTAGGTTGATTCCATATCTTAGCTACAGTCTAAAAAAGCACCAATAGATGTGGGAGTAAGCTGTTTCTTCAACACATTGATTTCAAGTCTTTTGAGTACATACCTAGAAAAGCCATTGGCAACAGTAAATCTATATTTAGATGTTTGAGGAAGCTATAAACTATTTTCCCAAATGGCTGCACTAATTTATAATACCATCAACAGTATATAATGGTTTCCTTTTCTTCACCTCCTCCCCATCACGTTTTACCTTTCATCTTCTTGATAATCGCCATTCTTACAGGTAATGATGTGATAGCTCATTGTGGTTTAACTTGCATTTTCTGGATTAATTTGATTAGTGATATTGAACATTTTTCATATATCTGTTGATCATTTTTATTTCTTCTCTTAAAAAATGTCAATTGGGATTGTTTTCCTTTTTTTAAAAAAAATGCTATTTTATTCTAATTTTGAAAAGATATGGTAGTAATTTTCCAGATTTCTGAAGAAAGCTTCAATTGTTTCTCCATTTAGCATGATATTAAATGTGGATTCAGTACTTTGTTAAAACAAATTAACAGGTTGTATAAATTTAATAGAGTCTATTCTAGGTCATGATAGTGCTAATAATAATGAAAAATAATTTTGTAACCACCTCCTATATATAATTGACTTTGTCTAGATACTTTACATAAATTACCCATTTAATTATCATAGCAATATTTGAAGTATTATTTAATTATTCTAATTTTCTAGATATAGAGTAGTCTTATAGAGGTTAAATAGATTGTCAAAGGCCCAAAATTAGGAAGTGAGAAATCCATAGTTTGAATCAGCTGTTTTTTTAAAGTCTTTACTGTCTGCTCAGTACCCGGCAGGGCAGCTGCTCCAAAAGCCTTGTATAAGATAACCAGTGTGCTACTGAGTCTCTGCACCATTCAGAAAATGTGGGACATTCTTGTTAAGGAACAGAGTAAGAATCAGGCATAGTAGCGTGGGCTATGTGATTTTGAAAGTAGTGAAAGTATAACACTAAGAAAAAGAGGGAGTGAGACTGACTTAGATTGTTGGTGCTGCTATAACAACATATCACAAACTGGGTAATGCATAAATAATAGACATTTATTTCTTACAGCTTTGCAGGCTGGGAAATACAGCAGGAAGGTGCAGGCAAATTTGGAATCCAGTAAGGTCTTAGTCTCTCTGCTTCTAAAATATCTTCTTGCTGCATCCAGGAGAGAGGACCAAGGCTGTGTTCCCATATATTGGGAAGGACAAAGGACAAAAGGGCTGTGTCTCATAACTTGATTACCTGGTGCAGGGCTTTCTCTTAATACTATATATAGCATTGAAGAAAAGTTTCAACATGAATTTTGGAGGGGACATAAACATTCAAACCACAGAAGATCAAAAAGAAAATGTTACTTTATTCTCTATTCAGCTTATGAGTAAATATTTCTGAGACTTAGGAGGGTGGAAGGAGTAGGACTCTACTTTCATGGAAGGATGTGGTTAAGAATCCTCTTGTTCATTGGGAAGGGCATTCAGATCTGTGAGTATAGTGTATTTTCTTTTCTTTTTTATCCATAGCAGAGTTCAAGGAAAGAAAATGCACTATATTCACAGATCTGAATGTCCTTTCCAATGATCAAGAGGATCAGTTCAAATACAAGTGAAAAATACCTGTGAAAGGTGTTTCCCCAAGTGTAGTTAAATTTCCCCCCAAATTTCTGTGCCATTGTGTATTCAATCTTCTTCCTGCTCCTCTCCCCCAGTTCTGATTCATTTAAATAGAAGCTAACTTTAAGAACTTTAAACTGAGAAGTTTTAGAATTTTCAGGCTGATTTAGATGTTGCTAAAATAAGAGAGGAAATTGGTTATAATAAAAGCATAAATGACATTTTATGATTATGTATGCTCTCAAGAAAGATTTTTAGTGATTGGAATAAAAAATCAATGAGAAACACTAGCAAATCTAATCCTTTTATTTATTTTTTTATTGTCCATGGTGAGTCAATTTGAAATGCCCAAACACTATAAACAGAATATAAAATTACTTTTCATTAACAGCTTATATCTAATCCCCACAACAAAACTGTGAGACAAAACTGTTTGTATAGTCAAATAGCCATATTACAAGCTATTTTGTTTTTGTTTTCCTCATGTGAAGTTGTGTATATAAGTGGCCATTTTATTGTATTGGGCTTTAAACTGTCCATTTGTATTTCATACAAAAATAGGAAAAATAAGAAAAAGTTTCTTAAACATTTCATTTCAATAATGTTGGTATGTCAGGAAGTAGATGTTCAGAAAAAAATACTAATTTGTTGGAATTTGTTTTTAAGTCCTATCAGTTTAAATTGTTACATTGAGGTATTAATTGTACATTTTTTGATTTTTTAGTTTGCAAACTTTTATCTTTTCTCTTATTCACTCAAATGGAATTACTTGCTATAGGATGACTGACTAAATATCTAAGAAGCCAACTTTACATCAGTTGACCCAAACTGACAACAGGAAACACGTCTTGGTCATCCCTTTGATCTTTGCATTGCAGAGGTTACTGTTTCTGGTACAGGGAAAACTCTGGGAACATGGGAATGGATTTGCTGATTTACCTATTTCATATTTTCTTATATACTTTTCACAAAGGAAAAATCTATGTATTCTTTTTATTTTAATTTCAGATTTGGTAGGACAGGAAATGCCCTCGAAAAATTGAAAAAAAAAACAGAGGGGAGGAGAGTGGAGCTCAAAAATATGAAGCTCCAACTCCAACATCTCCATCCCTAGTCACATGCAGCTCTATTCCTTCTCTGGGAAATGAGAAAGACACAGTGCCTCAACTGAGAAGTCACTAACTTGTTTTAGAGGTGGTGACACTGATGTGGCACTCACAGCAGAGGCTACTGAGATCTCTTCAAAAAAAATATTTAGTTAATGAGTAGTGACACCTATTCCACACTGGGTTCCACCAGCAAGGACTGCCCAATAAATTCTAAAGAGGCAAGTCAGCGAAACGAGCATGGAAGGAGTTGGGGAAAACACAACAACCAAAACAACAAATAAACAATAACAGAACACTACAAAGTAAATAAAAAGAGAAAATGTTAGTTATAGAAAAAAAGTGTCTCCAATCACCGAAAAGGAGAAAAGATACTTGTTCCTGGGGCCGTATTACAAGGATCATTATCTAAGGGTAAACAAGGAGCTACAGGAACACCAGGGAAAGGCATGTATCTGAATCCTAAATTGAGAAATTTTCAGAAAGGGGTCATAACTGAGGTGAACCTTAGAGTATTGGTAATATGTAGCCAGATGGAGGAGTAAGGGAGGCGGTTCCAGAAAGAGGGCAGAAGCAAAACCATGGAGATGTGGGAGTACATACTGATCAGCATATTAGGTTCTCCAAACAAAACAAAGGAGATCATTCATATATAGATAAGAGGAGATTTATTAGGAAAACTGGATCACATGAATACAGAGGCTCAGAATTCCCATGGTAGGCTGTCTACAAGCTGGAGAACCAAGGGGGTTGATAACATGGCCCAGTCCAAATTAGAAGGACTCAGAATTATGGAAGCCACTGATGCAATTCTCAGTCTGAGACCAAAAGCCTGACAACTTTGGGATGTGGGTACAACTGTGGTGCAAGCTCCAGAGTCCAAATTTTGGAAAAAATGCAGTTCTGATATTTGAGGACTTGAAAAGAAATGTATCTTTCTGCCAGCTCCATGACAGACAGGGCATCTCCTTTCCTCTGCCTTTTTGTTCTCATTGGGACCCAAGCCAACTCTATGGTGTCTACCTGCATGGAAGGTGGATCTTCTCCAACTCTGTCCACACACACACCAATATTACCTGGAAACACCCTCACAGTCACCAGCAATACTGATTTACCAGCTATCTAGGTATCCTTTCATCCAGTCAAGTTGACATATGAAATTAATCATCCCAGTCTTTTACTGTAATGACAAAGATGTGAGAGGGAAGAATAATGGAAATTACAGGTAGCAAGGATCTGAGACCTTCTTTACAATGTAAGAAAGCCCGATAACATGTATTAAAATGCAACTTTTGGGGAAAAAAATAAAAAATAAAAAAATAAAAAAAAAAAGAAAGTCCATACTCTACATTCTTCTCACATTCCTATAAGACCCAGCTAAACTTCTGTTTTACATTCTAAACATTTCATGGATTTATTTCTTCTTCTCAATAGTCAGGCATATTAGAATAGGTGAGATCATACCACCATGTATGCCCACACCACCTTTCTCTTCCTTGACCATATCCATGTATCTTATCTAGAAACAGCACTGGTCCACTTCATCAAGCCTTCTAATGACCTAACCTGGTCTGTCTCTGTCACCACTGTGTCCATACTGGCAAGCACTATTCCTCACACAGAAGACATTAGTTAATATTGCTTGAATAAATGAAACTCTTACCTGAATTTCGGCCAGTCACCTCGTGCTCCTTGTGACATCAGTGTCTCCCCTAATCTTCCTACTCCCTTTCTGCAAAAGCAGTACCTGGATGGATTCCTCCCTTTTTGATAAATATACCATTCAACACAAGAAGCTAAATGTTTATTCATGAACATTTATTGGAAAGGATTTTTAAGCAGACTTCCACATAACAAGATTTTGGAAATCAGTACTAAATTTGTAAGCCCATTTCAAAAACTTCCATTTCTTACCTTAACATTCTTCTTTGTGAAGAAACCTTTAAAATATGTCTCCCCTAGTTTTTAATTAACTATGTCTATAAGTGTATTTGATTTTTTTAATCACACAACTTATGGTGATTTGAATTAAGGAAACAGAGTCTAGGTATTGATTGTCTTCTTAAATATACTTAACTTTGAAAGATTTCCATGGATGAGACTTCTATTTCTCTTCTTCTGCTTTAAAACACACACACGTACCCACATAGGTGTCAACATCACACACACACACACACACACACACACACACACACACAGAGGTCAACAGATAAATTCCTCAATGAAAACAATAGGATTTATTTCTCCTCACACTTACTTATCCAAGGATAATTCCTTGGAAACAACTCTGACATTGGGGATTCTGCACCACTTACACTGTGGATTTTAATTCTCACCAGGTCACTGAAATATATATACATCTTATTTCTCACTTGCCCTAATATCTTTGTCTATAAAATGAGAAAAAATAACTTCTCCCTCACCTGCTTTTCTTTGAACATCCAATGAAGCACAAAGTGTTAAGGATGGGAAAACAGTTTGAAAAGAAGTTTGAAGGGTTCCTGATATGGATTTCATTGACACAACCAAAGAAGTACCAAACACCTAGCACTTATTGCTGTGGCAGGTAGAGATGATGAGAAGCAAATAAACCACTATTTCCCCATTTCCCTCTAAAAGGAGCCTCTTGCTAAGTCAAGGAGGCAGGCAGACTGACAGCTCATGCCTTTATTCAAGGTCCATCGCTAAGTATGTCCTATGTACTATACTTGTTCTGGCCAGTGAGGAGGGAGCAGTGACGGAAGGCAGACACATGTATTTTCTACACTCAGTGGAGCTTGAGTTTTAAGGGGGAAAGAGAAAAATATAAAAGTAAGACTACTCTCAGCATTAAAAGATAATAAAATTATGGCATTTGCAGGTAAATGGACGGAGTTGGAGAATATCATGCTAAGCAAAGTAAGCCAATCCCAAAGGACCAAAGACAGAATGTTCTCTCTGATAAGTGGATACTGATCCATAATGGGGGGGGGGGAGGCACAGGAAGAATGGAGAAACTTTGGTCAAAGAGGGGAAGGGGAGATGGTGGAATGACATGAACACATGAACATCATTGCTCTAGGTACATGTATGACTGCACATATGGTGCGACTCTACATCATGTACAACCAGAGAAATGAAAAATTGTGCTCCATTTGTGTACAATGAATCAAAATGCATTTTGCTCTCATGTATACCTAATTAGAATAAATAAATTTAAATACTAAATAAAATATATAAAAAAACAAAGTAAGATAAAAATTTAAAGCTGGTAGTGGGAAAGACCTCCTGTAGATTCTTTTTAAACCAATGCTTGAAAGAAGTGAGGCTGTTTATTGATGGAAAGAGAATTTAAGGCAAAATGACAGTAAATGCAAAGGATCTGAGGTACCAGGGTTCCTAAGAGCATGGAGGCCAGTATGCCTGGAGTCTAGGACCAAAGGTGGCTTATGAAGAATGTTTGACAAAGACATATGATGGTTGTGATAGGGAAGATTTCAATAGAGACTTTATGAGGACATGACACTTGAATGAGCATCTTTATTTTCCAAATGTCCTGGTCTCTCTAGCCTGTAATTATAAAAAACTTCACATTTACTCCAAAGTTACATGGTACAAGTGGCTATTTTCTATGTCAGAATATCCATGTGATTATTGTATATTCACTCCTTTAAGGTACTATCTTGGTGATTTCTGGATGTCTCCAGAAATGTCTTACATGCTTATTGTACAGCCTTACACACTTTTCTCATAAGTAATTCAATTAAATATATGTCTAACCTCCTTTCTTTGTCAGAGGAGTTCAGAAATAGGACTGGATGTGGGAGGGTGCTAAGGTTTGCATGTTATTTGTATCCAAAATTTCCATGTGTTAGGTGTTTGCTCCTCATTGTGATGGTGGGACCTTTAGAAGGTGGGGCATGATGGGAGGTCTTAGTTTGTTGGAGACGATATCCTAAAATGAGAATGCTGATATCCTAGAGTGAATTCTCATGAGAACAAGTTGTTATAAAAGCCTGAGGATCTCCGGATTCTCTCTGGTTTTCTGTTTGGCAATGTGCCTGCCTCAAGTATTCCATTATTGTAACAGAAAGCAGACTAACAATTACAGATTTTTCTCAGGAATAACTCAAATAAATAATATCCTTAACTTAATTCTTCATAGGAGATCAGAACTAGAACCTAGGGGCAGGGAGCATAGCCATCCTGCAATTTTCTCTTCCTGGCTGTGTCCTATTCATCCTACTTTCAACAGTGAAAAAAAAAATTTCAGCTGTGTTATAATGACTGTCATAGATGAACTTATGGCCAAGTGGAAGAAAATAATTTTTTTATTATATTAAAACTTTTATTTAATCCCAAGCAAACTACAAGACCAAGGTCATTGGGAGACTTCAGACTAACTTCCAGGCCAGGCCAAAAATATATGTAAATGCATTTTTGTATGAAGACATAGACATTGTTAATGAAAGGGTATTTGGGCTGTGACCAAAATATAAGGGATGTTGAATGAATCATTAGAGAAACAGTCATAAAGAGAGTCTGGGATCCTATTACAGAAACATTTAAGGGATTTGGGTTCTTCCTGTAGGTAATAAATGATTGTAAGCAAGAACGAGAAATGAACACATTTTATTTTTTAAAGTGCTGCTGTTGCAGAATGTTGAGCAGAAGGAACAGGGGAGACATTGAAGTCAAAGGGAGCAGATGGGAGCCTTGCAAAGGCTTCTGTAAGAGTTTCCTTTCTTGGGTCACCATTTATTCGTTACTCAACTCTGTGTCAGGAACTGTACTTGCCAGCTTGCATTTATGCAGAACTGGTGTGAGTCTTTAAGGGGCTTGATGAACCTGACCAGTGATTCCCATAATATAGTGTGGATATGTTCAAGGACAAGAAAGATACTATGATGACATGTGGTGGCATGATGGGACATAGTCTAAGGCTAACTTGACCAAGGATATGGACCTGTAAATTGAAAGGAATGAATAAATTTAAGAACTGTTTAGGATGCAGATTCCACACAACTACAAAATGGGGAGGAGAAATGATGGCAGTGAGTCATGGAATTCTGTCACATCTGTTGTACTCCCTTTACAGATTGCTCTTATTCTCATTTTTTATATACATTAGAGCCCAAAGAAATATCCGTTAAAATTAGAAGGTTCTATTCCAGGGGTTTAGATTTAACATGTATTTAATCTTATTCTCCAACACTTTCCTAAGATCAGATTATATAAAAACTCAAGACTTGGAATAAATTTATACAAGCAATGAATATTTTGAGCACGTATAGTTCTAAGAATTGGTTTATAGAGAACCAAATTGATAAAAATCTCTATTTTCATGGACATTGCTTTCTAGAAGGGAGAGATAGAAACTAATGATAAGAATTAATTTGTGTATTTTTATGATTTTAAGTATTATAGGAGTAATGAGCAAAGGTAATGGGAAATATAGGATTTAAGAGATTGTATTTTATACAGAGTTGCATATCTCATTGGGAATTTGTTATTAGGACAACAACTTTAAGGAATCATGGAATGATCCATGTGGGTATCTCAGGGAGAGCTGTCCAGACTGATGGAATATCTCATGGAGTCACCTGTCCTGGAATCAGAGAGTGGCAAGGAGGCCAGTAAGCTTGGATTATATGACTGAAATAAGAACAGTATGAGATGGAAGTGGAAGGATGTTGTGTTTGTGTGTGGAGGGTGACTGGTCATGGACCATGTCAAAAGACTGCGGTGGACTTTGATTTAATTTTGATACTGGTACCCTTTTGAAAAATTTTAGTGCATAAATGGCATTATGAGGTTCAGTTTTAATAGCATGACTATTGTTTGACCCTACAGGGACCAGACTAGCAATAGGAAGATTAATTTGGAATCACTTTAATTATGTAAGAGCATTGTTTTGTGAGACTTCAATAATCCTGAGATCCAGAAGTCTTGGCATTGCAGACTTTTCAAGTGAATTACCAGTTGCTATTAATGTCAAACATATATTAAGCCCAGGATAAAAGTTTAAATGGTTCAGATACTTCTTAAGGGACTAAGCATTCAGAAAAACAAGACAGACTACTTTAATCAACCAGAGCTTCTTAAAACTATATGGATGCAATGAAAAGATAAGTTATATGGATGCTTCTGCATCTCCCTTCCTACTTTAGCCTTTTATACAGCATTAAGAGAAAATATAACAACAACTTGGAGCCAAATGATTTGAAATCTTTTTTCTCCAATATTTGCTATTTAATCATTCAAGGTTCATCTAAAATAAATTTTTCATTCTACAAAAAATTGAATTTTCTCTTTAAAGACTCTATAGTTCTAGAACATTGAGCAAATTCTAGAGAAAATTGTTAAACACACTATTGGCTTCATTAAGTTTTTTTTAATCAATGTAAGCATGTTTGATTTCAGTATTAAAATTTGTTAAGCACATTGGAAAAAGAAGTTTCCCTTGCTGCTCAAAGAGAAAGAATAAAAAACATTCTATAAGTATAACTCATGGTGGGTGATCAACATATATTTGTTCTTTTTACTTTCCCATATTATAGAATTTTAAATTTTAAATTTTGGCCATTGTAAAACTGAACAATGTGATAACTAGGCATAGAAAGAACAGGATTTTTTACTATTCTAAATCTCTTTTGTTATGGTTTGGAAGTGAGGTGTCCCCCACAAAATTACAATGCAAGAAGGTTCAGAGGAGAAATGATTGGGTTATAAGAGTCTTAATCCCATCAGTGAATACCTGATAGATATTAACTGAGTGGTAATTGAAGTGGTAGGGTGTAATTAGAGGAAATTGGAATTGGAACATGGCTTTGGGGGATATATTTTTATCTGACAAGTGGATACCTCTCTCTCTCTCCGCTTTTTAAAAAAAATTATAACAATTTTATTTGATTTCATCCCAGCTTATTTTCAATAACAAATAAAACTTCTCCTTTACAACTCAGCCTCCACCCTTTTAGTTGTTGAAAACACAAAATTAAATCTTTATACATTTGTATCCATAAACATAAACTGATAATTATTTTGAATACATTGATCTCTTAAATTGTGTAGAATACAATATGCAAAGTTATCAATCAAATTTAGAATAATGCTAGATTTAAACTAACATTATTATTATTATTGTTATTATTTTATTTTATTTTTTTGGTACTAGAGATTGAACTCAGGGGTACTCGACCACTGAGCCACATCCCCAGCCCTGTTTTATGTTTTTATGTAGAGACAGGGTCTCACTGAGTTGCTTAGGGCCTCGCCATTGCCAAGGCTGGCTTTGAACTCGCGATTCTCCTGTCTCAGCCTCCCTAAGTGTTGAGATTACAGGCTTGCGCCACCACGCCTGGCCTGACAATTATTTTTAGAAGATGTATTTTAAATTATGCAGAAAAACACTGAAGTTAGAAGCCATTATCACAATAATACTGGCTTTTATATTTGCTCATGCATTTACCTTTGTTAATATTTTCATTTCTTCATATGGCTTCTTGTTACTCTTCACTGTCTTATCGTTTCATCCTGAAAGACTACCTTAAGTGTTTCTTGCAGTATAGGTCTAGTGGTAACAAACTCCCTCAGGTTTTGTTTATCTAGGAATGTCTTCATTTTTTCCTTCATTTTGAAGTACAGTTTTCCCAAATATAGAACTCTTTGTTGACAATTTTTTTCTTTTAGCATTTTGAATATATCAACCCATTATCTTCTTGACTTTAAAGTTTCAGAAAATATTATTGAGAATTCCTTGCTTGTGATGAATCACTCTTCGATTGCTGCTTTTAAATTTTTTTCTATGGCTTTCAAGAGTTTGATTATAATTTTTCTTATCATGGATCTCTTTGAGTGTATTTTATTGAGAATTTATGAGTTTCTTGAGTATTTATGTTCATGTCCTTCATCAAATTTGGGAAGTTTTTAGCTATTATTTCTTCAAATATTCTCTCGTCTCCTTTCTCTTTGAGATCCCCAAATGATGAGTATTTTGGTCCACTTGATGATGTCTTAGGTCATTCTTTTTTTTTCTTTTCTTCCTATGTCTCTCAGACTCAATAATTTTCACTTTCCATTGTCCTGTCTTCCAATTCTCTGATTCTTCTGCCTACCCAAATCAGTCTTTGAATTTATCTAGTGGATTTTAGAGCTCAGTTATGTGCTTTTCACTACAGAATTTTGTTTTAGTTTCTTTTTAGGTTTCCTATCTCTTTATTAATATTTCTATGGCATTAATACATATATTATTTTTAACTTTCTCTATAACTTCCTTTAGTTCTTTGACCAACATTAAGACATTGTTTAAAATTTTTGTTCAGTAGATCTTCCTTTAGTTGTTTTTCAGGGACAGTTTCTGTTGATTCATTTTTTACTCTTTTGAATTGTTCATATTTTCATGTTTCTTTGAATATTTTGTGCTTTCTGATGAAAACTGGACTTTTGAATCTAATAATGTGGTCACTTCAAAGTTATATTTTTCTTCTTATCCAGTTTGCTATATTTTTGTTATTATTTTGGCTTATTACTTTTATGTTATTTTTATTTTCATAGGCTGTCTCAGTGGCAAGAATCATTCTAAGATATAAACTTAAGATCTTGTCAAATTTTGGGGGGGTACTTGTGCCCTTCCCTGGGTGTGTATGGATTCTTTCAAGTTTTCCTATATAAGCAACTGCACTTTTTTAAAATTAATTCATTATGTTTAGGTATACATGATAGTAGAATGGATTTTGACTCATTGTACACAAATGGAGCACAGCTTTTCATTTCTCTGCTTGTACATGATGTAGAGTCACACCATATGTGCAGTCAGTCATACATGTACCTAGGGCAATGATGTCCATCTCATCCCAAAATCTTTCCTGACCACATGACCCCTACTTCCCCTTTGCCGAATCAAAGTTCACACATTCTTCCCATGCCCCCGACCCCATCATGGATCAGCATCAACTTATCAGAGAGAACATTTGGCCTTTGGCTTTTTGAGATTGGATTACTTTGCTTAACATGATATTCTTCAACTCCATCCATTTACCTTCAAATGCCATAATTGTTTTTCTTTTAATGCAGAGTTATATTTGATTGTGTATATATCCCACAGTTTCTTTATTCATTCGTCTATTGAAGGGCATCTAGTTTGCTTCCGCAGTTTAAATATTGTGAACTGAGCTGCTATAAACATTGAAGTGGCTGCGTCACTCTAGTATGCTGTTTTAAAGTCCTTTGGAGCCGGGCGCGGTGGCTCAAGCCTGTAATCCCAGCACTTAGAGAGGCTGAGACAGGAGAATCGCTAGTTCAAAGCCAGCCTCAGCAATGGCGAGGCCCTAAGCAACTCAGTGAGACCCTGTCTCTACATAAAACACAAAATAGGGCTGGGAATGTGGCCCAGTGGTCGAGTGCCACTGAGTTCAATCCTCAGTACCAAAAAAAAATAAAAATAAGAAAAAAAAATAAAGTCCTTTGGGTATAGACAAGGAATGGGATAGCTGCGTCAAATGGTGGTTCCATTCCAAGTTTTCTAAGGAATCTCCATACTGCTTTCCAGATTGGTTGCACCAATTTGCAGTTCCACCAGCAGTGTATGAGTATACCTTTTCCCTCACATCCTCTCCAACACTTATTACCACTTATATTCTTGATAACTGTCATTCTGACTGGTGTGAGATGAAACCTTAGAATAGTTTTGATTTGCATTTCTCTAATTACTAGAGATGTTGAACGTTTTTACATATATTTGTTAAAAGATTGTATTTCTTCTTCTGAGGAGTGTCTGTTCAGCTCCTTAGCACATATATTTATTGGATTGTTTGATTTTTTGGTTTAAAGTTTTTTGAATTCTTTATACATCATGGTGATTAGTGCTCTGTCTGATGTACGTGTGGCAAAAATTTGTTCTGAAAATGCAGGCTCTCTTTTCACCTCATTGATTGTTTATATTTGCTGAGAAGAAGCTTTTTAATTTGAATCCATTTCATTTATTGATTCTTGATTTTATTTCTTGTACTTTAGGAGTCGTGTTAAGGAAGTCAGAGCAATCTGACATGAAGATTTGGGCCTACTTTTCCTTCTATTATGTGTAGTTTCTCTGGTGTAATTCTTAGGTCCTTGATCCACTTTGAGCTGAGTTTTGTGCATGGTGAGAAATAGGGGTTTAGTTTCATTTTGCTGCATATTGACTTCAAGTTTTCCCAGTATAATTTGTTGAAGAGGATATTTTACTCCAAAGCATGTTTTTGACACCTTTGTCTAGTATGAGATAACCTATTTATGAGGGTGTGTCACTATGTCTTCAATCTTGTACCATTGGTCTGCATGTCTATTTTGGTGCCAATACCGTGTCATTTTTGTTACTATAGCTTTGTAGTATAGTTTAAGGTTTGGTATGGTGATGCCTCCTGCTTTACTCTTCTTGCTAAGGATTGCTTTGGCTATTCTCAGTCTCTTATTGTCCAAATGAATTTCATGATTGCTTTTTCTATTTCTATAAGGAATGATGTTGGTTTTTTAATTGGAATCACATTGTATCTGTATAACGTTTTAGGTACTATGGCCATTTTGACAATATTAATTCCGCCTATTCAGGTACATGGAAGATCTTTCCATTTTCTAAAGTCTTCTTCAATTTCTTTCTTTAGTGTTCCATACTTTTCTTTATAGAGGTCTTTCACCTCTTTTGTTAAATTGATTCCCAAATATTTTATTATTTTTGAGGCTATTATGAATGAGGTAGTTTTCCTAATTCCTCTTTCAGAGGTTTCATCACTGATGAATATAAATGCACTTGATTTATAGATATTGATTTTATATCCTGCTACTTTGCTGAATTCATTTATTAATTCTAGAAGGTTTCTCGTGGAATATTTTGGATACTCTAAGTATGGAATCATGTCATTGGCAAATAATGATATTTTGAATTATTCTTTTCCTCTTCATATCCCTTTAATTTCTTTTGTCTGTCTAATTACTTTGGCTAGAGTTTCAAGAACTATGTTGAATAGAAGTGGTAAAGGAGTGATTCCCTGTCTTATTCCAGTTTTTAGAGGAAATTCTTCCAATTTTTCTTAGAAAAATCATTTATAATTATGTTGGCCTTGAGTTTAGCATAGATTGCTTTTACAGTGTTGAAGTATGTTCCTACTGTTCCTAGTTTTTCTACTGTTTTGAACATGAAAGGGTGTAGTATTTTGTCCAATGCTTCCTCTGCATCAATTGATATAATCATGTGATTCTTTTCTTTAAATCTGTTGATATGATGGTTTACGTTTATTGATTTCCTTATGTTAAACCAACTTTGCATCTCTAGAATGAACCCCACTTGATCACAGTGCACTATTTTGTTAAATTTTGTTTTTTGTACCAGGAATTAAACTCAGGGTTACTTGACCACTAAGCCACATCCCCAGCCCTATTTTGTGCTTCAGGTAGAGGCAGGGTCTCACAGAAGTTGCTTAGTACCTAGCTGTTGCTGAGGCTGATTTGAAATTGTGATTCTACTATCTCAGCCTCCCAAAGTGCTGGGATTACAGGCATGTGCCACTGTGCCCAGCTTTTAATATGTTTTTTGTATACAATTTGACAAGATTTTATTGAGAATTTTTGCATCAATATTCCTCAGGAATATTGGTCTGAAGTTTTCTTTCCTTGATGAGTCTCTGCCTGTTTTTGGTATCAGGATGATACTAGCTGAGAATTCATCTGGTCCTGGCTTTTTCTTGGTTGGTAGCCTTTTGATGGCATCTTCTATTTCCTTGCTTGAAATTGATCTGTTTAAATTGTGATGTCCTCTTGGTTCAGCTTGTGTAGATCATATGCCTATAAAAATTTGTTGGTGTCTTTGAGGTTTTCTGTTTTACTGGAGTATAAATTTTCAGAATATTTTCTAATTGTCATTTTTTCAAAAAACTATCTTTTTTTGTTTTCAAGTTTTTCAATTATTTCTTTTGTTTAAATTTCATTGATTTTCACCTTGATTTTAATTTTTTCCTGTCTTCTACCACTTTTAGAATTGATTTGTTCTTCTTTTTTTCTTTTGGGCTTTGTCATGTAATGTCAGATTGTTTATTTGTTGACTCTTACTTTTTTAATGTATGAGCTTAATGCAATGAACTTTCCTCTTAGCACTGCCTTCATAGTTTCCCAGAGATTTTGATATATTATGTTGGAGTTTTCATTTACATCTAAGAGTTTTTTATCTCCTCCCTGATTTCTTCTGTTATCCATACATCATTCAATAGCGCATTGTTTAGTCCTCAGATGTTGGAGTAGCTTCTATTTTTATCATTGATTTTTAATTTTATTCCATTATGGTCAGGTAGAATGCAGGGTTGTATCTCCATTGTTTTGTATTTGGTAAGATTTGCTTTGTGATGTAACATATAGTCTATTTTGGAAAAGGATCCATGTGCTGCTGAGAAAAAAATTTATTTGATCATTGATGTATAGAATATTCTATATATGTCTGTTAAGTCTACATTATTGATTATTTTATTGAGTTCTATATTTCATTCTTTAGTTTTGTTTGGATGATCTATCCAGTGGTTAGAGAAGTGTGTTAAAGTCACCCAGTATTATTGTGTTGTGGTCTATTTGATTATTAAAGTTGAGAAGGATTTGTTTGATATATATAGATACTCCATTGTTTGGGCATAGATATTTATGATTGTTATATCTTATTGTTATATGATTCCCTTAAGTAGTATAAAATGTTCTTCTTTGATCCTTTTTACTAGCTTTGATTTGAAGTCCACTTTATCCGATATGAAAATGGAAATCCCTGTTTGTTTACACAGTCCATGTGAGTGATTTGTTTTTTTCCCATCCTTTGACCTTCAGTTTGTGGATGTCTTTCCCTGTGAGATAAGTCTCTTGAAAGAAAATATATTGTTGATTTTTAATGCATTCTATCGGTCTGTGTCTTTTAATTGTTGAATATAGGCCATTCATATTGTTTTCCAGTCATTTTGGTTTATTTTTGGTTTTTAACTTGACTTGGTTTCTCCTTTTATTGGCCTTACATTTAGTGTAGTTCCTCCATTTTCAGATTTTCATTGTTGCTATTCATTTTCTCCTCATGGAATATTTTGCCAAGAATGTTCCCTATTGTAGGTTTTCTCACTGTAAATTCTTTTAACTTTTGTTTATCATGGAATGTTTTTATTTTTTCATTAAATCTGAAGCTTAATTTTGCTGGGTATATGATTCTTAGTTGGCATCCATTTTCCTTTAGAGCTTGGTATCTGTTGTTCCAGGATCTCCTGGCTTTGAGGGTCTGGGTTGAAAAATCTCCTGAGATTTGAATTGGTATCTCCCATATGTAATGTGATTCCACTCTCTTGCAGCCTTTAAAATTCTATCCTTATTTTTTATGCTAGGCATTTTCATTATAATGTGCTTTTGTGTAGAATTGTTTTAATTTTGTATATTTGGTGTCCTTTAAGGCTCTTGAATTTGATTTTTCAATTTATTCTTCATTTTGGGGAAATTTTCTGATATTATTCAATGAAGAGGTTGTACATTCTATTGGTTTGAAATTCTGTGCCTTCCTGTATCCTGATAAATCTTAGATTTGGTCTTTTAATGCTATCCCATAATTGTTGGATGTTCTGTTCATGTTTTCTTACCATCTTCACTGTGTAGTCAACTTTATTTTTGAAATTATATATTTTGTCCTCATTGTCTGAGGTTCTGTTGGTGTTGTTTTCTATTGTGTTTTTTATTTTTTATTTTGGTTTATTGTTTCTTTCATTTAAAAGATTTCTGTTTGTTTGTTTGTTTGTTTTCAGAATCTCTGTTTCTTTCTTGAAGTAATCTTTTGCTACCTGTAGTTGCTCTCTTATGTCTTTGTTAGAATGTTCAATTTTTGCCTGTATTTGTTCACTTAGGTCATACTTTAATTCACAGTGCATTTAAATGTGTACACTCTGAACTCATTCTCTGGCATTTCATCTTCTAGGCTGTCAGTAGATTTTATTATTGTAGTATCTTGGTTTGTTTGGGGCAACTTCCTCCCTTGGTTTTGTTTTTTTTTATCTTGTCTATGTGTCTTCCTTTCTTGCAGTGTGGATATGAGGTACTGCAGTTTCTACCATGTAATCTTGAAGTGGCCCTGCAGGTTACAAATACCTCATCTTTAAGTGGGAGATAAATGTTAGAACACCCAATGCAACTAATAAATCAATTAGCTCTTATTTAGACATTTATCATATTGTTGCTATAAACATTGATGAGTTCTGTTATCTTCTGCCATATGTGTGTGTGTGTGTGTGTGTGTATGTATGTGTGTGTATGTGTATATATATATATATATATCAACTTTGATATTGGGCTTCAGGGCCCTAGTCGGTGTTCTTAAATAGAAGCTGCCCCAACTAAAGATTGTGGAGGCAATAGCGGAGGAAACCTCAGATGTCAGTTGGGATGTCCCAAGCTGGAGGCAACGGCTTTCAGAGGTAAGGCTAGAAGGATGGGCTGTGCACTGCTGTTGGGTGGCCTGCTCAATGTTATTACATAGTGCTGCAATGGGCAGCTGTACCTGTTGGAAGGGCTATGTTGGTAGCTGCAGTGTCCTAAGATGGAGGCGGTCGGGGTGGGGCCTCACGTTGGTGGATAGGGAGCCGCAGCATGGTTTTCCTCTCCACAGGGGTGCAAGTATTCTGGGTCTGGTCCAGGCTCCTGCACAGGCACAGGTGTTCTGTCTCTCTGCTTCTTGATCACTATGTGAGCTGCTTCTTCTCTCCACTACACTCTTCTACCATGGTGCTCTGCCTTATCTCAAACCCCAAAGAATGGAGCCTGCTGTCTGTGGACTGAGACTTTTGAAACTGCAAGCTCTTAAATAAATTTTTTCTCCTCTACAGTTGCTCTATTTGGGGCCTTTTAGTCACAGCAGTGAAAAAGCTGACTAAAACATTTATTTTCTTCTGTCATCTTTAACATTTTTTCCCATTCTCTGAATTGATAAGTATGCTGTTTATGATTAGTTTTGGAGAAAGATTATAAGAATTCCCCAAAGACCTGTGCCTCAATAAGGTACAGATTTATTCTTTATTAAAGTTGATGAAATTCCATGCTGTGGTATCTATATAATGAAAGGTTCATATTTCTTCTTTGCCATGCATGGCTTTAATTTCCATTTTCTCCCATTGTCCAAACAGCTACAGACTCTACTTTAGAGTCATGGGAAATTCCCATGGGATATTCTATAAAGTAACAGAGTCCTGTATATTCTCAATCACCCTGATGGAGACATGGAACTAATACCTCTAACCAACAAAAGTGAGAAAAATAGATAAAGGATCCCCTGAAAGATATCTGAAGGGAAGTTCATACAAGACAAATGATGATACAATTCTTGAGAATTATTTAAGACCCATCAAATGGGATTGTAGGGTGGGGTCAAGGGATGTGTCTGTTTTCTGGAAGAAAATGTGATATTCTCCTTTCTTTTTCTACTGATACCTGGTAGATAATAGGGCAGAGCTTATTTTAAACAGTGGTTTTTATAATTCTTTTATTTAAATGAGAATTTAAATATATGGTTTCCAATGCATCAAGAAAAAATAAAACCACAAAAAAAGAAAAAATGAAATTCAAAGATTTAGCAAATATTTATTATGTTTCAGGTATTATTCTGTGAACTTATTTAATCTTCACACATACCCTCACAAGTGTATGTTAATATTATTTACAATCAGCAAATATCAAAACAAATACAAGTTAGGTAAAAGGATATCAGATCATGTGCCCTGATAGAGCTGTGGTAACTAGCATTTTGTTTCCAGAGCTTCCCCTTACTCTACAATGCTGCTATTCTCTCACCATTCATAAAATGAGAATCCTAATGGGCCCACCCAGATGCTGACACTGAGACAGTTAGATGTAGACATTTAATTAGTTTTTGAATATATACTGATATGAGATATTTTGCAGACAAATAGATTAAAAACTCTTCCGTTGGGGACAAAACAAATAAATCAACAATTAAACTCCATTTGGTGCTCCATCCTATGGAGTAAGACAGAGAGTCACATGATGGTGACTATGAGAAAGGAGATCAATTCAGTTTGAGCAAGACTGGTGGTGATTCAGAGAGTGTACCTCAGAAGAGACACTCCAGTGGCAGTTCCAGAGGGATGATTAGTAGCCCATCAAGCACAGGCTGAAGAAACCATGGAGTTGTGGATGTAAATATGTGCAAGAAGAGATAAGCACAGGGTGTTTCTGGCACTAGCAACAGGGAGGAGAGGCTGTGGGACTGGAAACATTGTGGAAGTGTGTTAGATCCAGATTAGTGGCAAAGAAATGGATGGCAGCCATGGAGGATGTTAGTTTTCATGGTAAGTATTCTGATCATTATCTTTAATGTTATGGAGGAATTTGAAATGCAGGTTTAGGTTGCAGAAGGCTCAGTCTGACAGATTTAGGAGAAGTGGAATGAGATTAAGGCCTGGGAGATGTAGGCTGGGAAGAGTGTAGGGATGCAAAGATCTTAGGAGAAATCAAGTAAGGGGTGATAAGAGTTTAAGTAGTGGTAAGGATGGGGAGAATGTGGGGAATAGACTAAACAGGGTTTCTGTATCAGTCAGCTGCACGTTACTACAATGGAATACAATGGCAACTAACTTAATTAAAAATAATTGTCTCATAGTTTTGAAGATTTATGTCCACAATTGAGTGACCCACTTAGTCTAGGCCTCTGGTGAGGGCACCAGAGAGCAAAGTCGGGAGCATGAGTGAGAGAGAGCAGTCCCACCTTGATCCAGGAGGTAGAGAGAGGCATGAAGACACCTGGGTCCCACAATCCTTTTGAGGGCACACTCTCAATGAAATTGAACCTCTCACTAGGCCTCACTCTTTAAACATCCACAGCACCTATACCTGTGAAACTTTAAGGAATATTCATCTAAAATGTAACAGTTTTCTAAAACATTTTAGTAAATGCTTTTTACTAAAAACATTTCATGAAAATTTAGAATACAAATACTAAATTTGAACATGAAATGTCAAAAGGAAGTCTTGGTTTTTAACTTATTGAATTTAAGATGCTTGAACAACATCTAACTGGATATACCTGAGTCCATTAAGTGTTCTAATTATTTTATTTCAATTTCATGTATTACAGTAATGAAGTCCATCCATATTTCCATCTTGTATACACACATACGCATATATGTATTTACCTAAGGCACATGCCATGTTTATAGATGGGACATTATTCAGCAAGCATATATAAAAGGCCACCTTCAATTAGAAATTGTTTTTCTTTTTTCCTTCATGCTGTCTGTGTACACACACGCATAAACACATACACACAATTTGATTGAAAGTGATAGTTTTAAAACTTCAAACTTCAATATGGGAAAATATCTTTGGAACATCAATAAGTTAAAATTTGTAAAATTTACATAGTAAATTTGTTTCTCCTAAATAAATAATTAGGAGAGCATTTTGCAGAGCTAAAAATTAAAAAAAATAAATTTTATTTATTACCATTCATATCACTCAGAAGAAGTCTGTCAGGGTGATGTCAACCATGAGAAATTCCAATTCAGAATAGTAATCTTTTGAGAAAGATAAAAGTAATGGAAATAGTGGCTCAAAATTGAAATGCCCCTAAAATGCTGTAACATTAATGAGATGTATATCATAGGAAAGATGGTTTCACCTGAGTAATCCCAAGTGAGCAGGTCAAATTGCTTATGCAGACGAAAAGCAACGTTAGAGTTTTCCTTGGAATAAAAATTATACATATTGTTTAGGAGCCTACCTGAACCAGTAATATAACTCAGTCTAAAATCATATAATTTTAAAGTATGAAAGATAAGGAAGAATAGGACAAACAAGATCATGCACTGAGAATAAACAGTCTTGGTAATCCAGATGCAGGTACCCATACAGATTAAAGTTTGGGTAATCGAATTTTCACATATTTGATGCTCTAACAGCTCTCACCTCTCAGCTCTCAACTCTGCCTTTGTGAGGGTTCCTCCAGGCTCCGGGCATGTGCTTTGGTTTGAGGAATAGTCAAATAGCTATGAAGAAAAAAATGGCCTCAAGAAACATAAACACAGACTTAAGACTCTCTCACTCATACCTGTCAGAAGAATTGATAGGATAAAATTTAAATAGGGGTTCATTGTACAGAAAGTGGGCAGCTGGTGAAACAATTTATATTTGAATAAAGTTCTGAAATATTCGTCTTTATTTTCCATTAATGGGGAAGAAATACATTACTATAAAACCTGAAAGCATTAGGTTAAGTGCTATTTTATTGGTTATTAAAGTTGTACTAGCTACTTTATCAAATTTTATATGCCTAAGTATAATTGAATTTGTAAAATAGTATCTTTTTTGCAGCATTTTCACAAAAATGCAGAGTTTTGGATAAATTCATGGACCTAATCATACACTGAAATACAAGAAAACTTTCTATATTCACAAATGCAGATGTGGCTTCTAATCACAGCTTGCCACTCCCCAAAAGGCCAAATGACTTCTCCACTGTTGGCCAAAAGATAATGTTCCTGGGCTGTTTTTCTCATTGACAAAATGGAGTGTGGGCCAGAACACAGGTTTTCCAGTCTGATCATGCAGAAAAACCGTCTGAGGAGGTTTACAAAAATGCAGACTTCCAGCAGGGAGCAGTGGTCCTCCCAAGTTCAAGGCCAATATAAGACAGATTCTTCTCCTTACATTGGAAGCACAAAGCCAGCAATGCAGAGCACATACAAACATCTTTTTTTTTTTTTTTTTTTTTTACATACAAACATCTTAAATCCACTCACCTTTGATCTTGACAACCAGTGTTGTATCATGTAAAGTGCTAAAGATAAAAATACGGCAGCTTCAATTTAGAATTGCTCTGCAATATATGTTGAAAGACTTTAAATTGGCATACTCTTCAAGCAAGTAATTTTACCTATTTGAATTCAAACTAAGAAAATAATCAGGCCAGAAAATAATGAGCAAATGCAATATACTGGAGTTATTTATAATAGCAAAAACAAGTTAAAATTAAACCAAATATATGGCATATGTTCAAAATCAGTGTTTTCCAGATAACCTGGGGAGCTTGTTAAAAACAGATTTTTAAGATACTTTTCTGGTGATCTTGATACAGTAAATTCAGGAGAGAGTTCATGACTGTATATTTTTAAGCACCCCTCTGGTGATTTGTATGATCTGGTAAATTCAGGGAAACTTACATTTAGTAAATGATATTAAGAAATAAAATATCATGTAGCAATTAGAAAGATTCTATAAATATTTGCATTTTCATGAAAAGCTATTAGGGTATTCCTAAGATTTTTTTTTTAAACAGGTTAAAGTCCACAAGTATAGTGAGCACCTATTTTTGTTAAATAAAATACTGGAGAGGTCTAGAAAGATTTAATAGTTTTATATCTGGTGGGGATGAGAAATGCATTTGTTTTCTCTTTCCTATTTACCTGTCTAAATAGAATTCTTTCCAACAATTAACATTCATTACTGCTGTCATTTAACAATAGAAAGGAAGAGAAGAACAACAGAAAAGGAGTCTTAGGCTTGGATGCTAGGCTAACTGTTCTACTGGAGAGAAGGTGGTAGGTAATTTTGAGTTTTATTAAATGCAAGATAATGAGACAAAACACAAGGTGTGGGACACTTCACCTGCCTTTCCAGAGTTTGCTGCAGGTGGCCCCTCTTGGGTTCTTGCATTTCCATTTTGTGTATGCTCCTGTTAGGTCAGCACCAGGCCTATAGGAAAATGCTTTTCCAGAAGTATCTGGAAAGAGAGGTTAGATGCCAAAATAATAAGGTTCATCTTGGCTCCTGCTAAATTGGTATGCTTTAATAAAGATGTTAATTGTAAGTGAATTTAATCCCTGCATGGCAGTATCTGAACTAAAAATATATTTTAGTAGCCCTTTGCCATTTAAACCTGTTTCCCTTTGTAAGGACCTGAGTGGATACACAATAGCTGAGCCTCACTTAGCCCGGCACAAAATGACCCTTTTTATACAGATTCAACACAATTGGGCTTATAGTCAGCTTCAACTGAACATTTCTTTCCTCTAGAAAGAAGCTTATTTGCATTAGAAAAGAAGGCTTTGATGGGTTTTATTTCCGAAGACCTTTTCTTTTTTTTTTTAAACATATGGAGTTAGCTTAAGAAAATGTAAAGATGAGTGAAACCTTTCTGAAACGCATCTGTTGTAAAACAAAATATTTTGGCTATTGCTTTTAAGGTGCAGAGATTAACTACACACACTTTTGTGAAATGCTTTGAAGATAAAAAGCATTTTCTAAAAGCTTAGCATTATTATTCTAATTATTATTATTCTTTTTAAGCATTCATTAAAAATCCCCTACACATATTAACCAGCTTAGTAGCAAGCTTTAATTTCCCTCTGTTTTAACACAAAAAAGCAGGTGACTCAGTCCTAAAGCATGTTTTCACTTGCTATGTGTAGATGTGCAGTTGCTTATATAAATTGTCATTACAACAGAGATTCAGAACAAAGCTGAGACCAGGTTTTGCTGTGAATTTACATTTTGTGACTCGACAAATTTGTCAAGGTATTTCAATTCATATTCTTTGGAAGTTTACCATGTTTAAACCTGATGGTTCTGTTGGAATTGGGGTCAATATTGACATACAAAGTTTTATCCCATGACATTTGTTAGGTCGGTTCAGGGTTCAGGGTGTCCACTTAGGGGCGGCCAGCCAGACATTGACATCAGGAGTAGAGGCGCCTCCTGGCAATCAGCGGGCTTTTCCTGACTCATCCAGGAAGGACTCTAACCTTTTCTTCCTCCCCTAAGCCCTCCCCTTCCTGACTGGGCCTTTTAAAAATTTTCTGTATCCCGGAACATGTGTGCCATTCTCCCGTACACACTCTGATGGATGGGAGAGTTCAGCCTGAGAGCGTGTATTTCCAATAAAGCCTTGCCCAGTGGTTTTAATTCGCCTCCTTTTGGTCATCTGGCTTTACAACATTAATTTGCAAAAGAATGAAATCAAAGTTGAAGAGGCATCAGTTTTGATGGAAGTAAGTCAAAACTGATGTGAATCAAATCCACCATTTTTCTCTGGCAGTTATACTAGCATACAGATTTCTTCAAGCCTCTATCTGCAATTGAAACCATTCATTGGTAACAGTTATCAGGGATCAGACAACTAGAAAAAGTCTGTACTATCTGTATTAATTAAAATTAATATGGCCAATGCAATCATGGGTTTTAAAATCAGCAAATGACTATTTAGAGAGTGATTATGGCCAAGAGTCACTTTGGGGTGTTGATGAGTTAAACCCATACTAGAATGCTTCATTAAAATATTGCAGTAGTATCAACTACAGCAATCTCCCCCACCGAATTGCTCTAGATTTTAAGAATTGGTTTAGATTTTACTTTCCAACTCAGATTAAATATAACAAATTCTTTTGTTTAGAGTTGATATCTCCAACAGTCTATTCCAATAAGCCACAAAAATTCAAAATAGGTTATCTGGTCCATAAAATTGTAATACACTGGAACACTGTATTTTTCTCCAATAGTGCTCTTATATCAAGAATCTTATGAGTTCTCACTGTTGGGAAGTATCTCTGCATATCTCATAAGATCAGGATTAGATCCATGAGGTTAATAAAATGATCAGTGTTATTGGCAGTCAAACAAACCATCAAAGACATAAAAAGAGATGTTAAGAATATATAATGTCTGATATTTTCAAGCTAGAAACGGAGAGCTCAGGATGAGATTTCAGGATAGAGAAACCAGGGCACACACACTGTTTGTAAATGCAGAAGTTCTACACACTTTCCTTTTCAAAGTTTATTCAGTCTACGTTTATTGTGGCCAGCTGTGTGCCAGTATGACACAAAGAATTTGAAAAATAAATCCTCTGTTTCTGGTCAGGTCAGTGAGCAAGACGCACACACACACACACACACACACACACACATACACACACAATTTTACTAAAATATGACGAGCTGTATAACTGAGAACAAGTTCCATTGCTATGGGTGCACAAAAGCAAAAATTATCAATTCTGCACAAGGTTGAGGAAGGCTTTAAGGAACCTAATATTTTAAATGAGTTTTAAACAGTGTAAGAGTTATTTTTATTTTTATTTTTAAACCTTTTATTTATGTATACAGAAAAGAGCACAGATTACTTGATGAACTTATAGAAAATATACCCACCTGTGTAAATACCATGGTTCTGAGGATATTAAACATTGCCAGCATTTCAGCAACCCCACAAATTCCCTTGCAGGAACTTTCCTTTCCCCAAAAAGATAATATCTTTTCTTATTTCAACATTTGGCAGGTGCAGAAAATAATTGGTGGGGAATAAAATATTATAGGAAGAGACAACACATTGTTTCAATATCAGTAGATTAAAAAACGAAAGTAACAGCCGGGCGCGGTGGCTCAAGCCTGTAATCCCAGCACTTAGGGAGGCTGAGACAGGAGAACCGCGAGTTCAAAGCCAGCCTCAGCAATGGCGAGGTGCTAAGCGAGCAACTCAGTGAGACCCTGTCTCTACATAAAACACAAAATAGGGCTGGGGATGTGGCTCAGTGGTCGAGTGCCCCTGAGTTCAATCCCCAGTACCACAAAAAAAAAAAAAAAAAAAAAATGAAAGTAACTCATACTAAGAATGGTGGGTACTATTGGTTTATATATCCCCACAGGTTTCATAGGTTGAAATTTAATCCCTATTGTAAGTTGTTAAAAAAGGGAGACCAAACATATAGAATTGGGGGTCTTGGGGGTAATTGATTAGCTGATTATGGTGTAAACCATATAAATGATTCCTGGTAACTTTGTAAGAACATGGAGAGATCAGAAGAGATACACACATGCTCCTGGTCTCTGAACTTTTTTAAAAAATATTTTTTAGTTATAGATGGACACTATTTTACCAAACCTGGAAAAATAGTTTTTATTTATTTTTATGTGGTGCTGAGGATTGAACCCAGTTCCTCACACATGCGAGGCAAGTGCTCTGCCACTGAGCCACAATCCCAGCCCATCTATCCACTTTTGATAACCTGAGTTGCAGCAAGAATCTGCCAGCCTGGGGACCATCTCCAGATATGACTCCTCAACATTGAACCAGAACTATGTGCAAAATAAATTCTCTTTTATAATAAATTTACCCAAGCCAAGATGTTATGTTATTAATACCAGATAATGCTTAAACAGTGGGCATATTATATATGCATATAATCCATAGGCCTGAGAATAGCTTGGGGAAAACATGAGTGCTATGCTTAGCACTTTATTTTTAATTCGTTTTATGATAAAGTAGATTAATTTCTTTGATGTCAAGATTTCTGATGAATTTTAGTACATATATAGATTCATGTAACCACCATCACGATTAAGATTCAAACTAGTTTTCTCTCTTCCTTGTATTTCCCTTGTATAATCCCTTTCTAATCACACCTTTCCCCTTCTCCAATTCTCATGAGTTAATGACAAATTCTTGAGTGTTAGATTTGGATCTTTTTAAGACTTACATATTGAGGAATCTTAGAGTATGCAAACTTTTGAAGATAATGCATTAGAGATTCATTATCTCTAATGAACGAGTTGTATGAACGAGTAGTTCTTTCCCTTTCATTTACAAGTGGTATTTCAGTTTATGGATGTTCTAGTTTGTTTACCTTTCACGTGGAGGACATTTGGGATGTTTCCAGGTTTGGTGATTATGAATGGAGATGACATGATCATTCATATGCAGGTTTGCATGTGTATGTAAGTTTTATTTCTCAAGGGTAAATATTCACAAATGGGATTGCTGAGTCTTAAAGTGAATAAGTGTTAGAGTTTTGCAAAGTTGCTTTTAACAGTTTTACTTTTTGTGTTTTGAACCTCTATTGCTAGATAGATAAACATTTATTATTTATCAGCTGTGATGCCTTTTTGGGAACTGGCTTTTTTATCAGCATGCAATGTTCCTCTGTCATTAGTAATATCCCTTCCTCTGAAGTACATCTTGTCTGATATTCATATACCAATCAAACTTTCATTAGGGTTTGTGTGGCATATATTTTTCTTTTCTCTTATCTTTAACTTACCTATATAATTATATTTAAAGTGAGCATGTTGTATGAAACATATAATGGCCCAATTTTTATCTATTCTGATATTCTTTTAGTAGATGTGTTTATATCATTTACATTTAATGTAATTTTTATATGTTTGTATTTAGATCTATCATTTTATTTTTTGTTTTCTGTATATGCTCTTTTTAATTCTCATGACTTTTTCAGGGTTTGTTTGAATAAGGTTTGCATTCCATTTTAAATTTTAGTGTATTTTTATTGCATCTCTTTGAACATCATTTTTATAGTCACTCTAGGGATTATAATATACAGACTTGCACTTTTCACATTCTACTTAGAGTCCAAATATTACCATTGTAAGTGGGATTATAAAACATTACCACAATATGGGGGTTTTTACCATCTTCCCTTGATGTTACAGTTGTCTTACATTCTGTATTCATGTACATTAGAAACTCCATGAGGAGCCTTAACTTTTGTTTTCAAGTATAACAAATATTTTTTCAAGAAACTCAAGAGAAGAAGAAAAGTCTACTAGATTTACCCAGATACCAACTATTCCTATATGCTTCCCTCATTTCTGAGGTTTCAAGTGTCATTCTGGAGTAATTGCTAATCTTCTGATTGAGGAAATTTTTTAGCAGTTCTAGTGCATTTCTGTCAGCAATGAATCCTCTCAGTTTCCTTTACTGAGAGGATCTTTATTTCACCTTTACATCTGAAGAATATTTTTTGCAGAATATTGAATTCCAGTCTGACAGTTCTTTAATCTCATTTCAGAAGTTTATATATATCATGCCATTTCCTTCTGATGAGCAATGTATGGCATTCAAATAATTTATCCCTTATTGGAAGGATCTATTTTATCTGGTAGTTTCCAAGGATTTTTCCTTTGTCTTTAGCTTTCAGTAGTTTGGTTATGATAAGATGTAATTTTTAGTTCTAACACTCATTAAATGTTCTTCACATTTTACCTCTGGATTGTTTTCTAACTTTCAAGTTTCCACATTTGTTTCTTGAGCAGAGATTTTGTGCTTTTAGTGAGACAAATATTTGAGAACTGGAAGTAGCATTTATTTTCTTCTTCTCCCACAACACCCAGTGGGTACTTGGTAAAGGCAACTCCATTGAAAATAGATTGATAAGTACTTTAACAGCATGTATTTTGGCCCAGAGAGGAGCAAGCATAAACCTTTAACTGAACTCATATCAATCTAAAGAAGAAGAAGAAGAAGAAGAAGAAGAAGAAGAAGAAGAAGAAGAAGAAGAAGAAGAAGAAGAAGAAGAAGAAGAAAAAAAAAACAATGACAGAATGAAAAAAATCCAACATTAGCAGCAACGGCGAGGCGCTAAGCAACTCAGTGAGACCCTGTCTCTACATAAAACACAAAACAGGGCTGGGGATGTGGCTCAGTGGTCGAGTGCCCCTGAGTTCAATCTCCAGTACCAAAAAAAAAAAAAAAAAATCCAACATAAGTCTGGTGGCCAAATACTGATGGCTGGGAGACACAGCAAAGCTTAAATGTGAATCAGGATCATGTAGATGTAGAACATTCCCTGTGTGAGAGAGTCTTGTGAGTCATTGTTCCCATTTCATCTGTTAAAGAATTTAGTTGTTGCACTATTAGCAAGAAGATCTTTAAACAAGAAAGAAATAGTAATGTTTGCACTGACATAG
Organism: Xerus rutilus; assembly: GCA_028644305.1. Classification (NCBI taxonomy): domain Eukaryota; kingdom Metazoa; phylum Chordata; class Mammalia; order Rodentia; family Sciuridae; genus Xerus; species Xerus rutilus. Next base: position 16,844,571 of record CM053401.1, read on the forward strand.
TAATTAATGTTCTACATAATGACAATTATGTTCTACATAATGATGTAGGAACACAACTTTGCATTCAGCCTTCTATTTTCTTTGGCATTCTGAGTTTACCTGTTATCATTTATTACCTTGCATTGACATTATTTTTCTCTACTATATGCCCTTTAGTATCCAGAACAACATCTTTTTGTAAAATCAAGTTAGTATATAGCTTAGTGCCTAATATTCAATCTATTAATATACTCATTGAGCAAACATTTATTGAAAACAAAGTACGTATAAGGGACCATTTTAGGGATTGGGAATCCAGTAGTTAGTAAGTTACAAAGGAGATAAACTTTATTTCAGAATTTATTTATATGCAAATAAGAAGAAAACAACACGACTAGTTAGTAAATTAAAATCATAATATAAATCAGTATTTTCCAACAATCATAAAATATCCTATACAGATTAGATACTAAAATAATGTTAATCATATCAAAACATCTCACCTTTATCACTAATATTTAAAAATAAACAACTCCTCAGCACCCCTACCAAGCAAAAATATTCAGTTGTTCTTCTGGAACCTCAAAATGAGATGATGTAGAAGTCACAGATATGACTGCTGTGTGACATGTCAAGATGAGCAGGAGGGTTTACTCCTGGACACTGCACCAGAGTATTCAAGAATGGCAACACAATAATCAGTGCACAAGCAGAGGGATCCTATGGCACCATCTTCAGCATAAATGACCACCTTTGGTCCTTCAAAATCTTTGTTTCCCAGTCTTTAGATATGGGAGCTATTACCTACCCAAAACTGACTTTTGATTTTATTTCATCAAAGTTGTTTGATTTTATTTACAATAAAGAATCCCAGGTGGAGATGTGTAAACCTTATTAATCACTTATTTTCAAAATTAGTATGGGAAACAGTGCTTGTGTCATTTTATTTTCTTCTTTCTTCTCACTGGTTATATTAAAGGAAAAGTCTAGACATATATTTGTTGAAAATAGCCTGAACATTTGACAGCATAATCTAGTGCATGAGTTAGAAAACTTTTCTGTATATGATGACTAGAGCCAAATGGTAAATATTTTATGGTTTTCTGGTCACATGGTTTCTGATGTAATTACCAAACTCTGCCATTATAGTGTGGAAAGTGTCAGAGGCATGCATTAATAAAAATCAGAGTGGTGCTCTAATATAATGTCATTTACAAGAGCTGACAGCAAGGTAAATTTGGGTTGGATTTGACTGACCTTGGTCTGGGGAAACGAACACAAGCCTTGGGAATATATAGACCTACTTGACTAAAGAAAATCATTCATTCTTTTGAGAATAAGTTTGCTGCTTCATAATTAAGCATAATATCACCATTTGGATTTCCCCAAAGGATCAAATATAAATAAAATGCACATTATTAAAGTACCTTGCTCTGTAAGTGTATAACACGATAAAAGCTCTGTATGGCACCATTATAACTATAATATTTTTGAAAGTGAATGTGAACATTAGTGTGGTCACAATATGTGCACACACAAGTCATATAACTTCTTGAAGTACATTATCCTTAGCTAGAAATTATCTCCAAATAAAATTATTGATCCAAAATTTAGGTAGTAAGGCATTTATGTTCTGGTTCATACACCCACAATTAGTCCTTAATGCCTCAACATACTACCAGATATAGTATTTCAAAGTGGTAGCAACTCTAGCTGTTCTAACACTGGTTTTCTTTGATATGCATTTTAATTGGAGGTATGAAGGAAGCTTTAAACTATTAACTCATAACACAGTTATGATAAAGGGAAAGGTTTTCAAATGTGTGAAGAGAAACTAATTAAAAGACTAGCAGGCTCATCTCAGGGATTCAAAGATTTTTGATTGGCTATCATGGTGCCTATTTTATATAAACTATGGAAACAAGAAAAATGTAGAGTGCACTCATTCTCCTGAATTTATTAAAATGTTTCCTGGTCAATAGCATTACTTGTAAAATCAAAACTTCAGTACATGCTTAATCCATGGTCAGTAGTGTCTTCACTTTTTAGTGTATCATGGTTTGGATATGAGATGTTGCCCAAAAGTGCCTGTGTTAATGCAGGAATGTTATGAGAAATGATTGGACTGTGAGAGCTGTGATCCAATCAGTCTATCCTAGCTTGAATGGACTGACTACGTGGTACCTGTAGGCAGGTGGCAGGTGGGACATGATTGGAGAAGGTGGTTCACTGGAGGATGCCTGAAAGGATTTTTCTTCTCTGTAACTCCTCCCTCCCGTCTCCCACCACCACACACAAACTTTCCTGATTGCCATGTTCTGAGTACCATCTTTTTTTCATGCCTTTCTTCCATGATGTGCTGCTTCACCTTGAACATAGAGCAAAGAAAGTGGGTTACCATGGGCTAAACCTCTGAACTGTGAGCCATGATAAACTTTCTGTCCCCCTAATTTGTTGTGGTCACATATTTTGATCACAGTGATGCAAAGTTGACTAACACACAAAGGAAGTATGGCCCTTCTAACACCTAGATTTTGGATTTCTAGCCTCCATAATGGTGATACAATACATTTCTTCTGTTTTAAAACACACAGTTCATGGTACTTTATTACAATAGCCCTAGGAAACTAATGCACCAGTGAAATATTTATTTCTTGGGAGAGAAGCAGATAGCATCAGTCATATCCTTCAGAGATACTGAAACAAAAATAATTAAGAGTCTATGTCTTGGAACATCCTGGAGAACTGTCTCACCATATACATAAGTCGTAACAGTTTTTATTTTACTGAATCTTTCTGATGTTTCAGTGAAGTATCTTAGTCTAACTGAAAGGACTGAATTGTTTGCCTTTAGAAATTACTGATGATTAATTGTAAAATAAGTACCTTTCACAGGTTAAAGAAAATAGCAGGCTGATGAGAAAGATTGCAAATATTTTACATTTAAACCAGTTGTTTTAGTCAGACTATATGTTAAACAACTACTGAATTTTAGAAAACTGGTAAAATATGAAACATTGAAATGAAAAATTTAAAATCACTGTCAGTGAAGCTTTTAGCCATTGTTTACATGTTCACATCTTGGTGTGTGCTGGACTTCTGGTTTTATTCCCTGGAATTGCCTATAGAGATTGATTCCCTGCGGAAGAATGGGTAGGCAGTAAGACCAGGGAACTCAGCTGGAGATGCTATAGTCCTCTTCCTGCAGAAGGATGGGAGTAGAGAGGGCCACCAATGCCTCAAAGTGACTATGTGAATAAAAGAGTGGAGAATTTTGGAAGATCTGGGTATAAGGAAGATGGGTAGAGAGAAATATAAGAAAACATTTATAAATTCTATTCATGGATGAACTGTGTGATTATTTTTGACACTTTTGATGGAAACTCTAGTAAAGATCCCACTGGTATTCATTACATCTTTATAATTAATGCAAGTCCCAAAAGAGAGACCACTAGTGAACGCATTAACATCTATATGCTTTTGAATCCATAATTTCAAGATTATTTCAGAAATAATTATTTAAATTATGCACCAGGGTTTTGTAAAAACATTATTCTTTAAGTTTCTTAATCAGCATTGACAATTATTTTAACAATGTTTCTCAATTTAAGTGATAAAAAATTAGAATTTTGTTCTCTGAGTTTGCATTTTTAATTATTATAATGATGGATGTCTCATTCTTGTTAGCATTTTTTGTTTATTTTCATAAAAATTGTTATTTATCTTCATTTTTCAGTTTACTGTTTTGATATATAATTTTAGACATTTTTCCATATCATACTGTTTTTGGAAATTTAAAAAATTATGCATGTTCATGTGACACTAAATCCATGTAAAAGTACATAAAGATACTCTGCCTTCCAATGCCACTGTTTGGAGTATGGTTTAAATGTGCGTTATCTTTGCTTACATCAACACATGCAGGCTCATAAGCAAAGAAATATTTGGCTGTATTTTTAAGCAATTTTAATATATCTATCACTAGCTTACTTTTTACTCTTAATATTTCAGACTGAGTCTTTTTTTGAATCAATTACTTTACACATAATATTTTACCTGTAGTAGTTGCATATCATTTTATGAAATGCATATAATAAAATATTCAGATCTTTTTTCTTTATGGACATAGTACTCCTAGTTTTGTTGCCTATTTTGCTGTTGGTTTGGAGTCATGGGAAATAATGCTGGGAAAAACAAATTTACACACCCACATGTGCATATGAAAAATATGCATACTCATATATGTAAGCATACACATACATTATATTTCACTGGTTTTGGTTTGTAGCTTGGATTTGATCGAAGTCCATCTCTCAATAAATGATAGGAACTCATCTCATCAAAAGATCCTTGAGTGGAGGAGATGATAGAAAGCCTGAGAAAATCTCAAAAAAAAAAAAAAAAGAGAAAACAAATGGCTAACAATTATATGAAAAAGTCTCAATACCTTTACCCATCAGGAAAATCCAAATGAAAACTACTTGAGGGGTCATCTCATCCTCATTAGAATGGCTATTAATGAAAAAAGAAAAATTAAATAACAAATTTTGGTGAAGATGTGCAGAAAAAGGAACTATATACTGTTGGTGAGAATGCAGATATATTACTGTCATTATTAACAAGATTATGGAGGTTCCTCAGAAAACTACAAATAGTACTATCATATGATTAAGCTATCCCACTTCTGGGTGCATATATAAAGGAAATGGAAGCAGCATATCAAAGAGATAATTGTGTATTCACCTTCATTGCAGCACTATTCACCATAGCTAAGATACGGAATTAGCATAGGTGTCATAAACGTGAACTGATAAAGAGCATACGGTATGTATATAAAACGGAATATTATTCAGTCACAAAGAAGAATGGAATCCTGACATTGAAAGTAAAATGCATGGACCTGGAGGACATCATGAAGTGAAATAAGCCAGATCCAGAAAGTCAAGTACAAAATGTTCTTTTTCATAGGTATAAGATTAAAAGTGTCCCTAAATATACAATAATGATTAATAGAGGTTGAAAAGAGAAGCAGGAAGGGTATATCAGGGAAGGATGGATTTGGTCAGTGCACAGTGTATGTATGTGCTGAAATATCACTCTGAATTCCATTAATATGTACAATTAATACATGTTAATAAAACAAAAAATTAAATTTAGTATCTGGAAAAAAAAGAAAGCAAGCCTGAGGGAGCATATCTACCTTATCTTTCTGCCTACAAGTGACAGTATTCTTCATAGATTTAAGAAACTTAGGCATTTTTATACTCACTAAAATCCATTCCTTGTGTTCCACAAAAAAAAAAAGAAAGAAAAAGTTTTAAAAGGCTGAATTAGCTAAATCATTCAATATAACATTGTTGTGTATTTTGATTTTTTAGTCTAATCTTCATATCTAATATGAAGGAGACCTTGTTTATCCTTTAAAATAAGATCTAAAAATAAAATGTCAGAAAGTGGAACAGGAGGAAATACATTCTTTCTGTGTCTCAAAAAGCTTGTATTCTTGGCCTTTCTTAGAGCTTTAATATACTGTAAAATGAAGGAAATAAATGGAGAGTATTGCTTCAGTCATGTCTGTCTCTAGTTACTTAACATTTGAATTATAGTGGTAGGCAAGTTTACAAATTAGAAGAACGCACTTCTGGGCAGAAAGTAAAGGAAGAACAGTATTTTGGAAGTTGATTTAAAATGAGTCAAAGGAGTCAGAGTCTGAGTGGTATAGATCTAAAAACTTTCACTATTGATGTGGCGTTAGAAATAAAGTACAGATATTGTGGGATAGATGTAAACAGAAGAAGGCTACCTTCAGTATCACAGTGATACTGAATCAATTCCCTTTGAGGGGTTCAAATCTGTAGCTCATAAGTGAAAATATTCTTCAGCATCACCTAGGGTTCTTGTGTAAATACATAAATGTTGCCTGAAATTCTGACTCAGCAGGTCTGAGGTGGTGTTCAACATGCATGTTTTAAAAAAGCTTCCCAAATTATTTGTGTGAGAAACTCTAAATTAAAACCACAGCCTACAATGTTTCCTGAAGTAAATGTTTTATATTACTTCAATCAGAACTATAAAACATGTTAAAACTGTACATTCCCAGGCCTATGTACAGATATGGATTCCATATGGCATGAATGAAGTTTGAGAATCTGCGCTTTTCATGAGACCCTGTGGATTATACGCACTGAAATTTCTGAAACACTGGACCTGCATAATCCGAGAACAACATTAAAGGATCATGTGTTCATTGTTCTTGACTAATTACAAATGAGCTGAGATAGAGCTGTAAAGCCATTACCAAGTGTGAACACTGGTTGTAAGATTTTACAACCTGACATACTCAAGTTAATAAGAGATCTTTATTGGATGTGGGGACTGTTTTCCCCATTGGTGACTTTACTAGTCAGTAGTCCAACTGTCATAATATTCGGATCAGATCTGCATAGCCTCTGAGTGAACAAGATTTTGGGGACAAGTGAAACCACAATTAGTGACAACTGATCTGAGAAATTAATTAAGCATTGTAAGAGGAGAATTAATCATGAGGATGCAAAATTTTGTCTGATGGAGCCAAAAAAGTTGGGCAAAGCCAAGCTTGAAGTTAGAATTGAAGCAGACTGGAAAAGACCACTGGACATGTGCTTTTTGCTCCTTTCTGTTCTCAGCTTCATTTTTGTCTCTGTGCTGAATTGTTTATTCTGCTTCTTGAAGCAGGTGATGGGAGATGTTTCTTGAGAGTTCTCAAGTTCACATATCTCCAAGATTTGGCCCATCACCTAACTTATGTTTTATTCCACTGGCCAAATATCTGGGAAAGCGAATTTTGAGAAGGATTCTTCCTCTGACACAATAAACTGTGTAGAAAGATGAGCTCAGGAATGGCTGCTGAGGCCATTCTTGGCATTTCCCAAAGCACAGGAGTCAGATTTGATTTCTGAACTGAAGATTTAAGAAATACGTTGATGGTTGATGAGACAGAAAATACTATGGTCAAAATGAATATAAGTTTACAAATGTATACACAAGCAGGAACATAGACACACACACCCACACACGCACAAGAATACAATGTCTTTAAATGTAATGTACGTAATATGAGTGTGGCTCATTTTTTTTTTCTCAAAAATGTCTGCTTTTAAGGCATTTGCAACCCATCTTTGCCTTGTGCTTAGAAGTAAAGTCTACGTAGTGATATAAGATCCTTTAACTAAATCTAATGCTCCATGGATTCTGAATAAAGAAAGTGTAACAAAACCTACCTTGCTGGCCAGGGTCCTTCAAGTCACTGAATGATCTTGTTTGTGATCCACTAACTTTCTAATGAATCACTTCCCTTCAGATATTGCCACATATATTTTTCTTATGCTCCACCCTCACCTTTGCAAACTTTTTTTCTTAATTGGTAGGAAGACATAGTTTCTATTAAAATGTTGTGCTAGGAATTCTCTGTCCTTTGATAAAAGAAGGTTGTCTCTGGGAGGTTTTTTATTTTTTTCATATTTTCCACTTAGTCATTTGAAACTGAAAGAGATTAAATGTGTGGTTGTACATGAAGTACAGACTGCTTCTGACTGGCAAAGGAATATCACAGTGATGAAATTGTCCTGGTCCTAAACACTCATGAACATTACAGGAACAGTGGCATTGCCAGACAATGGTATTAAACACAAAGAAGTAGGTCTCTGTTGAAGTGTAGAAACAAACATCACAGCACAGAGAGATGTGAAGTGTGCTCTGATTAATTGTAATGACAGTAAAATAAGTTACAGTAGTTTATTTTCAATCTGTTACAATGAGTTTAAGAATTCTCTCACTATGATAAAGTTGTGCAAATTCATTTACTCATTTGTTTTCTAAATATTGTTTTGAGAATTTACAGAGGAGAATTTGCCTTGGACTCTGAAATCACACACATGTGATTATCATTTGTCTGTTTTTCTGTTGTGGGAGATTAAATATAACATTGGTTCATAAATGCCAAACAAGTTTATTTTCAGCACTAAAATGTCTAATTATTTAGGGGATGTTTAGAGCATTCATCCCATATCTAGTATGAAACTCAAAAGGGAAAGCAGTTCATTTTCCTCCATGAATGTGCCTTTTAAACTTCTGAGGGATTATCAGGCAGCACATCCCGTATGTTGGCCATGCTGGATCATGATCCTCCACTGTACTTCCTTCCCTGTTCAGTAAGATCTAGGTCTGGCCTTACACTTTATAAGGCTTTGCTCTTATCCCGACTTATCCCAAAGATACTCCTCCTCTTCCTCTTCATTTGTGTTTTAGACTAAATTGATGTTTCCTATGTCTCAACTAATAAAGTCCTTTTAATTAACATTACCAGAATATACTTGATGGTTTGCTACTTGACCTATGGTTGTGTATCTCCTATTTTAAAATAGATGATGCTATATTTGGATCTTAACTATCCCTCCAAATGCCCATGTGCTGAAGTCTTGGTAGTCAAAATGGTGCTGATGGGAGGTGGTGAATCCTCCATGAGGTGGTAACTAGTGGAAGGTCTTTAGGTCATTGGCGATGTGCCCTAGTAGGGGATTATGGCACACCACATCCTTCTTTTTCTTCTCTTTTGCTTCTTGGTCGTGAAGTAAGAAGTTTTGCTCTACCAAATGCTTCTTCCATGATGTGTTAACTTGCCACAGGCCCAAATCAACGAGGCTAACCTATCATGGACTGTAAGTGCCAAAACTGTGAGCAAAACTGAACCCTTTCTGTTTATAAGTTGATTTTCTCAGGCATTTGTTATAGAGCCTAAAAGCTAACTAACACAGAAAACTGGAACTGAGAAGTGAGGCCATTGACTATAGCTATACCCAGAGATAATGAGGAAGAGCCTTTGGAATTGGTTTATAGGGAGAGTTTGAAAAAGTATTGAGGAGTAGACTACAGACATTATAGACTGTTGTACGGAAAACTTAAATTTCTTAAGGATTTACAAGACCAGAATACTGATAGAAATTTGGATAGTAAAGGTTATGCTCATGAAGGTTCAGATGTAAATGAAGACTATTTTTTTTATTAGAGGTCAGCTTTGTGACACTGTGGCAAAGAATTTGGATGTATTTTTGTACAGTTTAGTTTATTTGTTGGAAGAAATATAAAAAAAAAAATGAGGTCATAGCATGGGTACCTCTGGTTGATTTTAGCTAAATTTACAGTAAGAATCAGGAGCAAAACAGAGTAGAGTAAAAAATTTCAGTTAATGCAGAAGGAAAGTTTATATAAAGGTGTGGCCAAGGAGATATAGGTACTATTGCTGATAAAGCCAAATAGTTTGCCATGGGACAATGGGAAAGATGGCTCAAGGGCATGTCAAAAATTAGCTAGGTAGCCGGGCGCGGTGGCTCAAGCCTGTAATCCCAGCACTTAGGGAGGCTGAGACAGGAGAATCGCGAGTTCAAAGCCAGCCTCAGCAACAGCGAGGCGCTAAGCAACTCAGTGAGACCCTGTCTCTACATAACACACAAAATAGGGCTGGGGATGTGGCTCAGTGGTCGAGTGCCCCTGAGTTCAATCCCCAGTACCAAAAAAAAAAAAAAAAAAAAAAAATTAGCAAGGTCATAGAATTTACACACACACGAAGGTAGGAAATGCAAATTTGATTCAGAATTTTTGTTAGGCAGTATCTTTTGGGGAAAAAAATGCTCTGATCCCTCATGACTTCCTAAGGACTCATTTTTCTAGAATTCTCTTCCCCATGTTCAGCTTACAAGAAACTCGGAAGTTTCTGCAACTGTGGGCCCAGGTACTGTTCATGATGGTGTCAGAGCTTGGTGGCACTCAGGTGATGCTGATTTTATGGGCCTGCAGAATGCAAGAATTGTGCATCACTGTGGCTTCCATCAACATTTCAGCAGAAAGCCTGGGAGACTAGGCAGTGTTTTGGGGGGGGAGCAGAGTTCCTATAAGTGCCCCCCACGCAGAGGGTAGTATGTGGGTTGTTGGAGTGAAACTGAAAATACAGTGGAGACCTTAGAAAGGTAGAGGTACCAAAGTCTTCCAAGAAAGCTCTAGGCACTGAGTAGAGCTAGGCAGAAGAGAATGACCATATAGTTTGCAACCAGCCAGGTCATAGAGGAGGGGTTGCCCAAGCCTTTGGGACCCCATATTCCATCATAGTATGTCCAGATGGCAGACATGGAACTGTAGGACTTAAGGGTTTTCCTGCTAGACTTAAGTCTTGCTTTGGGCCAATTCCTTTTTTCTTCCCCCATTTCTCCCTTTTGGAATAGAAATGCACTTTGTCTCACCGCAGTATCTTGGATGCATCTGATTATCATTTTGATTTTTACAGGGGTTTGTATTAGTCATTTTTTTTTTTTTTTTGTACTGGAGATTGAACTCAGGGGCATTAGACCACTGAGTCACATCCCCCGCCCTATTTTGTGTTTTATGTAGAGACAGGGTCTCACTGAGTTGCTTAGCGCCTCGGCCGTTGCTGAGGCTGGATTTGAACTCGCGATTCTCCTGTCTCAGCCTTCCTAAGTGCTGGGATTAGAGGCTTGCACCACCGCCCCCTGCTTGTATCAGTCATTTTTTGATCTCTGTGACCAAAATACCTGACAAGAACATCTTAGAGGAAAAGAAATTTATTTTGGCTCATAGTTTCAGAAGTTTAGTCCATGGTCAGCTGAGTTCATTGCTCTGGGCCCAAGATGAGGAAGAACATTATGGCAGAAGGGTTTGATGAAGGTAAGCTGCTTACCTCATGGTGGCTGGGAACCAGAGAGAAAGGGGAAGGGCAAACTGAACCCTTTTAAGACATGCTCCCAGTGACCCACCTCCTCCAGCCACACTCTAATTACCTACAGTTACCACCCAGTTAGTCTATTCAAACTAACATGGACTGACTAGGTCACAACTCTCATAATCCAATCATTTCACATCTGGATATTTCTGCATTAACACAGGAGCTTTTAAGGAACATTCCATATCCAAACTACAACATGGTTCACTGTTGAGTTTACCTTGAATCTCACGCTGGACTTGAATTTTTGAGCAATAATGGGACAGTTAAGATTTTGGAAACTCTTGGAGATGGCTTGTGCATATTGTATTGTGAATTAGATTAGTTATGAACCTTTGGGGCTCAGGGGAAGAATGCCACAGCTAGATTTTAAAGGTCCTCCCAAAGCCTCACGTGCTAAAGCCTTGGTTGCCAGGGTGGCCCTATAATTAGGAGGTGGTGGAAACTCTAAAAAGTGGGGTCTAGAGGGAAGTCTTTAGATCACTGGTAGTGTGCCTTTGTTTGAAATTGCGGAACCATTAGCCCTCTCCTTGCTATCTTTTCTTGGTGGCCATGACATTAGTAGTTTCGCTCCACCAGAGACTTTTGCCATAATGTGCTGCCTCCCCACAGACCCAGAACATAGGGCCGATTAATCATGGACTGGACTCACAAAATGGTGAGTCAAAGTCAGCAAAGTTGATTATCTCTGGCATCTGTTACAGAAACAGAAAGTTGACTAGAACTACACTAAAGATGTGATCAGGTAACTAATTTGTTCTCTATTGTGGTGGGATCAGAAAAAAGTCATATTAGAAACTATAGTGTGTAAATGCTTTTCATGATTATCCAGTTATTTGAGTCTTGCCTTTTGAAAATAAATATTTAGAACACCTATAACTTAGTTTCAAATCAGAAATTAATACCAGTGTGGTACTTTAACTCAGTGCCTTTTTCAACGTATACTTAATTCAGGTTAATTTGATTCTCTTTTTCCTTCTCTAGTTTCTTCTTTGCCTTCATTGTGTAGTAAGATCATTCAAGTCTAATGTATAGAATTTCTAATATCATTTATCTGACTCAAGTAAAATACAGAATTTAGTGATGCAAAAGTATGACTGCACATATTCTCCCATTTTTTACTTTTCCTATGAAAAGCATAAATAATATAATTTTTGGTAAAAAAAACCCTGTCTTTTATTCCTTCATGCGTCTTCACTAATTTTAAATAACATAAAGAAGACAAAGGGTAAGTGAGCTTTTTCAATTTCTTGAAGGGAATATTTGCTTTCAGTTGTAAAATTCATAACCTCAACTGACCTCAGTATGCTGCTACTGGGACATGGTGGAACCTTCAGAGGTGGGACCTAGAGGGAGGTCTTTAAATCCAGGGGGTGTACTCTGGAAGGGCATTGTGGGACCTTGGCCCTCTTCTTACTCTTTGCTTTCTGGCCATGAGGTGAGAGGTTTTTCTCCACCATGTACTGATTACTTCAAATTATCTGAAATATCTTTCAAAGGAAACACAGGTATGGCACACAAAAAGGGGAGAAGCAGGATACTGTTTGATGTAAGATATCACATTCATGACTTCTTCATTGTCAACTGCTGTGGTACTAAAGAAGGATTTTTAGTGTTTTGTTTCTCTTTCCCCCTTCCCTTCCTCCTTTTTTCATTATCCTCCTCTTTCTTTTGGTTTACTTTTGTTCCTCGAGTGACAGAGTGACATACTCTGATTGAATATGGCTATTAGCACATGGTAAGAGGCTATGATTTACTCTACTTCTATAATGGAATTGAACACCATGTACCATTACAGAGTTGAAGTAATTTCCAACCAGGCTCTTAGCACATACCAAATTATCATTAGATTGAGCAAATTATGGAAAATTGTTTACTCAAGAAGGTTTCTTGTAATTTAGAGTAGGCTGTATCATTTGAGTTAGACTTGAAGGAAACCATGTTGTCCACCAGAAATTCTGCTCAAGGAAGTTCAACTCAACTGCTTAGAAATGTTCAAGCAATCAAAACATGAACTTTCAACAAAACACAAGTACCTTGATTCAGAGTTTGTTTTCTTAATGACAGAACATTTCAATTAACTTGAAGTTTGTATGTCTACATAAGGGTATTTTCACACTTACACCAATACCCTTTAGGTTCACAAAAATCCTTTTAATATACAGGGAAAGCTAGCAGTAAAAATGGACTAGCAGGGGCAGCAGGGAATTAGTTTTACTTCTTCTACAAAGAAATCTTTTACAGCTCGTATGGCACCAAAGATGCACAAATATTTTACTCTGAGTTTGTGTTTTGTAAGATGAGTTTTTAAATGACTATTGGTTTATTTTCCCTTCTACAAATTCACATTGAGCAGAAAGTTAAACCTTGTGAGAATGAAAACTTCATTTTATTTTAATTTTCTGGCATATGTCACATTAATAGAAAGTGTGCGTGTGTGTGTGCATGTGTGTGTATTTGTGAGAAAGAGAGAGTGTACATGAGTTTATATAACCACATCATTACAGGTGGAGAATCCCTAAACCAAAAATTCAAGATCCAAAGCACTTCTGGCCCTAAGACTTTTAGATAAGGAGTGCTCAACCAGGGCTCATTATAAAATTAAAGACTTCCAAATTCAAATGCTAATGAGAATTGTATATAGTAGCCCCTGCTTAAATACTAGTTATCCCTGTGAATAATTTTTTCATCTGAATTCATATTACAAAAATAAAAGAATTACAGTTTTTTTTAATTTATTTATTCTACTTAAGTATACATGATAGCAGAATGCATTTTGATTCATTGTACACAGATGGAGTACAACTTGTTATTTCTCTGGTTGTACATGATGTAAAATCACACCATATATGCAGTCATACATGAAGCTAGAGCAATGATGACCATCTCATTCCACCATCTTTCCTTCCCCCATTCCCCCTCCCACCCCTTTGACCAAAGTTCCTCCATTCTTCCTGTGCCCCTCCCCGATTATGGATCAGCATCCACTTATAAGAGAGACCATTGGGCCTTTGATTTTTTGGGATTGACTTCCTTATCTTTGTTTTAATGCAAGCCAGTCATTAAAACATTTAAATAGAAAGAAAAATGGAGAAATGAGAGAAGAATGAACTGAAAACAGAAGTAAATTTTGAGGTAGGTGGGCAAAGTCAAGGCAATCCTGGCAGTAATGCAAAGTTAGCGTTGGTCTAAAATCCAACTCCTGTATTGGTAAAGAGAAACAATGGGACAATTTGAATAAAGCTCTGGAGAGCTCATTGGACTCTAGGTACCTGAGTCAAACATCCAGAGGTACAGAATACTTAGTAAGTAGCAGGTGGGGAGAGTCATCTGCATCAAACGTGTTGGGGACAGTGACTCTTTGAGTTGCTCTGTATCGGTTAACTCTTCCAACCTTTTCACCAGTTTTGTAAAATACATATTATCTGCTTTACACATGAAAAACATTAGATTAGTAAAAAATTAAATGAAAATTTTGAAGATGTTATTTGAATGTTTGGATGTGATAGCACCCAAACTAAAACAAAAAGTACAAATGACAGGCAAGCCTTCAGTCTGGAGAATAGGAGAAGTTTTCTAAAAAAAAATTCACATCCACTTGCTAATTTTAATTTGGTTTAGAATTTGTCTGCTCCTTGAGTCGGTATTTATCAGGTTGTGTTGAATAACATGTAGCAATCGGTTACAATTCTCCCTTCTCTGTTATATTTCAGAGTAGTGATCAAATCTTGCAGTATCTGGTAACTGGAAAATAGTTCCTAAATAGTTAATCCTAAGTTATTAAGTTTACACTTTTAAAGATTTTCTTGTAAGCAATTCATTTTATATGTTTTCCTAAACTATTGTGCAGGACTTAAAAAGGCAGGAAGACGAGGGTGCTTCTCATATACACACTTCTATATATTTACACATCCGGAGAAATGAAAGATTAAGTCAAAATGATAAATATAATAATGAACACTGTGAGTTATTATGCATAGAACTTCTCTAAGTATATTACCTATATTAACTTGTTTAATATTCACATCACCCATAACAGGTACAACTACTAGTACTCTACTTTGTGAAATGTATAAATTAAGGCACAATGAGGTCAAATATTTTGCCAAAGATTTTTGAGCTGGTAAGTGGAAGAGTTACATTTTAAATCCAGACTGTCTGACACAAGAATCAGTGTTCATAACTATTATGCTATGATTTGCATCTTTTCTAAATGCAGAGTAATCCTTGTCTTCACCAAATACTCAATGGAAATGGATTTTTATATTAAAATATTATCTATGTTAATTTACTATGTAGATAAAAGTGAGAATGAGGGAATTCTCAAGGGATGAGAAATAATGAAGTTCTGTAAATTCTAATCATATCACCTAGGAAGCAAATATATCTTCTTTATTATCTTACATCTTCCTTTCTCTCACAAAGACAAAACTTTTCTAAAATCTGTTATTTCATGCCATCTAAATATGTTCATTCACTTATATATCTTCATTAATATAGTAATAAGCTCACAAAGAAACATTTATCAAGCACTCTCTATTATGAAATAACTCCATATGTAGATATAAATAAATGTTAGACTAGAAAATAACGGTTTACTGAAATGTAATTCAAAACTATAATATCATTGATAACAAACATAAGATTTTGCTCTACAACTCCAAAGTATTTTTAAAAGAATTTAATCTCATAAATTCTCTTTTAAAAATATTTTTTTAGTTGTCAATAGACCTTTATTTAATTTATTTATTTATATGTGGTGCTGAGGATTGAACCCACTGCCTGACACATGCTAGGCAAGTACTCTACCGCTGAGCCACACCTCCAGGCCCACTCCAAAGTACTTTTTTGTCTGATGGTTAAAAGCATAAAAAGCAATAAGTAAACAAAAGACAAGACCATCTGGTCTTAGTATAAGACCAGCAAAAACTATATGGTAAATTAATCAGGCAAAAATAGAAGAGTATCCTGGGCTATGGTGAAATTAGTAGAAAAACATTATCTTACATCACATGGTTAATTCAATCACTTAAAAAACAAATGGTCAGAATTAAACAAGCAAAACATTTTTAAGCTGATTGATAGTACCTCATGAGATCAAGAAAGGTTGATTGGTGAAGGATCACAACTATCTTCAAATGAGCTAATCACAATTATGTAATCTGAATTATTAACTGATAAATCAGAAGCCAATATAATTCTGAGATTCTTGTTGCAATTACTGGTCACTACAGAGTTCTTTTGGGACTAGTATTATTTATCATAATTGTATTCAGTAGTTTTACTTCAAAACAAACTTATTTATTTATTTATTTATTCATTCATTCGTTTATTTATTCATTTATTCATTAATTCTATTTAGGTTTACATGATAGCAGAGTGCAATTCATTGTACACAGATGGAGCATAACTTTTCTCTGGTTGTATGTGATGTAGAATCACAACATACATGCAGTCATACATAAAGCTAGGGCTATGATGTCCATCATATTCCACAATCTTTACTGTCCCCCTATCCCCTCCCCCCTCCCAACCCTGTGAACAGAGTTCCTCCATTCTTCCCGTATCCTCCCCAACATTATGGATCAGCATCCACTTATCAGTGAGTACATTCGACATTTGGTTTTCTGAAATTTGCTTACTTCACTTAGCATGATGTTCTCCCACTCCATCCATTTACCTGCAAATGCCATAATATTAATCTCTCTTATTGCTGAGTAATATTCTATTGTGTATATATACCACAGTTTCTTTATCCATTCATCAGTTGAAGGGCATCTAATTTGGTTCTACAGTTTAGCTATTGTGAATTGAGGTGCTATAAATATTGAAGTGGCTGTGTCAACATAGTATGCTGTTTTTAAGTCTTCTGGGTGTAGACCAAGGAGTGGGATAGCTGGGTCAAATGGTAGTTCCATTCCAAGTTTTCTAAGGAACCTCCATACTGCTTTCCAGATTGGTTGCACCAATTTGCAGTCCCACCAGCAATGTATGAATGTGCCTTTTCCCCCATAATATCACCAACACTTATTGTTGTTTGTATTCTTAATAAATGCCATTCTGACTGGCGTGAGATCAAATCTTAAGGTAGTTTTGATTTGCATTTCTCTGATTGCTAGAGATGATGAACATTTTTTCATATGTCTGTTGATCGATTGTATGTCTTCTGTGAAGTTTCTGTTCAGCTCCTTGGGCCATTTATTGATTGGGTTGTTTGTTTTTTGGTGTTAAGTTTTTTGAGTTCTTTATATATCCTGGAGATTAGTGCTCCATCAGATGTGCGTGTGGCAAAGATTTGTTCCAAGAATGTCAGCTCTCTGCACACTTCATTGATTGTTTCTTTTGATGAGAAGAAGCTTTTTAGTTTGAATCCGTCCCATTTGTTGATTCTTGATTTTACTTCTTGTGCTATACGAGTCTTGTTAAGGAAGTAAGGTCCTAATCCGACATAATGAAAATTTCGGCCTATTTTTTCTTTTATTAGGCGTTGGGTCTCTGGTCTGATTCCCAGATCTTTGATCAACTTTAAGTTAAATTTCGTGCATGGTGAGAGATAGGGGTTTAGTTTAATTTTGCTGCATATAGATTTCCAGTTTTCCCAGCACCATTTGTTGAAGAGGTTATCTTTTCTTCAGTGTTTGTGTTTGGCTCCTTTGTCTAGTATCAGATAACTGTATTTAAGCATGTTCATCTCTGTGTCTTCTATTCTATACCATTGGTCTACATGTATATTTTGGTGCCAGTACAATGCCATTTTTGTTGCAATAGCTTTATAGTATAATTTAAGGTCTTAAATTATTTCAGCAAAGTAGCAAGATATAAAATCAATACCTATAAATCAATTGCATTTCTATACATGAGTGATAAGCCCTCTGAAGGAGAAATTAGGAAAACTATCCCATTCACAATAGCCTCAAAAATAAATACTTGGGAATCAATTTAACAAAAGAGGTGAAACACCTCTACAATTCAAACTATAAGACACTGAAGAAAGAAATTGAAGAAGACCTTAGAAGATGGAAAAATCTCCCATGCTCCTGGATAGGCCGAATCAATATTGTCAAAATGGCCATACTACCTAAAGTGCTATATAGATTCAATGCAATTCCAATTAAAATCCCAACGTCATTCCTGATAGAAATAGAAAAGGCAATCATGAAATTCATTTGGAAGAATAAGAGACCCAGAATAGCCAAGGCAATCCTTAACAAGAAGAGCAAAGCAGGAGGCATCACAGTATCAGACCTTAAACTATACTACAAACTTTCTAATTTTTTAAAAATATTTTATTAGTTGCAGATGGACACAATATCTTTATTTTATTTATTTCTATGTGGTGCTAAGGATTGAACCCAGTGCCACATGCATGCGAGGCAAGCACCCTACCACTGAGCCACAATTCCAGCCCCTCTAATTTTTTGACTTACCAGATAGTTGTATCTGTTCACCATATTGGTTAACACACTTCTTTGTTAAGAAAACACCATAGCAAAATGGCCCTGCTCTGCAAGATATAAGGCAGACCCCTTTGAATGGGAAAGGGCTCTTATTGAAACGGAGGGGTAACATTTCATTAAACCAGCAATGCACTCATAATCTGGAAGCTTTTCATCATGTAGACATTTGAATTCAAATGAAATATCTTTGAAATAGTCTGAAAACAATATATTTAGAAATAAGGTGACCAAGATTCCCTGTTTGCCTTGAACTGAGTAATTCTCTGGGACAAATGACTTTCTGGACTAACATGGAGACAATCTCTGACACCCTGGGTGGAGTAGCCAGCCTGTGAACACTAGTCTCTTGTCAGCTCAGCAAAGCTGTATCTCAATAAAACACCTGTGTCATCTGCTCTTGTCATGGGTCATTTCCATAAAACTTGGATCCTTCTGTTGCTAATAGCCACAATTTCCTTGTAATTCTCCCTGAAATGATCAGGTATCATGATTAGTAATTGTTCAGAATTCAGGAAGAAAGAGAGTTCCAGGTGTTTGCAGAATTAATCAGTTGGAGATGAGGATAGTAGGAAGAGGAAGGGTTATATGGTTAATGTTTAAGTGAAGAGCAGGATCAGTCACTGTGTGTTTCCATGACTTCTGGCTCCTGGTGAACTTCCTTCAGAATGTAAGAACTGACAAGATACAGAAATTTGGGAATGGATGATAACAAGCCTCAGTCATTGCTTGGAATTCTCCATGACTGACAGAACTTTAAAGTGGCCAGAGTTCAAAATGTCAGTCAAAATATGGCCAATTGCCTGTTAGGTTTCTTGGTGTAGACATGGTTGTACAGTTCCATTGAGATGGAAGCAAATTCAGCCCTTTATTTCAGTTAAGTAGCTACATGGACTCTCCTTGGTAATTCTTTTATTTTTATTCTTTGTGTGTGCGCTCGACATCAAACTAGGTCGAGCGCACACACAAATAAGGTCCTCATAGATGTTTGGCAAGCACTCAAGCAATGAACTATGTACCCAGCCCTACAAGGTAATTCTTTAGTGGCAGTAAATGTCACACATTAAGGGCCTTACTTTTCAAATTCTACAAGTTGATCTTCTTTCACCATTCCAGAGCTCAATAAATACAATTCAGTCATGTGCTAATATTGATGTTGATATCAATATTGTTAGTATAAATATAAGAAGCTGATATCCATATTATGAAAGTCATCACGTTAGGCTTCCCAGGCCAAAAAAAAAAATAGTTACTGGTTCAAGCAAGAGATTGACCCAACCCCCCAAAAAGCTTTGATTCATTTTGAGTGGTTACATTAAAATGTATCACTTTTTTTTTCAAGGTCAATGCTTACATTTCAAAGAAAGTGGAAATAGAGCTGCCTGTTCTCATAGTAGCTAGGGAAAACGGATTCTTGTAAGGTTTCATAGGCGAGCTTAATAAAAATTGTTCTATTACTCCATTTCCCTTTCACAGCCGTGAACAATTTTCCCATGGAAAGCTTTTAAAGAGGTGATATCAGCATTTTTCAGGTTGGGATTCCCAGGTTCTAAGAAATGAGGGTTACATTCAAGGTTATTTGTTTTTGCAGAGTGACTAGAATCTATGCCATTTGAATACATAAGTAGCATCATTTATTAGGTGATGCCTATTTATATCTCTGTCTAGTCCAGCTTATAGTAAATTTTATTTCAAATCCAGATTTATTATTATTAATACACTTCTATGTAAAAGTAATGGCTATAAAACTAAGTGGGTTGTTACTAGGAGTATTTGACAGTCTTTTGCTAACTTTAAAAAGACCACATGGCAATATACTTCCTGCGAGACAGCTGTCCCCATAAAAAATCTGCTCTCACAAGAAGCATCCTTGTTGACCGACTGAATGACCCACTTGTGTCTGGGCAGAAATCCATTCATTTTGGAGCTCATACATTGCTAGGAAGCAGGAGAAAAATTGCTCTTTTGTACCCATACTTTACAAATAATTAAAAAAATTTTAAAAACTTGACTTCATTAGTTTATATTCGACATCTTTAATTACCAACTCAACAGTAACACAACCCAAAAGCAAGATATGAACATTGCTTTGAACATTTTTTGTGATAACTTCTATATTTCTATTTTATTTTCCATGAAACAAATGTGGGAAAGGCTTTGTTTTGTTTTTACTTTGTGACAGCAGCCAAGCAATAAGAAATCTTGTTCAATTAGTTTTGATTATTCTCTTTTTTACACAATATAAGAATCCTCTACTCTCTAGGTAAATTAACCTTTTATTTTTTTATTTTTTTATTTTTTTGGTACTGGAGATTGAACTCAGGGGCACTCCACCACTGAGCCACATCCCCAGCCCTATTTTGTGTTTTATGTAGAGACAGGGTCTCACTGAGTTGCTTAGTGCCTCGCCATTGCTGAGGCTGGCTTTGAACTCGCGATTCTCCTGTCTCAGCCTCCCTAAGTGCTGGGATTACAGGCTTGC